>CM042145.1:121620406-121652906 GCA_023376005.1 Doryteuthis pealeii
AGAAGAAGAAGCAGAAAGAAGAATAAGAACAACAACAACAACCTACATATAAAAAGGAAAAAACAAACTGGATGCAAGATGGGAGATGACGAGAGGAAATAAATTAAATACGTCAAAGAAGAAATTATTATAATAATTTAATAATAATGAATATATATAATAATAATAATAATAATAATAAGAAGAAGAAAGAAGAAGAAGAAGAAGAACAACAACAACAACACACAAACAACAACAACGACTGATAAGAACAAGGACAGCAAGAATAGTACAAGACAAGACAAGACAAGAGGGGGGAGACTGAAAAAAATCTCGCCATAGAATAAAAGGGGAAACAAATAGAAGAAGAAGAAGAAGAAGAAGAGAAGAAGAAGAAGAAAAGAAGAAGAGAAGAAGAGAAGAAGTATTAAAAAATGCTTGTCGGCGAATTTTTACGAGTACACCATTCCCAACGTTGGCCACGAAACTCCACAGATCTTAACCCCGTGGATTAGTATGTATGTGGCGCTGCTGAGAAGAAAGACACCAACACTGTGCCAGTAAATACAAAAGCCCAGTTAATCGACAGAATTAAGTAGTTTTTGAGACCCTTCCAGGGAAACTGTAACATCAGCTTGTTCCAGTTCGGAGCAGGATTGAGGCTGTGATCGATGCTAATGCGGTTGAGTGAACCTGTTGACAGTAAGTGTAATTTTTAATTTTTTTTCTTTTTCCTTATGAACTGTCAAAGTATTCGAGCACCCTGCATACACACAACAACACACACACACACACACACACCACACACACCACACACACACATATTATATATATATATATATATATAGCGACAGTGATGCTTAAGGAATGGAACCTGAATGTCTAAGCAGTCCCATGACATGCAAACTCTGACCCCTAACTTAGACTGGACGGGTCCCGCCGATCAATAGCCTGATCACATCTAGCCGTAGCACCTATATGATTGTCTCAACCCTATTAGCAAGCCCAACCTTTTTATCAAATATGTTCGAGAAGTCGGGTGGCTAAAGGACTTAATGTCCTGGTATGACGTTAAATCCTATATGATGGTGAAGTTTCAAATTTGAGCTATGAGGATTGTGGAGTACTCCCAGGTCAAACGCTGACCCGGAGTCGTAGTACCTGTTAGGGTTCATCTATGGATAAATAGGAAAATTGAGCTTAAAAAGTGTGTGTAAACAAAAATTGAGTTTTAAAAAATTAGTACCCATAAAGAATGAATAAAACAAAATGTCTCCGGCATAAATAACCCACAATGGTTGATATGCCGTAAAGACAACCAACAAAACCAACCAATTTTATTTTTTCTAGATTTTTTAAAGCAATAGGACAATGACCAGACATATAATATTTATGCGTTAGATTGAATTCGAATGCCAATATCTTTTTTTAAAACATCTCAATACTAAGGCACTTTTATTACTTTGCAATCCCAGAGAATTACACTTTTTCTAATTTTTATCTTTATTTGAAAGTAACAATTTATTTATTTATTCATTAGAAAGGAAACTATTGGGTCTTTAATGTTTGGTTGATCTCCATCTCTAATGATTAAATACCGAAACCCTTATTGAACTGAATATATTTATTAACTTTTAGAACATTCACTTATATAAAACCACATCTTTTTGTTTGTTCTTATTCGTGGATGGGTTAAAATTGTTATTCTTTTTATTAATATGAGGTGTGTGCCAGTTCTCCCCGCCTATAGTTATAGACCAGGCGAGAATCATGTGGTCTGTTCCTTAGCCAATCGCTCCAATATTGCATGGCTGATATATTACTAAGCCGCTGATTCTTTCTCAGTTTACTAAGCAGGCATCTCTTCAAAGGAACCTAGGAATCTCTACTTAGAGGATTACAAAGGAACACAAATCGCAGGACTCTCTACCTAGAATCAACAGGCCAATTATGGCCCTTATAAAACTTAACAAAAATAAAAGTCGAAAAGAGATTAAGGAAATTAGCGTTCTTCATTCCTTCCTTTTACCGCCGTTTCGCGTTGAGACAGTAGAATACTCCGATTACACCCTGCAGAGGGTAAAATCACCAAGCATTGGATCACCTGTTGGCACTGGGTGACGACCCGTGATACTTATGGACGGAATTCTGGTAGACCTGAACATTCCATGACATGCAACATTCCACTTTTGCCCCTTACTTAGGCTAAGAAGGTCGTCTCGGAGAGAAACCCCTCGTCCTCTCGACCTGGAGTGTTCTAACTGTTAGGGTCCCATCTATGGGTTAGCTAGATAATAAAACGCGTTTAAAAGAAGGAATAAATAAAATAAAATAAACATAAATACAAACAACTAATCAACCAAACCTTTCCGTTTACTATTTGTCTTTTTCTCTTTCTTTACTTCTCTCTTTTTCCCTCTATTTCTCTCAAAAATATAGATACACTATAGGGAGAAAAGAAAGAAAGAAAGAAAGAAAGAAAGAAAGAAAGAAGAAGAAGAAGAAGAAGAAGAAGAAGAAGAGAAGAAGAAGAAGAAGAAGAAGAAGAAGTGAAGGCAAATAATTATGACAAAAGAAACGAGGGAAATATTTTGCTGTTTTTAGTAATTGGTGGTGGGGAGTAGGTAAAAATAAAATCTTCTACATATTAATACTCGTGTTCCCTAATAGTGCGACCGTTTATTTTGCAACACCCTCTGGTTAAAAATGAGACCGTCCAAATCGTCCAAGATGAAATTCAAAAATGTAAATTCTGATGATCTGGTGTAGCTTATCTGCCGAATTCTTATTTCTTATGAGTGTCGTCACCTCAGCTAAATAATGGACCATTCCGTTGTTATTATAAAGAAATGAAGGAAGAAGAAGGACACGCTACACAGAAACATATAATAAGAAAGAAAGAAAGAGATTAGGGAAAAGGTGGAGAGAGAGGGGTGAGTGCGCAGAACCGATAACGCTAATCTATTTCAATCGAACATAAAGAAAAGATAAAAAGAAGGAAATAAAGAAAAAAAAGAGAGTTAAATCAAGAATATTATACTTTTTACGCATTTAAATATTGTGCAATAGCTCTGAAGTTAACATATCAAACGTCTCAGTCGGTAGGGCGTCCGACTAGGAACAACAAGGTTCCGGGTTCGAAACCGGCCCTCGCCAACTCAACGTATGAGAAGCACAGGGATATGTGCGGTAAATTGAGGAGCTGATGGTAAATGTGGTGTTTCGCCTTAGACGCCAAAACAATCTCCTTAGTATAGCGCTAGTGAAAAGGGTATAAACCTCCTCGTTGTCTGTCTGATACCGACTTTAGGCCACCCCGACGACTTTACTTACTTACATAGTAAATCTTTGACGAGACTGGTGGTAAACAGATCAAGACGTTTGTTTCTATTTGTTTTACGGCATACCAGCTTGAGTGGGTCATTTAATGCAGAATAAGTTTTGGATTCGTAGAAATAGTTTGGTAGAAAACAAATGTATATATGTTTAGATTTTAACTATGGTTCAAATACTCATATATTTTAGTAGAATCCCACTTCTTTTAGGAAACTTAAAATCCTGGATGGACTTATTTTTGTGATTTTTTTTTTCAAATTACTTGCTTGGTTGTATTTTGTTCCCACTAGATCAAAGTCTACACACTCTAGCTGTATATGTTTCACTGTAAATCTTTCTTGGCATGTACTGCATATTGCGGATTCTATGTCCTCTTGTAAATGATGATGGGTGAGTTAGGTGTGGCCTATGTGAAGGCGGGTCAGCACAACCTGTTCTCTTCTATTTTTGTTGTATTGTGAAGTTCCATTCTCCAATGGTAGGTTTAATGTTTTGGACTTTGTTATTAATGAGTGCATTCCAATTAGTATTCACGACATTTGGTAAAACAAATTTTCACAGAAATAGAAATCAAAAAAGAAGAAGAAAAAAGACATGAATAATGAAAACGATGTGAAAATAAATGTTAATAATCGGAAACGAAAATGGTCGAGAAACTGTGAGGATTGGCAAGGGTTAGTGTTAAAATTTAGCGCAATATGAATACAAAAGCCTCGTCCAGAAATTTTAACTCGGTCCATCTCTACTTAACTTCGGTGCTCTGCGTGGAGCAGTAAACCCCGAAAATGACTGTAGGCGGACTGAACCACAAAACAAATCCCGAGCCGCCGAGTCCCTAAGATGGAGTAAACGCTGAACTTCAGTGCTACACAACAACTCCTGCGACACTTAGGGTAAGGTAGAAAGTCGAGTAGATATTGGATTAAATCGAACTCAACGGACCTAAATTCCACATCGGTATGTTACCCCGTCCAAAGAAAAGAAAATACCTAAAATCAGGGAATTAAGAATTTAATGAAATTTTCAGTGTTGGATATATTAAATGAATGAAACATATAATGCCACTAGCTTTGTTTAAAAAGATTTTACATTTTTTCAGGTCAGTTAACTTGAACCACGTATCTTTGATGCGCTAACACAGATTCTCAAAGATCGTGTTCAAAGTTAACTGACCTGAAAAATGTAAAATTAAAAAAAAAAAAAAGAACTCGTGCATTATATCTTTTAGTCATTAATATATCGTACTGAAAATTTCATTAAATTCGGTTCATTCCCTGATTTTTTGATATTTTTTTCTTTCGTTGGGTAACATACGATGGTGGAATTCAGGCCCGTTAAGTTCGATTTAACCACGTATTGTTTT
This sequence comes from Doryteuthis pealeii, assembly GCA_023376005.1. Taxonomy (NCBI): domain Eukaryota; kingdom Metazoa; phylum Mollusca; class Cephalopoda; order Myopsida; family Loliginidae; genus Doryteuthis; species Doryteuthis pealeii. The sequence continues at coordinate 121,625,085 of CM042145.1, forward strand.
AATATCAACTTTGGATTTTGCATTTTCTTTTTTTGAAAGGCTAGCGAAACAAAATTAACAATTCATTCACAAAAAAATAAAATAAAAAGACCCAAAAAGAAAAAAAAACAAAACATATAAATAAATACGGCACATTATTGTAAACTATTAAAATTTTAAGTGCGTGAGTAAAGATGTCGTCCAAATGACAAGCAGATAGAAGAAAAACGTCTTTGATTATTACAATTGTTTATTTATTCATTTATTGAACACTTCATTCCTGTCAATCTGTGAGAAAAGGAAAGTAATCCCATTTTCTGCGGTCGTTAAACAGTTTAATTTAATTCTGTTCTTTTTTTTTCTTTGTTTTTTTTTATTGAATTCTTTGCATTGTTAGTGCATGTATTTTACTTTCTTTTGTTTCTTTGTAAATTTCTTTTGATTTTTCTATTACGTTCGCCAACAATTCACTAAAAGACTTTTTTTATGTGCTCTCTTATGTCAAACAAATGACAATGCAATAGACAGGTTTTGTTTTTTTTTTCTTTCGATTTAACCTGTCTTCTTTATCTCTGCTTTTACTCATATACCCCTCCTCCCCCTCCTCATTCTTCTTCTTATTATTATTCTTATACACTCTCCCCTCCTCATTCTTCTTCTTCTTCTTCTTCTTCTTCTTCTTCTTCTTATTATTATTATTATTATTATTATTATTATTATTTTCCCCTCTCCCTCTCCTCCTCCTCCTCCTCCTCCTTTTGTCTTCTGTGCGACATACCTGTGTCTTTCCGGATTACTTTCCAATCTCATTGTGAATTTTCGTACGCAATCAGTGTCTCTTATGTAATTACCCAACCCCTCCGCAAAAGCAGGGCGTGACATAAGGTCATTTTAATCGGAGTTATTCAGGTTTGAATTAAGAAAGTTCCTTCTCTTATACTGGTTGCGTAACCAAGGTTAAATATCCCAGTCAGCCTTACTATTTAGCCATGGCTGGAGTGAAAATAGTTTGATTCATAAGCCCTATGTGAAATGGAAACATCCTCGTCCAGGAATTGAGCTCGGATCGACGAGTCCATTTCCTCCGAGGAAAGCCATTACATGAGACAGAAGGGTATGGGGCATCCAGCGAGGATCTAACTTGCTTTTCGTTAGTAATGTATCTGTAAGACTAGCTTGCTAACTATTACACCACGATAGGACTCCTTACATTTGGGAAAGGTATGAATATGACAATTATACTTTCCAGTAATGGCTAAATAGTTTGGGTAATTTAGCCTTGGTGACCCTCTAGGAGAAAGACGCCAGTGATAACCCCTTAAACAATAAATTGAACTTGTGTTGCATCCTGACCTCAGTGGAGGGGTTGGGTAAATACAAACGATTCTCAGTTTTTGCTCCATATTGTTGGCCTTGTGCTGAATTAAGCTAAACGTAGTAAATGACAGCTCAATATACATATTTACCAACCCCTCCGCACAAGTAGGATGTGACACAAGGCCAATTTCTTAAACGGAGTTTAATAGGTTTGAATTCAGAGGGTTTTTTTTCTTCTAGGGTGGTTGCCTATCCAATGTTAAAGAGCTTAGTCTGTCCTGCTATTTACCCATAGCTAGAGGGAGAATAGATGGATTGATATATTTCCCAAGGGTATTAGTGCTATGTGAAATGCAAACACCCTTGTTCAGAATTTGAACTTGGGTAACTGAGTCAACTTCCTACAACGATAATAATTAATCCATGAGTTTTCCTTCTGGTTGCCTAACCCAGGTTAAAGAGCCCAGTCTGCCCTGCTATTCAGCCAGAGCTGGAAGGAGAATAGGTGGATTGATACCTTTCCCAATGGTATTAGCGCAATGTGAAATGCAAATATCTTCGTCCAGTATTTAAACTTGTCTTGCCATGTCCAGTTCCTACGAAGACGGTAACTATTACACAACGAACACCTCCCTAATCACATGACAGTTCAATATAAGGCAGAGCCAACGCACTTCTCCAAACCTTTTCATTGGGATTAGATTGTGGGTTCTGCGTTTCTTCAGAAACCGGATTTTTGTTATCAGACAAGTGGAAGCAGTTACAAAAAAGAAAAAAAAGAAAAGAAATATATCCCATCTCTGCGATTGCACTTTTCTAATTGTATCAAATAGAGAATGTTGGGGGGGGGTTCAAAATAAGCATGACAGAAATTGTAAGGATCAAGACTATTTGGGGCCTTACTCAAAAAGAAAGAAAAAAGAATGAATGAATGAATGAAATAAGGAAAGATTAGTGTCAAAGAAATAAGGAAGAAAGATCAGAGTCAAAAGATAGAAAGAAATAATAAAAATTAGGGTGAAAGGAAGGAAAGAAAGAAAGAATGGCATATTAGGTTAAAAAGAAAAAGAAAAAAGAAAAAGTGAATGAAAGAATGATATATTAAATTCAAAGGAAAGAAAGAAAGATGAGAGTAAATGGAAAGAAAGAAAGAAAAGAAAGAATGAGACATTCGTGTAAAATGAAAGAGAGAATTTTCACCTTTAGTTGTCAAAATTCCTAGCATAAAATTGTGCGTGCGCATTATCTTAAATGAACTTAATTGTTATTAAGAACACAATTTATGATATGTTTGTGTTAAAGCATGCAGTTATATTGTTTTCGAAAAGTTTCTAAGATTTGTGTAATTCGCACGGACACATTCAAAATGGCTACTGGCTTGTTTCAAAGTGAAAGTCAATTGGCTAAATTCCTAGATTAAAATTATCTGAAAGGAACTTAATTGTTATTAAGAACACATTTTATGATATTTTTGTGTTGAAGCATGCAGTTGTATTGTTTTCGAAAAAAGTTTCTAAGATTTGTTTATTTCGCACGGAGACTTTCAAAATGGCTACCGGCTTGTTTCAAAGTGAAAGTCAAGGGAGGTTACTCTAATTGCCTTATTTGCTTGGAATTTTGACAACTAAAGGTGAAAATTACCATCAAATAAATGTTGGGTCAGTAAAACAGTAAGTCTGGGTGGACATAAGTCAAAAATAGGGTTATCTTCCGTTGCTGCAGTGTTCTTCGATAGGTGGCGTTAGTATTTGGCCAGAAGCCGAAAATTCTGAATTCTGAATTCCTGTCTCTCTTTCTTCGTAGACCGGTAACGGGTACAGATGGTTTAGGCGTCTGACGTACTCCTTAGGTTGGGGGGGGGGCTTTTCCCCCCAACAAGCTACCAGTAAGTGACATTCCCTACGACGCAATACTTACGTCTATTTCCTCCATAATACGTTTATGTATCTGTTTTGTATATCTTTGTCTTGAATGCATTTTCTCCTTCACTCACGGAATAAAAAGTCTGTCATCGTTTTACACCTTTGTTGGAATATTTCTTGTACTTACATGTACCCACGTGGAAGGTTAATTTAAGCCTTCCAACTTTAAATCTAACTTCTTTACATGTTATAGAAAGAAAGAATGAATGAAAGATTAGAGTAAAAGAAAGAAAGAAAGAACGAATGAATGAATGAGTGAACGATTAGTGTCAACGGAAAAAAAAGAAAGACAGATCAGAGTAAATGGAAAGAAAAAAAAAATGAATGAATTATTCAGGTAAAAGAAAAGAAAGAAATAAAAAAAGAAAATGAAAGAAAGAATGAATGAATGGTTAGTGACAAAGGAAAGAAAGATAGAAAAAAAAAGGAAAGATTCGGGTAAACGAAAAGAATGAATGAATGAAAGAATGAACGAATGATTAGTGACAAAGAAAGAAAGAAGAAGAAAAAAAGAAAAGAAAGAAAGAAAGAATGAATGGTTAGTGACAAAGGAAAAGAAAGATAGAAAAAAAGAAAAGATTCGTAAAAACGGAAAGAAAGAATGAATGAAAGAATGAACGAATGATTAGTGACAGAAAGAAAAAAAAGAAAGAAAGAAAAAGAAAAGAAAGAAAGAAAGAATGAATGGTTAGTGACAATGAAAGACAGATAGAAAAAGAAAGATTCGGTAAAAACGGAAAGAAAGAATGAATGAAAGAATGAACGAATGATTAGTGACAAGAAAAAAAAAGAAAGAAAAAAGAAAAAGAAAGAATGAATGGTTTAGTGACAAATGAAGACAGATAGAAAAAAGAAAGATTCGGTAAAAACGGAAAGAAAGAATGAATGAAAGAATGAACGAATGATTAGTGACAAAGAAGAAAAAAAAGAAAGAAAGAAAAAAGAAAAGAAAGAAAGAAAAGAATGAATGGTTAGTGACAAATGAAAGAAAGATAGAAAAAAGAAAGATTCGGGAAAACGGAAAGAAAGAATGAATGAAAGAATGAACGAATGATTAGTGACAAAGAAAGAAAAAAAAAGAAAGAAAAAAAGAAAAGAAAGAAGAAAAGAATGAATGGTTAGTGACAAATGAAAGAAGATAGAAAAAAAGAAAGATTCGGGAAAAACGGAAAGAAAGAATGAATGAAGAATGAACGAATGATTAGTGACAAAGAAAGAAAAAAAGAAAGAAAGAAAAGAAAAGAAAGAAAGAAGAATGAATGGTTTGTGACAAAGGAAAGAAAGATAGAAAAAAGAAAGATTCGGTAAAAACGGAAAGAAAGAATGAATGAAAGAATGAACGAATGATCAGTGACAAAGAAAAAAAAAAGAAAGAAAGAATTATCAGAGTAAAAGGAAAGAAAAAAAAAAAGAATGAATGAATAAAAGATTAGACTAAGTATGTACCCGTCTTGTGACATAAGGCTGTAAGTATGGAGCATCCAGCGAGGATTGACATGCTATTTAGTAGTAATGGATCTGCGAGACTAGCTTGCTACCCTTTGCATTACGATGGGACGTCCAAACAAAAGAGTGTTATTAACTTTTCGAATTTGTAGATTGGTTATTTGGTTATACGGCATATCAACACTTTTCGGGTTATTTAATGGGTTATTATTTTTGATATTCTGTTTGTTAAATACCTGCTGTTGCTTAAATGTTCACCAATCTAATATAATCTAAGTATTGAATAATATGCTTATCCTGAATCTCCCGATGGTTATCATCTTCCAACACCCACTGGCTGGTTAAAAATCAGACCGTCAAAATTGTCCATGACGAGATGCAAAAAATGTAAATCCTGATCATCTGATGTCTCTCAATTGACAAATTCTTATTTCTTATGAGTGTCGTCACCTCAGCTGAAGGGAAGCAAAGGACACGCTACACATAAAAATATAAGGAAGGAAAGGAAGAAAGAAAGAAAGTAAGAAAGAAAGAAAGAGAGTAGGGGAAAGAGATAGTGTGCACATGAGTGTGTGTGTATGTGAGAGAAAGAGAGAGAGAGAGAGAGAGAAAGAGAAAGAGAGAGAGGGGGGATGTGAGAGAGAGAGAGAGGGATAAGTGTGTGTGTGTGTGTGTGTGTGTGTGTGTGTGTGAGAGAGAGAGAGAGAGAGAGAGAGAGAGAGAGAGAGAGAGAGAGAGAGAGAAGGCGTGAGCACGCGGACGTTAAAACGCTAATCTGTTTCAATCGCACATAATGAAAAATTAAAAAGAAAAAAAGAAAAAATTAGAGCGTGAGAAAGAGAGGTAAATCAAGTTTATAAAATATAATAAGAAAGAATGAAATAAAGAGAGAAGAGAGTAGGGGAAAGGAAGTGTGTGTGTGTGTGTGTGTGTGTGTGTTGTGTGTGGTGGTGTGTGGTGTGTGAGAGAGAGAGAGAGATAGAGGAGAGAGAGAGAGAGAGAAGAGAAGGGGTGAGCGCGCAAATGCGATAACGCTATTCTATTTCAATCGAACATAATTAAAGATGAAAATCAGGAAAGACAGAATAAAATGAATTAAAGGGAGATTTAAACCAAGATTCTTATACTTTTTACATATTGAACGATTTCACAATAGCTCTTAAGTAATCTTATCAAACGTTGTAATAATTGAATTATTATACTGTGTTATATCCACAGATCTTGCTTGTCTAAGTATTAAACACGCTCATCGGATGCTTAACATCGGTGATTTCGACTTTGTATCCTCAGTGTGCACAACGTACATCAGCCAAAAAAGACTTGGAAATTTGAAGATAGCTTTGATGGATTTTTATGCACATTAGTTCATTTCTGTGTTCGTATCAGAAAAAAATTCGCTTGGTAGCATCAACTGAAGACCCAGAACGCGGAAATTCAGCTGACTGGTTCCAACCATAGGGGGAAACCATTGTTTGTAAAATAATCCATGTGTTGCAATTAGTTTCTGGTGGGCGACGCAAGTCGGAAAAATCTCTTCTGGGCAACAGACAATACGGAAATGAAATCGAAAGAATATGGTGAAACGGAGAAATTAATAACACCCCCCTTCCAAAAAAAAAAAAAAAAAAAGAAAAAAAGAAAAGACAAATGAATGGCGTTGATGGCCGAGGGCGAATGGATTTTTTTCTTCTTCTTGTGGAGCAAAACAATGAAAGGGTCCATTGAGACATAAAGAAAAGAGAAATTGAACGTGGACGTCGAAATTAATCTTGTTTAAGGCGCGGTTATTTGTAGAAGGGCAGCTATGCGTGATTAGACAATTTAAACTGTTTAACGCTACTCTGATTTGAAAGATGGAAGGAAAACTGATTTTGTAGCCTCGTTTTAGAATCAAGGAATGCGACAGAGGATAAAATGAGAAAATTTCAAAAAAGGAATTGAGGGCCGTCGGGTGAATAACACTGCCAAGTAAAATTTGACAGGATTTATAAGTACTGGCAGGACCTGTAGATATACCACAGTATGATAATTTAATCATTATAACGTTTACCTTTTATATGTTTACTTAGGAGCTATTGCTAAATAGTTTGATATGTAAAAAGTATAATAATCTTGATTTAACTCTATCACACTCCTCTTTTCTTTTTTTCCTTCTTTCCATCTTTTCCTTATGTTCGATTGAAACAGATTAGCGATATCAATTCCGCGCGCTCATCCCCCCTCTCTCTCTCTCTTACTTTCTACCTTTCTTTCTTTCCTATTATATTTTTCTGTGTAACATGTTCTTTTTCTCTCCTTTCTTTCTTTATAATAAAAACGGAATGACTGATGTGACGATACTCATAAGAAATAAGAATTCGGCGGATAAGCAACACTAAATAAAAAGGATTTACCTATATAAATAAATATTTGCCAACTCCTCTGCACACACAGGAAGTGACAAAAGGTCAATTTTTTAGTGGAGTTTAACAGGTTTGAATTCTGAGTTTTCCTTCTCCCCGACTGGTTGTCTAATCATGCATGAATAGACAATTTAAACTGCTTAACGTTACTCTGATTAGAAAGATGGAGGGAAAATTGGTTTTGTAGTCTCGTTTTTTAATTAGGGAATACGACTGAGGGTAAAATAAGAAAATTTCAAAAATAGTTGAGGACCGTCGGGTGAATAACATTAGCGAGTAAAATATAGCACATCCATACCGATTCCGGATGGAATTAAGAAAACAAAACAATTAACAGCAAAGTAACTCTACATATACATTAGATATCACCGATTCCTTGTTTTGTGCAAAAATTATGAAGATTTGATTTGTTTACAAGGATATGTAAAAATATACACAGAAATAGCATTGAAATTTTACTTAAAAATGCCCAGCATTTGTAAGTCAGTACACTTGGGTTACCCCTCTCTACCTAGGCGTCGCTGTGCTAGCCGCTTCTAGTATTGTGAGAATTATTCCCCCCCCCCCATCTTTCTATAACCTGGTAGCGAGTTGGTGAGATGGTCGCCGACTGGGTTGTCCCATTTCCCTCTCTTGAAGCTGACATCCCCTCGTTGTGGTTTATACCAAGGCCTTAAAAGTCCGGCTGTGAGGCGGGTGTACAGAACAAGCTGAAAGCGAGTTGGTTATACGTGCAACTCCACATTACTTCTTCCCCCCTCCAACTAATTGACCCAGTATGAGTAACAGTGGGTCGCGTTTTTGAAGTGGTTAGCTGCAAAGCCCACTAAATTTAGCAACCACTTTTTTTTTACCTAGTCTGGTGGCTACCCAACTAAAGCTCACTACTGGCCCCTCCCCCCTGCGTCGGGATAAACGCCTCCTATATTTTTCCCGACAGTATCAATATAAGTAAATATATTTACGCTTTTTTTTTTTAGCTTTGACGGATTTTATACGTATACAAAAGTCCCTGTGTACATAAACATGTACCAACCTCTCCGCACGAGTAGGATGTGACCACAGGCCGATTTCTTATGCGGGGTTTAACATGTTTGAAGTCCCGTCTATAATTTATAGCTATGTGCAAATTCTCGCCTACTATATAAAAGGGTGATCACAGGAAATTCTTCTAAAAATCATATAAAGTAAACTAACGATCCGATTCTAATAGAACTTTCGGTTTATGAAGTAATAAAAGACGAACTTTATTGTAAATAAATTTTTACTAAATTGAAAAGGCTAATAATTTTTTTCGTTAGATTTCTTAAGCGGAGTTAAGGCCGATTTCTTAAGCGGAGTTTAACATGTTTGACTTCAGAGTCTTCATTCTCCTCGACTGGTTACTTAACGAAGGTTAACGAGCAACGTCCCGTCTATAATTTATCTCTTGGTCCACACTTTCCCTGAGGGCTATCCTTGTTAGGACCACATATATATATATTTACCAACTCCTTCGCTCGAGCAGGATGCGACACAAGGTCAATTTCTTAAGCGGAGTTCAACAGGTTTGAATTCAGAGTTTTCCTTCTCCTAGACCGGTTGCCTAACCAAGGTTAAAGAGCCCAGTCTACCCTACTATTTATCCATAGCTGGAGGGAGAGTAGGATTCATACCTTTCGCAAGGGTATTAGCGCTAAGTGAAATGCAATTACCACATCCAGGATTTGAACTCGGGGCGACGAGTCCATTTCCTATGACTTTAACCATTACACCACGCGCTTCCAAGAACCCCATATAGGTGTTTACCAACCCTTCGCACGAGCAGGAATCAATACATTGCCAATTTCTTCAGGGGAGTTTAACAGATTTAGATTCAGTATTTCCCTTCTCAAATCGTTGCCTAGCCAAGGATAAAGAGCACCACCCACCCTTCAATTTACCCATAGCAGAAGAGAGAATAGTTGGATTCATACCTTTTATAATGGTATTAGCGTTATGTGGACTGCAAACAACATCGTTCAGAATTTGAACCTGTCCCGCCTTGTCCAGTTCCTACGATGATAACCCTTACACAACGCGACTCTACACCTCTAAAATGTCTATGCATATATATTTACCAACCCCTCCACACGAGCAGGATGCGAGACAAGGTCAATTTCTTGAGGGGAGTTTAACAGGTTTGAATTCAGAGTTTTCCTTCTTCTGGACTGGTTATCTAGCCATGGTTAAACAGCCCAGTCTGCCCTATTATTTACCCATAGCTGGAAAGAGTATTGGATTCACACCTTTCCCAAGGGTATTAGCCCCATGTGAAATGCAAACAGCTTCCTCCAAGAATTGATCTCGGGTCGACAAGTCAATTTCCCACGACTCTAACCATTACACAACGTACCTCCATGTCTATGTATATATATTCTATAAATAGAGAGAATCGGAGGCGGTCGCATCGTAATGTTTATCATCGGTTACCAATGAACTCGGTTACCAGCGTTAAAATCCTTAACAAGGCTGTTTGTATTCTAAATACACCCTTGGAAAATATTAAAAAACATAGAAAATTTCAGAGATTTTGTTGTTGGCAGTGGACAGTCACGTGCGAATTAAAAAAGTAAAAAAAAATGTAAGAAAGTTGAGTTTTACACGCCAAGGCAAATATGCGTATATTTGTGGAGGGGCTTAAGCAACATCCTACACCTACCATTGGTAGTGGGTGACAATTTATAGAAATAATTGATAATTGTCCACCATCCACTGAATTTATATAGTATGTATGTATGTATGTATGTATGTTTACATCCTTTTAAAAAAATGGAATTAATGAAGACAAGCAAGGAACCTATTTCTTTCGAGAAGGTTAAAAGCTTTTACTGCTTATTTTCCATAGGAAAATCTAAAGAAAAACTATAATAAGGGTATACATCAATGATATGTTAAAAACTATATTAAAAATTATTGAACAATAAACCAAAATAATAAACAATAAAACATAGTAAATGCGAATAAAAGACAAATAAAAGAAAAATACAATGAAGAATTATGAAAATGAACAATTTAAAATTTAAAAAAAATATAAAGAATAAAATATAATAAAACTAATATATAAAAATGATTTGTATCAATCTATACCTAAATATAGAAGTGCATGGAGTAATGGTTAGAGTCGTAGGAAATAGACTCGTCAACCCGGGTTCAAGTCCTGAACGAGGTTATTTGCATACACATTGCCAAACAACTTTAGGAAAAGTATGTATCTAACTACCCTCTCTCCAGCTATGGGTAAATAGTAGGAAAGACTGGACTCTTATACTTTGGCTAAGAGAAGGAAATCTCTGAATTATACCTGTTAAACTTCGCTTGAGAAATTGACAATGTGACACATCCTCTCATGCGGTGGAGTTGGTATATATATATATATATAATATATATATATATTATATATATCTTATTATAATGGAGATTGTGGGTTTGTCTGTCTGTAACCGAAACTATATTACTACTCAAGTCACAATTCCCTTAGTTATTTATATCACATTCGCAAGATTTTATTTTTATTTAAACCTCAATATAATAAAAAATTGTTTTACATTACTACACTGTTGACCATATCTACATACTAATAACATTTATACATACAAACAAATAGAGGTTTACAGTGTGAATGGGAAGGCTAATTTGCAATTTGATCTTAAAAAATTTTTTAATAAATATATGCTTAGTATTATTGATTTCTAATTGTTTGGTTTTATCTTATTGAATATAAGCAAAAATCTCTTCAATAAATCTTAAAAGAAATCCCTTAACAAGAAGAAATAACTGTAATATTATTCTTTACTTCCTATTTTAACTAAACAGTTTAATTAGGAAAATTTACCAATCAAAGACTGGAGTAACGGAAAATGATGGAAGAGTTAGTTTCAAAGTTGTTCTATTTTTCAATCATACCCCCTCTGTTCAAAATATTTTTATCTACATTCTTATTCAGTTTCATTAGCCTTTCTCATTTAATATGATATTTTATATAACTAAAATACTTGCACCCGGAGGGTGCATATATTTGCTAGTATATATAAAAGAGATTAATTTGTAAATTTTTAAAATCCCTGGCAATGCTGGGTAGCTCTGCTAGTCTAAAATAAACATGTGTTGGCTTTTCTAACAATGTTCTCTTTTCGCCGGGATCAAGTGAGAACCTATTTGTCTCCTTTATCTTTGGTAGACAACCTTCGAGTGTCAGGGAACTTAACAATAGTGCGCATATCTACGGGTGTGTGCGTGCGCGTGCACAAGCATGCGTGCGTGTGTATATGCACGCGTGTGTGCGTGCGTGGGCATGCTCTATGCGTGTTTGGAGACATATGTCCTTATTTTTCATAATATCATCTCTTACTCTATTCTATTCTATTCCAAGTATTTTCTTGAAACCCCCATTGACCGTCTAGTGAACACACGGGGATATTGGCCCGCACGTCTCTACCGGAACTGATTTTAGTCTCTGAGACTCATTATTTGTCGCCAGTTCCTTCTACCCAATCGACCGATGAAGCTGCCACGTCTTCACGGAAGCTGCGCCAACGAAAGCAAATTAGATGCCTCTACATCAAACAATGATTCTTTTGCGGTGAGCTGTGTTGAAAGGCGGATAAATACGAAATAAACAAACTGATATAAAGAAAGCAAAAACAAAACAAAACAAAATGCTTTTCACAATGTAAAACAGCATGAGACTTCGTGACAAAACAAAGGAATTTATTTTTAACATTATAAAATCTTTCAAGCGAATATTACTCCCGCCCAACCCATCCTGATTTTAAAGTTATTATTCTTCGAGTTGTGTACGTTTTGTTCCTTCGGTTGAATTGAGTTCTATGGGTGATTTCACGTTGTTTTTTTTTCTTATTTAAGTTTATTTTATTTTTTCAATTTGAGTAATTTCTACTAGGTTGAGTCAAAAGTTTTGCAATATTTCATTAAAGTAAGGCAAAAGTCTGGAAGTTCCGGATGATTATACTCGTGCGGAGGGTTTGTGTAAATATATATAATAGGAATTATTTAGACCAAAGTTTTAGACCGTAAGTTTAGATCTTAAGGTTTTTTTTACAGTCCTTGTAAGCAGATAGTGACGATAGACACTCACATGTTTCGAAGCTGGTGTGTCTGGTTGCTATTTGTGAGATATCCCGGATGTATGCTCGGTGTTGAACTTTTTTCTGGATGACAGTTGGTCTGAATCGAGACATAAAGAACTAGGGTGTTGGAAGCTGCGAATTCAAGCACCCGGATGAAGAACGGCCGCCTGTTTTATTAACCTGCTACACATCGAAGGTTGGTAGATATCATTCCGATACTTCACAGGCGATACGCTTATGGAATGTGGTTAAAGACTGTTGTGATATTCTTGCAAGCGAAAATACTTTTGTAGGGAAACTGATTACCCAAATCAGTTTTTTCATACATCACAGATTTGATTTCCATTAACCTGTGATCCTGTTGAGAAATTTCTTGGGTCGTAGAATAGGCCGACTGTATTCCATGTAGAGGGGTAAGACACCCCCCCCCAAAAAAAAGAAATGGATGTCTTGGTCATGACATTAAACTTGTCCAACCAAATACTAACCCACTAACTTGTAGTGCATTGTATTGTATTTTTCTAACAAAAAAAAAAAAATAATTAACAAAAAAACAAACAAAAAACAACAAAAAAAACCCAAAAAACAAAAAGTGGTACAATACTAATATTAACAATAATATTGGCAGTAATGATAAGGTTAATAATTAGATTGAGAATAACAAAATAATAACAATAATAAAAATAGTAATAAAAAATAGGATTAATAAAAATAGTATTAGAAGTAATAAAACAAAAATAATATTATTATAAATTTTAATATTTCTGAATGAAATGATTTAATATTTCTGAATGGAATCACCCACCTTATATCAAAATAGGGGGCGTGTTGAGAAATTTCCCTTCTATTTATAGACTCGGCGCGAACTATGTGATCTCTCTTGGCCAATCACTGGGAGTATTCTGCTGCTGATATAATACTTAAATCAACAGTACTGGTCATAACTACTGCGACCTTCCTAGACGACGGACATAGGATTAAATCACTGGACCATTAACAATACCCTGGATACGACGTATTCACTTACCAAAGGATTCCATAACTCAATATTTACTTACTTTAAGTCATTTTCAACTGGCCAGGGATGGCATTTAAAAACTTAACAGATCCATCATAAAAAGGATTTATATATATATTTACCCATCACGGATTATAACGGAGTGAGACTTTAAAAAAACCTTATGTGATCGTTTTGCGCAACTACCGTGAGTGTTCCTGTGGCTGACCTTTTGTTGTCGGTTATACAGATGTTATTAAATGAATAAAAATGTACCCTTGATGATAAAGGTCAAAACAATTGTATTCTATACAAAGCTAGTATACACAGTAATGAGCAAAATAAAAATATCTATTTGGGTTCTACCTAATGTAATTACAAAAAAAAAGTTTTGACAATCTCAAAACCAGTTATGCATATATGAAATATACGCATAGTACAGCCCTTTCCAAGTGCTTTTGGTATATTAAAAATGAATATGACATAGACGTTATTATAAAGGGGCCGGGTTAGCTTAGTCGGTAGAGCGTTCGGCTAGAAATCACAACGTTCCTAGTTCGATACCGGTCCTCGCCAAATCAGCGTATGAGTAGCACAGGGATCTGTGCGGGAAAGTAAGGAGCTGATGGTAGGTGTGGCACTCCACCGCAGACGCCAAAAACATCTCCTTGGTCTAGCGCTATTGAAAAGGGGATAGATTCCCTCGCTGGCTGGCTGATACCGACTTTAGGCCGCCCCGACGACTTTACTTACTTTTACTTTATAAAGTGGAAGAACATTAAAAGAACCCATAATTATAAGGCGGGTGATAAATTCTGCCTACTCTGTATGGAAGAAAAACTTGCCATTGCATCTTATCCTAATTCTAAAGAATTATTAGATCAAGTATAGGAGATAGGGATGATTGGGCAGAGAGAGAGAGGAGGGAGAGAGAGAGAGAGTTATGGATATCCATACTGCCAACATGATCTGATGATATATATATGTATATATATATATACATATATATTGAGAGAGAGAGAGAGAGAAGAGAGAGAGAGAGAGAGAGAGAGAGAGAGAGAGAGGGGTGGGGGTGGGGGGGAATTGAAGGAGCGTGGGGAATCTTTACAGAATAAATTCTGCGCACGGTTGAATGACATTATTAAAATAATCCCGGTCATATGTCAGAATTCTTATAGAAATATCTCACTCAACAGAGAAAATAAATTAGGTTCGCCCTACTTCATTGATACGTGCATCAACGAAGTCGCTCGTAACAGACACGTGAAGAAGTGAAGTTATATGAAAAAATATAAAAAGACAAAATATGTTCACCTATATTTTAACCAGAATGGAAAAGGCATACCTGATCAATGTATTAATATCATTGTAAAAATGTAATACTCGCTAGAATTCTGCGACTTATTTCCGGAAGACAAGAATGGATGCCTCAAAAGAATATATGAACAATAATACATAGACCTGTATATTAGGGTTGGACAATTTTTCACTTTTTAAAAATATCAAATTACATTAAACAACAAAATTATGTATTAGTTGATTAAGTTCTTGGTTTGGTTTGGTTTGTTTTGTTTTACGGCATATCAACCTCAGTGGGTCATTTAATGCCGATAAAGTTTTGAAATAAATCAATTCTTAATGGATAATACAATTTTTTGAAAAAAAATTACATTATTCTATTTAACCCATAGATGGGACCAACAGTTACTACCACTCCAGGTCAGAGTGGACCAGGGAGCAATGGTGATTAAGGGTGCTCCACATTCCCCAAACCTCCAGAACTGGAACCTCACCATCAGATAGAGTTTAACGTCATTCCCAGGACATGTAGACCCGCAGCCACCGCCTTCTAGCACCCATATGATAAAAAGGGATTGGGGCTTGCCATATTAGGTGCTAGGGCTTGATGTGACTAGCCGATTGATCGGAGGGGGCCTCTCCGATCGCCCGTCTAGCCCAAGATAGGGCCAAAGTGGAGTATTGCATGTCATGAACTGCTCACCCACCTGGGCTCTATCCTTAAGCATCACGGGTCGCCACCCACGGCCAACAGGTGGCCCCATTGGGGGAGTCTTACCCCTCTGCAGAGGTGCAGTCTGTGCATTCTAACGCCGCAGCCGACAGGGCGGGATTAAGTTCTGATACCAAAAATTAGATCTTTCACATGTAGGACTTTTTTAGGTAAGGGCATCAAATATCGTAGATGAAACACCGAAAGTTGTTTATTGGTCGATTAAGTACTGATACCAAAAATTAGATCTTTCACATGTAGTAATCTCTGAGGAAAAGTCACCCAAGATTGTAGACAAAAATGCACTGAAAGATCCTCGGTTTTGCAAGATTTAGCCAAAAAATTGTCCTGAAAATCTAAAACATGTCGGTATCTAAACCAGGAAATGTTGTCATTTATATGCCTCAAGCCCCCTCATGTTATTGCAAAAAGGAGGATTTTTCAGTGCATTTCAGTCTATGATATTTTATGCAATTTCTTTTGGTTAAAGTTAAAAATCTAATTTTTGCTATCAGTACTTTATTAACCAATACACAATTTAAGAGGTTTCATGTAATTTGATATTTTTAAAAAGTGAAAAATCGACGCTCAGATGAATGTACATCCTCAAGAGGATAGAAATAAGCCATTCATACAAATAAATGTTGGTTAAATCTAACTTAACGGACCTAAATTTCACCATCGTATGTCACCCAGCCGAATGAAAAAAATACCAAAAGTCAGGGAATCAATCGAATTCAATAACATTTTCAGTGTTGATATATTAATGAATAAAACATAATGTAGGAGTTATTTTATTTAAAAACTTTTACATTTTTTAATATCAGTTGACTATGAATCACGTATCGTCGAGAAGCTGTGTTACGCCTCAAAGATGCGTGTTCAAAGTTAACCCACCTGAAAAAATGTGTAAGTTTTTAAATAAAATAACTGGGACATTATTTCATTAATATATCAACACAGAAAATCTCATTAAATTAGGTTAATTCCCTGATTTTTTATATTTTTTCTTTCGGTGGGGGACACACGATGGTGGAATTATAGGTCCGTTAAGTTAGATTTAACCTAGATGTAGCCAATGCGTGGATAGACTATAAAAGACATAGAACATTGTTTGCAAATCGTCATGAATATCAGATTTTATTGAAGCGTCTTCAGACAGATGTTAGAAAGTAATGTTATGCTTCTCTAAAAGTTATTTTAAAAAATAAATGAAGTATCATACATCACCCTGAAAATGGTACAATAAAATAACGAAACTTTTAAAGGTTGGCATATTCATGAATAAAATTCTCAGAATAATCTTATTATTATGATGAATATTGTGTGTTTGTATGTCTGTAACCTAAACTATACGACTACTCAAGTCACAATTCCCATAGTTATTTACGTCCCATTCTCCGTGATGTTACTTTTATTTAAACCTCAATTATTAATAAAAATGATTAACATTATTAACACTGTTGGCCTTATCTACATACTAAAAACATGCAATTGTATTTATATATAGCACAAAATAGCGGTTTACAGTGTAAACGGGAAGACTAATTTGCATATTGATATTAAAAATCTGATTCTAATAAATGTATATTTAGTATTATTGATTTCTAATTATTTAGTTTTATCTTAATGAATATGAGCAAAAATCTCGGGGATAAATCTTAAAAGAAATCCATTAACAAGAAAAATATCTGTAATTTTATTGTTTACTTCCTATTTTAACCAAATAGTTGAATTATGAAAATTTAGCAATGAAATATGAGTGATGGAAGAGTAAGTTTCAGTTGTTCTTTCTTTATTAAAACCCCTCTATTTCAAATCTTATATATATATATATATATATATATATATATATATATATATATATATATATATATATATATATATATATAAAACTCCCTTTACACAGTTTTGTAGTATTCCCCAAATCGTTCTTTAGTCATTTCTTTTTATCTATCTCTGCTGTTTTTCTCTATTCTCCACTTCTTTCATTTTTCCTATATTCGTTCTTAAATCTTTCCTTCCATTCTATTCCCTTCGATTAGAGCAGACGATATCGCCATCATTTTCTTTTCTTTCATTCCGTCATGTAGTTTTTGTCTTTTTATTTCTTCCCTTTCTTTTAATCTCAGAGTCAAAACGAAATGGTCAATTTTAAATCTGAGGTGATGTCATAGCAGGCCATTCCACCATGGGTTTATCTCTCACTCTCTCTCCCCCCTCTCTCTCTCTGTATATATATATATATATATATATATATATATATATATATATATATATCAATCTCTAACACAGATACACAACCGTATGCCCCCCCATATATATATATATATATATATATATATGTATGTGTGTGTGTGTGTGTGTGTGTGTGCGTGTGCGTTAATTGGTCAGGTTTCAATTTCAGCTGGAGGTAGCCTGCTATGTCTAGCCACACAGAAGTGACGTTATACGTCGAAACACGGTGTGTAATAACTATATATATATATATATATATATATATATATATATATATATATATATATATATATATATATATACAAGTGTTTTATAGAAGGGGAAGTGTAACAGTTGGATCAAATTTCCTCCAAGATGGCTAATTCACCTCTGCTCTAACCTGTTTCACAATATATTTCTCCACTTTTACTCTGCTTATAATCTCCAAACTCTCTTCTCTTTTGATTTCCTTCTCTTCCTTTCCAATGATTCCCGCCTGACCAATCAAAACCTTTGCTCGCAAACGCTTACCCACCCACTTGACCTCTTCTCCTATCCACCCCCTTGTTCTACTTCCCTTCTATAAAACACTTGTATGATACCTTGATAATTCAATAAAGCGACTGATGATGCCGATCTCAAAGTTCTAACGAAATATATCCTACATACGTTTGTCTGAGTTTTGTTCTTATGTTCCTCATATCTCTCCCACACACATATAAATTTATGTGTCTGTGTGTATTATAGATTTTTAGTTGCACCTATTGAATATATATATATATATATATATATCATAAAATAACATTGTTTAATTTTGCAAATGCATTGCTATTTTTTGTTTAAATGTTAAAACATATTTTAAATTTCTTCTACGTGTTTGAGTAATATTAACACGTTTCAAAAGTGTGACTGTTTCTGTCTGATCCTGTTTTTTGCAGACAAAATAGTAATAAATATGGTCTAACAAATTGTTAAAAAGTTAGATAATCTTTAAAGAGAAATTAAAAAAGAATAAAAAGCATTACAACTCATTGAAAGATGCTTTTTTAAAATCTATAAAAAGAAATCTTCGTTTACTATATAACTTAATTAAAAATTCCATCTAATATTAAATATTTTCACGTGTTTCCGGTAAATTCTGTTTTTCCTACTTTAGTGTGAACTTCTTGAAATTCGTTACAGACTAAGAAAAAAGAAGTTGGAAATTTAAAAATAAAAATTCTAAAACTTCGAGTCTAGATTTTTTCAGAGAACTTCTTGTTAGTTATTTGTTTGGAAAGATCCTCAACATTATCACGGACATAAAACTCATCTTGCATTTAATCTTGGACGCTTTGGACGGTTTCATTTTTAACTAGAGGGTGTTGCAAGATGATAACGGTTTAATTAAGGAACACAAATATCAATGTATAGACTTGCTGGATTCGTGTAAATTACACGGTATTGCTAATACTGAAAATATCCCCATAAAAGTGTTTCTGTTCTCTTGATTTCTGTTTTGAAGGTCTGTCTTTTCTGTATTCTTCTTTGATGCGACCGTGATTCAGGTGCTCACCAGTTCCACCTAAATTTCACAACGTGTAATTAAGAAGTAAACCCATCATATATTTAAGAAGAAGAAGAAGAAGAAGAAGAAGAAGAAGAAGAAGAAGAAGAAGAAGAAGAAGAAGAAGAAGAATGTTTCTCAGTTCATTTTAATGCAGTTTTTGGTTTTCATCTTGTACGATTTCGATGGTCTCATTTTTAACCTGAGGGTATTGCAAGATAATAACGGTTGGTTAATTAAGGAACACGAGAATCATTAAGAATATTTTTATTCATGGATCACAAAATTTCCTAACTTCAATAAACATGATATTTTGCTCTCATGAAATGATATCAATACTTACGTGAGAGTGTGTCTGTGTGTGTCTGTGTGTGTGTGTGTATGTGTGTGTAGAGAGAGAGAGAGAGAGAGAGAGAGAGAGAGAGAGAGAGAGAGAGAGAGAGAGTGTGTGTGTGTGTGTGTTGTGCGTGTATTTATCTATTTGTTTGATGTTTATAGATCAACGTGTAAGTATGTTGAATAACACGCCTTTGTGTAGCGCTGCTTTTGACGTCCATAATCGTGTCCATGCGACATATCAACCGGCTGCTTTCGCCTCAGACACGGAACGTCTATTAATCCCTACCCGGCTGATCTCTTGTCAAAACTAATCCGCCTTGATTTATCTCGGTCGTTAAATCCCGTCAACCTTACTAAGAGATTTCATCCGTTCGCGCCTCGCTTTGTCCGGTCGCCTACATCAAAACGCCGCCTCAGGGCATACTACTTCTATGTTCAAAAGACAGGTTATATTCCTTAATGATATCACCGCGAAGTGAGTGATAGTTGCGCAAGGGGCTTGCCTACCCGGTTTAATTGACGTCATCTTACCAAGAATTGGCATAACAAATTCGCATGTTTTTGGTTGGTTGGTTGGTTGGTTGGTTGGTTTCATTTTACAGCATGTCAACCCTTGAATTTCCCCAGAGCTTCAGAACTGGAACCTCACCAAGACGGAGAAGGAGAAAGGAAAAAGATCAAGACACTGTCTTGCCTGCCGGGATCGAACCCGCATCCTCCCGCATGCAAAAACAAATGCGATTTAGGCACTGGACGGTCGTGAGGTTCGACTGATGTCCCCGGATGTTTGGGTATTATAAAATAACCAAAGTGAGTGCAGCGTGACGTGACGAGCAGAGAAGCTTTCGGCTTACATGAGACGGCAGTGAGAAAATATTATTTTGACGACGACGCCGACGGATTTTCAGCTGCTGGTCGAAGACTGTGTTGACCAAAAGAAAGTTTGGCCTGCGAGAAGACAGTGAACTCGCTTCTTCCCCCCCCCTCAGCAGGAACTTGTTGAAGCAAATATCTATTTTTTCCCTCTATTTCTCCCCCTTCTATATAATACAGTTTAACATCATACCAAACAAACTAGAAAGCTCTATTTGACCAATAGATGGAACCCCCGCTAACAGGTGCTCCCACTCCAGGAATCAAGTGATACTTTACACTCCTCAGAGCTACCCCACACTTCAAAACAACGCCTCATGCATCCTTCTCGTATGTGTTATATTGGTGCCTAAGATGCAGGATAGACCCAAAAGAAAAAAAATACCACGGCACAACGAAGCGTCATAGGCCACCAGTCGTTTTAAGGATTCGACCCTGACGATTACCACGACCATAGCCACAGAATCGCATCCCTTGTCACCGACCCTACTGTTCTCTGAAGGCCCGCCACTCGGTAACGAACCAAGTTAAGTTATCTATTAGCTGTAGGTCGCCAGCCCATTATAAAAAGAACATCTCCTCGCTCTTCTGATATTATACGAGAATATAATTCATTGTATATAAAAAAAAAAAATGTATATATCTTGTAAATAATTATCAGAAGGCGTTCCTGTTTATTTTGGTTTGACCCCGTTGACAGCTTTTGAGTATCACTTTTCAGCCGAGTTGGAACAGAGACTACAACAGCTTTACGTCAGGGCCCGATAGTATTGTATCATCCACGAAACGACTAGTACTTGGCCGGAGCATTGTTCTCATACATACATACATACATAACATCTATACCTTAGAGAGTGCCCCAGTTCATAGTATTATATATGTTCAAAAGACAGGTTATATTCCCTAATGATATCACTGCAAAGTGAGTGATAGTTGCACGAGAGGGTTGCCTACCTGGTTTAATTGACGTCATCTTACCAAAAATTGGCATAATACATTCACATGCTTGGTTGGTTGGTTGGTTTGATTTTACAGCATGTCAACCTTTGTTGGATTATTTTATGCCGAAGACGTTTTTGTTTTATTCATTCTTGTTGAGTATTCAACGTTTTCAAAAACACATTTTTAAAAATCTATTTGACCCATAGATCGAAAACTAAAAGATACTAACCCACCGGATTAGAGACGAACCCGGAGTAATGGCAAAGAATATGTACTCCACACTCCCCAGGGCACCAGAACCTCTAGATACGGTTTAACGTCATACCTAAAAACTGAGAACCCATTTGACTTATAGATAGGACCCTAACAGGTAATACCACTCCGGGAATGAAGAGGTATTCCACACTCCCCAAGAATTGGAACTCAGCACTAATGGAGTTTAACATCATATGCAGTATACGATGACCCCAGATACCGCCTTTTGCACATATCTGATTAAAAGGATGCAACGGTTTGATAGAAGCAACTGAGAAATACGTTTGGGACAATCATATATGTGCTGGCCGGTTGATTGGGGGGGTCCCCATTGACGACCGGTCTAACCTAAGTATAGGACGAGGTGGAGAGCTTGCATTGACTGCTCAACTAAGAGAATTCCGTCCTTAAGTATCATTGTTTGTTTGCCAACAGGTTGTTTCAATGGGGGTATTACCATTCTCAGGATGTGCAGTCGACGTATTTTACATCCCCAGTTGACTGAGCGGGTTAATGCTGGACGGGCCAAAGTACAAATAGACAAATATACACACACAACACACACACACTCTATCTTAGACACACAGACACACACACACACACACACACACACACATATATATATATATATATATATATATATATATATATATATGTAGTCATCCACAGACACCGTGTTTCAACGTATCACGTGGTTAGACATTTGCAAGCTACCCAGCCGAAATGGATACCCGATCGATTCATCATCAGTTGGGCTATATATATATATATATATATATATATATATATATAGCGTTGTCACGGCGCCATGATAGGCTTATGTAGTATTGTGGTAGGCCGGGCAGCTAATAGGTCACAAGCAACATTCAACATAGCTAGTGGGTTCCAAAAAACAACGTACGACAAATAGTGGGTTCTAGATTGGCATTAGAGGATGTTTATTTTTCGCACGCTCTGTGTAGCCTTTTCAGTGAAGAGAGAAAGAATAGATTAATATTTACTATCATAAATTCCATCCATTGCCACTATCCACAACTTAACAGACTAGAATAAAACAATCTCCAAAACAGAGCTCGAAAAATAGATGTGCGTCTCCTTGTGAGACACTTGGTGAAAGAGATGAATACCCCTACCTCCGCTTGTGGTCGCGGGTGGGGGATAGGACATATCTATTTCTGCTCTTCTGCAAAATATTTGGGACATCTGTTTTCTTTATCTAGTTCAGGGTCATTGACCGGTGACTGACTGTCTGTATATCACTGCTTTTAGAATCTTAGTCCGCTAAAATTTCTTTTCTTTTGTTCCTATTTTCTTCTTTCTCTTTACCCCTGATTTGATTATCATTTTCTTTTCAATTCAAATTTTCCATAGACCACTTAATTCCGATATATATATATATATAATAATTGGTGTTTAGGATTATTCCAGGCGGAGTTCTGTAGTGATACAGAACATCTCTAATGAGCGCTCGATGTATATTGTTTCACGTGGTTGGGCGGACAGAGCAATATAGATGAATAAATGAAGGAAACTTGCTTCATGTAATAACTTATTTCAACCCATCCCACCTTTCTGCCCCCCAAGTCAGCCACGCCCACTAACATAGCATAATTTCAAAAATTCCGAAAACTCAGTCTAGCCCACGTAAGGGTCAAAGTCTAGTTTTGTAAGTAATGCTCTGCCCAGCCGCCAGAAATCCTTGGCATCACAGGTTGCTATTCACGTCCAGCAATTGGGAGAAGGACAAAAAACTACACTACTAGATATAGTTTAACGTCATAACCAGGATTCTAAGACACTCAGACACCGCCTTCTAGCACATAAAGGATAAAAACGTAATGCAAGGATACTATCAGATCAAGGAATTATATACTTAGTGTTATTTAATAAGAAAAAAAATAACTTATTATCTGTTGAATTTTCCTTTTCAGCAAACTACAGAGTGAAAATGAAAGAAACGAAAAAATAGACAAATGCTTAGATTTTGCTAGTGAACTAAGAAAAGCTGTTGAACGTGAATTTGATGGTGATACCAGTCGTCGTTGGAGTCCTTGGAACAGTCTCAGAAGGCTTGCAGAAGAGACTGGAGGAATCTGAAATCAGAGGAAACATCAAAACTTTACTGACCACAGCATTATTAATATCGGCTAGAATACTCAGTAGAGTCCTGGAGTCTTTTGCTATCACTCAGACTCTAGTGAAAGTCCACCAATTAAAATTTTGAAAAGGATAGAAACGTTATACAAGGATGGGCCAAAGAAGCAAAATATGTAAGTATTCTTAAGAGAAGCGTAAGAAAGCGCACAGAATTATTCAATTTCATCTCCACCTCATAAAGAAGATAACTTCAGTATGGAAGGCGCCATACAAATATTTAACCAAATTCGTTGGCGAAATTTCATCTCAATTCAATACACGATATCAGTGACTTTAGATCACACAACTGTGAATGACAATTTTGTCCCTTACTCAACTATAGCCAATATAGAATAAGAAATATCTAAACGGATGGAACTGACAGAAAATCAGTTCAAATGTCTAATATTCGTATTAGATCTTAAATCACCCAACAACGCAGATATGTGAGCAAGAATATTGTATAAGGTTGAACAAGAATTGGCAGTCTACAGTCGATTGGTTGATTGGTAGGTTAGTTTTATGGCGTGGGTGGTGGGTCATTTGATACCGAAGTCAGTTTATTAATAAAAGTATGAGATTTGATAATTTGCTTTAGAAGCATTGTTGAGTAAAGTATATTATTATTTATATTTTTTTGCTTGTAGGCAATTACAATGCGTATATCGTATAAAATTCAATAATTATTGAAAATGTTGTGAGGTTTTAAGGGGTCAAAGAAGAACAAAACAACGGGTAACGAAAAGTAGAAAAATGTATTAACAGAAAGTAGACAATACAATAGAGAGATGTGGGAATTACGCCCAACGAACAGAGTTATTGGCACTCGCATTGGCTTGCCCCTAAGCCACAATTATCCCTGTTTATTTATAGTAAACTGTCGGCACATTCCATTGGTCAATAGGTGTATCACCTATAATAGAAAATAATCATGACAAGCGAACTTGGAAAACATTGCGCCCCACGTAGAACATCGTACAGCTTTTTTGCTGAGTTTGCTTGTCATGATTATTTTCAAGAATTATCGAATTTTTTACGATATACGCATTGTAATTGCCTTCAAGCAAAACATATAAATAATAATAATAAAAGTTTGTTTGCAATCATTTAAAACACTTCATACTTAGTTGAAATATAACTGTTTTAAGAATCAATGTATTTTCTAATCTCAAACTGATGTACAGGGTGAGAGAAAAGTAAGTACCTATTTTAACTATTTTTAATATGCAATTACATTTTTATCACTTTTTTAATGTATGTCCCTGAAAATATGTAAATAAAATCTCTGTTGTTGTTCTTGGTACTCCTCTACATTTTTCTATTGTTGTTTGTGAAAGGCTGAATCACCATTCTCCTGTGAGATTGATGCGTAGACGTGCTTTGCATGTGTGACCGGTCCGAAGTCCTGATTTAACACCCTAAGACCTTTTTTTGGAGTTGGTTGAAAGAACAAGTCTACTCTACGAAACCAACAACTTTAGAATAACTTAAAGGACGAATACGCGAATTTATTTCTGCCATTCCACTAGAGCTCCTGGAAATATTAGTTAATGTGATTCTCGAGCGGCTTAAGAGCTGGGATGAATGCTGGTACTTTTATGGGGAAATGTCACGTGTGGTGAGGCACAAGATGTTCTTTGAAGGTCAAAAGGTTGTCCAAGTTGCACGTCGTTAAACGTCAAGGCATGTCAAATATCGACAAGAATGTTAAAAAATATTTTTTTTTAAATCGAAGTCATGTTTGCGGACGCGGCATCAGCATTATTGAATAAATTGTCTCTATTGATAAAAATCAGATTTTTAAACGAGAAGCCAAACTCGTCAATCAATCATAAGAATTATTCATATTGGCCGATATTTATTTCATCTGTGGGTTTTACTTGCTGATATTTAGTTTTAATAATCTTGAGCTGTCATTTCAAAATGAGTCTGTAACTATGAATATTCAATACAATAAAAAAAAAGACGTGAGTTAGATTCTAACCGAGGACGTATCTTATAGATTCATTTCCGAAACCCGCTCTGTTGACTGCGACTGTCGAATACGCCTATAACGTAGAGAGAGAGAGAGAGAGAGAGAGAGAGAGAGAGAGGAGAGAGAGAGAGAGAGAGAGAGAGAGAGAGCCGGGAATATAATAGTTACGTGTAAATTAGGATGGAAAAGTTTTTTTGAGAAATATAAGAATTACGTGTAGAATAGCATGGAAACTTTTAGGATGACTCCGCACAATGCCACATGGAATTTTTCGATTGGTCAAGTGGTGTCACATGGCGAGTGCGAAAGTGTAGGAGTGAAGAGAGAAGAGAAGAGAGAGAGAGAGAGAGAGAGAGAGAGAGAGAGAGAGAGAGAGAGAGAGGAGAGAGTGGAGTGAGACCGGTGACTAAGTGTAAAGTGTCTCTCACTCTGGGCAGTTTTGATTTGGTGGGAAAATAAAAATCTCATGAGAAAAAGATAATTCGCCTGTTATTACTAAAAAATATAAATAGCACAAGGCAAAATGTGTTCCAGCCTCCCAAGTTGATTCCAAACGCAGAACATCAACGAATTGCCAGTCCACTCTTCATCAGATCCAACTGCAAGATTCGAGCTTCTCAAAGTACAAACGGGCTGGTATATAATGATTATTTTTAAATGAACATCTTCACTTCATTTCAAATGAGGGCCTTACACGACACATGTTGATTTGAGTCTATCCCCTTTTCAATAACACTAGACCAAGGATATTGTTTTTGGCGTCTGATGTAGAGCGCCACACCTACCATCAGCTCCTTACTTTACCGCACAGGTCCCTGTGCTACTCATACGCTGAGTTGGCGAGGACCGGTATCGAACTAGGAACCTTGTGGTTTCTAGCCGAGCGCTTTACCGACTGAGCTAACCCGGCCCTAGAGGGGTAGGACCCCCAAATGGGACCAGCTTTTGTCCGTTGCATTTCATCTTGACAATTTGGACGGTTTCATCTTTAATCATAGGGGGTTGCAAGATGATAACGGTCGTAAAATTAAGGAACACGAGTATTAATATATAAATTCTTTGGTTAATAAAGGAGTACGATTTTAGAAGTCTAATACAGTCTTATCAATGAATTGATTTCCAGGGATACTGCAATGGAAATTGTTTGATATTGACTTGTTCTATTAAAATTTTGAATCAACTGTTCGCTGAAAATCGAGGAGGAATATTGGTCAAAAATTGATTAAGACTACAGTACATCGTACCCCATAAAAACCTCAGTGATATAACACGATTCATAAAACATTTCGTTAATAATTGTTCGATAAACACGTTCAACGATAAGCATTTTAGGTTGAAAAATTCGGAATGTTAAATGGTGATTATTGAACACTTAAAAGCATAGACGTATTATCAAATTTGCAGATTACAAACATGATTATCTAAAAGAAATGATTATTACTAGTATTACCTGTGGATATACCACTGTATAACAATTTAATTATTACAACGTTTAATATGTTTACTAAAGAGCTATTACTCAAGGTTCAATATGTAAAAAAATTACAGTAAACCTTGGTTTAATTCTCTCCTCACCCTTTTTCCCTTCTTTTCATCTTTTCATTATGTTTGATTGAAACAGATAAGCGTTATTACTTTCGCGCTCTTACCTTTCCCTCTATCTTCTCCTACTTTCTTTCTTTCTTCATAATAAAAACGGAATAGTTCATTATTTACTTGAGGTGACGATACTAATGTGAAATACGAATTCGGTGGATAAACAACAGCAGATCATCAGAACGTACATTCTTTCATTTAATATTGGATAATTTAGACGGTCTCATTTTTAAAAGACGGTGTTGAAAATGATAACGGTAGTGTAATTAAGGAACACGAGTATTTATATAAGGATTTGGCCGGGTTAGCTCAGTCAGCAGAGCGTTCGGCTAGAAACCACAAGGTTCCTAGTTCGATACCCGCCCTCGCCAACTCAGTGTATGAGTAGCACAGGGAACTGTGCGGTAAAGTAAGGAGCTGATGGTAGGTGTGGCGCTCACCTCAGACGCTAAAATAATCTCCTTGGTCTAGCGCTAGTGAAAAGGGGATAGACTCCCTCGCTGCATGGCTGATACCGACATTAGGCTTTTTTTTATTACAACGCTATATACACGTTATCTATTAGAATGACAAATTAATGTATGTATGAGAATACCTTATTACTGTTTATGTATCAGAAAAATCTCATAAAAGTGTATGTATTAAGTAACCATGGAAACGGAATTGAAGAAATCCTTTTCAGTTTCAAAATTGAAAAAGTTGAAAATAATTTGGGGCGGGGGGCGCATACATCGGTTTAGCTCAGTCGGTAAAGCGTCGAC
>CM042145.1:121657906-121672906 GCA_023376005.1 Doryteuthis pealeii
AGAACAGAGACTACCATAACTCCAGTGAATACACTCCAGTTAATGAACATTAGCTAAATGTAGACTATGCGGTGTAATCCATGTATTAAGCGAATGTAGTAAACTAGCACCACGGGAATACAAAACTAGGCACGACTGGGTTGGGAAGGTGGTCCACTGGGAATTATGCAACAAATTAAATTTTGACCATACAACAAAATGGTATAAACTAGAATCTGTTCTTGAGAGTGAAATGCATAAAATTCTCTGGGACTTCGAAATAAAGACGGATCATCTTATCCCAGCAAGGAAACCAGCCCTAGTGTTGATTAACAATAAAAAAGAGAACGTGTTAATTGGTGGACCTTGTAGTTCCAGCAGATCACAGGTGAAGTTGAAGGAAAACAAAAAGATGGATAAATACCTGGACCTTGCCAGAGAATTAAAAAGGCTATAGAATATGAGGGTCAAAGCGATATCAATTGTAGTTGGTGCACTTGGAATGCTCCAAAAAACATGGAGAAAAAAGACTGGAAGATCTGGAAATCAAAGGAAGAATTGAGACCATCCAAAGTAATGCATTTCTGCAATCAGCTTGAATACTCAGAAAAGTCCTGGAGACCTGAGAAGACATGTTATCACCCAAACTCCAGTGAAATACCATCAGCAAATGCTGATATGAAAAACTCAAAATAATTATAAAGAATATAGTGACAAGTCAATGCATGGACATAACCAATAGAAATAAATTCCTTTTTCTTTAAAAAACAAAGTGAAAAAAATACAATAAGTAAGCGTCAATTCAATAGAAAATTGCGGTCCTCGTACAAATAAAATAAAATGAACGATTGAAGGAAAATTCTGTTTCTATTCAGTAAATGATGGTTTTAAGAGGAGACAGATGGAGAGAGAGAGAGAGAGAGAGAGAGAGAGAGAGAGAGAGAGAGAGAGAGAGAGAGAGAGAGAGAGAGAGAGAAGAAAAAAAACTAAAGAAATATTTCAAATGACATAGAAAGATGAGATCACGGATCTGTTTGAAGAATTCCGTTTGTTCGATTCAATTCAGGTTTGTTTGAATTCCTATCGCTTGACAATTGTTGAAGAATTCGTCCCAGAGCCGCTTTTCAAGATTATCGATAAAATTGTTGTGTATATTTTCCCTACTTGATGAGGAGGCGAAGACTTGTTATAATGAGGACTGTAATTGAAAATGAATAAAATATTGTTGGGTTTGGCTTGTTTTTATATATTTTTTTTTAGTTTTGCCATTCAATTTTTGTTTTTATTGATTCATATGTTGTCGTTTTCTTTTCTTCTTATTTTTCAATTTCAGGAAAATATCTCTTATAGCCACTGTTTTCAATTTATGTACACATTTATCAAAATTTAATATCATTTTATTCAAGATGTCCAGTTTCATTTCCCTTTCCTTCTTATATTTTCTTTACTTTTTAATTATTTCGTTTATTTACATGATTTTATTATTTCTCATACCGTCTCTCTTTTTGTTTATTCATCAATCTGCATTCTACCACATTTCTTTCTTTCTTTATTTATTTATTTATTTCTTTCTTTCTATATTTATACCTCCTTCATTTTTAAATTATCCTTCTTTTTTTCCTTTTTTTCTTTATTTTGACTTTTTCTTTCCATATTTATTTTCTTTCCTTTGTTTTACTTTCTCTCTCTTTCTGTTTCTTATTTTCACTTTTTTTTATTTCCTTAATCACATCTCTTTTCTCTTTGTCTGTTTTCCTCTTTTTTTCTTTCGGGCATTCTTTCTTTCTTTCTTTCTTTCTTTCTTTTTGCATTCTTTGTACTTCCTTAATTTTTTAATTGTATTTCTTTCTTGTAGTTTCTTCATTTTCACCTTCATATGTTTATTTTTCTTTCCTTTTCCTCTCTCTCTCTCTCTCTCTCTCTCTCTCTCTCTCCCTCCCTATTCCTCTTTCTCTCTCTTTCTTTCTCTCTCTCTTTCTCTCTCTCTCTCTCTCTTTTCTCTTTCTCGCTCCTTCATTTTCTTATTTTCACATTTTTCCCCATCACATATTCTTCTCTATGTCTGCCTTCTTTATTTTTTCTTTCTTTCTTTCTTTCTTTCTTTCTTTCTTTCTTTAACATTTGTACGCTATTTTTTCTCTATTTATTTTACTAACCTTATTTTATAACCATTCATTCACTTTCATTCATTCTTTCTTTCTCTTTTTCTTTCTCTCTATAATCATTTACTTTCTTTCTTTCTTTCTTTCTTTCTTTCTTTCTTTCTTTCTTTCTTTCTTTCTTTCCCAATCCCTATATTTTATTATTCCTCATTAATCATGTTTCTTTCTTTTATCTTCATTTTTCTTTCTTTCGTTCTTTATTTCTTTCTTTCTTTCTTACTTTCTTTATTCACTTTTATAAGTTTCTTTCTATCCTCTCTTTTGATTTCGTCTTTCTGTGTTTCTGTCTATCACATTTCTTCTCTATTCATCTAATTATTTCTGTGTTCTCGTCTTTCCTCCTTCTATTCTATATTTCAAGTATCAAATTATTCCCCTTTTTGCATCATTTGCAATAAATTCTTCCATTCAAAAGATTTTTGCTAAACGCAAAAAAGAAAAATCAAACAAATCCCTAGAATCTTCTTTTTCCTCTGTAAGTGAAGACCACAATAATTCTCAGGTCAAATAATCTTTTGAAATTTCTTTTAAGAAGCTCAAAGCAACAAAAAAATCCAGTTCGATTATTTCCGATGAGAAACAGATGATAAGCAAAAAGAGAGAAACGATATCAAGTGAAGAGAGAAAAATAAAGTCAAATTTAGAGATTGATACAGAGCAGTTTGTCATAAATAAGGAACTAAAAAGTCTTTATATAAAAAGGAAACAATTCTTTGCCTTAATTTGGACTTTTTCTTACATTTATTGTTTTCGGTTATTTGATTTGTTGGATTTTACGGCATGTCCACCCTTTTGGGTTATTTTAGGCCGAAGACGTTTTGTTTTGTTCATTCTTGATGGATACTTAATTTAAAAAAAAACTATTTTAAACACCTTTTTCTAGTAAAACCCATAGATTGTGCTTTAATAGGTATTAACAGTCCGGCCGAGTGAACCTGGGAGTAATGGTGATAATAGGGTACTCATCATTCCTCAGAGCTATAGAATTGAAACCTCACCAGATACAGACACAATTTGGCATCTAACGTAAATAAGGAACTAAAATCGTTTTAGTATTATCTGCGTTATTCGGACTATTGTCCCCATCTTCATTGTTATTTGTACAACGTTTCGGCCGATATACCCTCCGGCCTTCTTCAGGTATTTCTTGTCGGACTCGGGAACCTTCTCGGACTCGGGAACTTTCTTTTTGAACTCGGGAACTTTCTTGTCGTATTCGGGAGCCATCACGGAACTTTGAACCTAACCCTTTATTCATTCCACGGGGGTATCCTGTTCTCATTCCGCTAACCATAGCTGGGGTAGGAGTTGTGTTAATTAATTATTTTTCTAACTGCTTTCACTCAGGATTGAACTCGGGTACCAGAGATAACTGTCACTTAACTCATCTCAAACATTCAGAGAAATAAAATCTTTTTATATAAAAAACAATTCTTAGGCATAATTGGGACTTTTCTTATATTTATTGTTTTCGGTTGGTTGGTTGGTTGGGTTTTACGGAATAATAATCTTTATTAGGTAATTTCACACCGAATAAGTTTTTGTTTTATTCATTCTTGATGGATACTCAATTGTTGTTTAGAACTGAACATTCTTTAACCCATTTATTCTATTTAACCTAGAGATTGGACCCTAACAGACACTACCACTGCGGATCCGAGTGGACCTAGGAGTGATGGGGATGAAGGGATACACCACATTCCCTAGAGTTCCAGTATTGAAACCTCACCAGATACAGAATCAGATTGATGTCGGACGTAAATAAGGAACTAAAACCTCTTTATATAAAAAGAACAAACAATTCTTTGTGTTCATGGAAAATTTTTCTTTACAGCCTTACATTTATTGTTTTTGAATTTTTTCGTTGTTTTTCTAAAGTTTCACTAATTTATCTGTTATTTTATTAAACAATATCAAACAATAATTAAACAGTATTGCTATTTAATTATCTTCATTAAACAATATTGATATGTAAATGGATTACATCACCTACATGAAGAACTACCTATGTAATACTAATTAGTAATCAAATGTGTATAATTTGGAAACAAATTTATTTGTTCTTTTGAAGTTTGTAAATCTTATTATAATGGAGATTGTGTGTTTTTCTGTCTGTAACCGAAACTATATTACTACTCAAGACACAATTCCCTTAGTTATTTACGTCACATTCTCCAGATTCTATTTCTATTTAAACCGCAATTAATAATAAAACTGTTTGACATTATTAATACTGTTGGCCTTACCTAAATACTAATAACATGCAATTGTATTTATATATACAACAAAATACCAGTTTTCAGTGTAAACGTAAAGCTAATTTGCATATTGATATTAAAAAAACTGATTTTAATAAAAATGTGCTTGGTATTATTGATTTCTAATTGTTTGGTTTTATCTTAATGAATATGAGCAAAAATCTCTTCAATAAATCCTAAAAGAAATTCATTAACAAGAAGAAATAACTGTAATTGTATTCTTTACTTCCTATTTTAACTAAATAGTTGAATTAGGAAAATTTAGCATTGAAAAACGGAAGTGATGAAATAGTAAGTTTCAGTTGTTCTATTTTCCGATTATACACCCTCCGTTTCGAATCTTTTTATTTGAATTCTTAATTAGTTTCATTTGCCTTTCTGATTTAATTTAATATTTCATTACATTTAAACTTAAATACTTGCACCCGTAGGGTGCATATATTTGCTAGTTTGAATAAAGTATGATAAGTTAGTTGTAATAAAAAGAATGCATTTTTCTATTTCTTTCTTTCTCTTTCTATCAATTTTCTCTTTCTCTTTGTATTTCGCTTGTCTTTCTTTCTCCGGTTCTTTCTTCTTACTTTCTTAATTTCTAAATTCTTTCTTTCTTTGTTGTTTTTATTTCATACACCTTCCCTCAAATTTGAGATTTTCTTTGCATTTCCGTTTTTATCATTTCTCATGTTCTTTGTTTCCACCCTTCTTTATTTTAAAATTATTTTTCTTTCTATCTTTCTTTTGTCTTCTTTTTCTCCTTCCCTCAGTTTTACATTCTTCTTCGTATTTCCTTTTCATTCTTCTTCCGTTCTTTCTTATTACTTTCTTCATTTTTCAATGTTTTGTTTATTTGTTTCTTTTTCTTTCTTTTTGTCTTCCATTCTTTATTTCTTTCTTTCTGTCCCTCTCAAATTATTTTCCATGTTACTTTGTTTCCTTACTTTCGTTTTTTTTTATGTCTTTCATTTAAAAAATCTAATTTTTTCTGTATTTCTTTCTATATTTCTTTCTACTTCCTTAAGTTTGAAATTTCCTTCTTTGTTCTTTCATTCTGTATTTCTGCGTTTCGTTTTTTCTTTTCTTTCAGTATTTCTTTCTATTTCCTTCATTTTTGAATCCTTTCTTTTTCTTTCTTTCTTTCTTTCTTTCTTTCTTTCTTTCTTTCTTTTCTGATTAATTCATTTGTATGCTTATTATTTCCTTGTTTCTTTATTCGTTTTGGCATCACTTTTCTAACTCCTTTGCAGTTTTCTCCTTTAGACCCCAATTCTCTGTGTTCTGGGAATAACGTTAAACTCTATGTTGAAGTTCCAATTTTTTCTCTCTGGGGAATTGGAGTACCCCTTCGTTACTATGCCTCTTAGGTGCCCCCTAATCCGGAGTGGTAGTACCTAGTAGAATCCCATCTATGGTCTTAATAGAGTTTTAAAAATGTTGAATATTTATCAAGAATGAATAAAAACAAATCTTCTTCATAGAATAACCCAACAAGGTTGAGATGCCGTAAAATACGACCAACCCATCACAATTCTTTTCTCTAGATTCTTTTTTATTTACTAACCTAAATTCGTTGGATCTATTTTTCATGTGCTTATGCATTTTCTTCAAATTGTTTCTTTATTCAGATTTCCAGCTCGGTTAAATCGAACTTAACGGACCTAAATTCCACCATCGTATGTCACCCCGCCGAAAGAAAAAAAAAATACCAAAAATCAGGGAATTAATCGAATTTTATGAAATTTTCAGTGTTGATATATTAATGAATAAAAGATATAATGCAGTTATTTTATTTAAAAACTTTTATATTTTTTTCAGATCATTAACTTTGAACCACGTATCTTTGAGAATCTGTGTTACACCTCAGAGATACGTAGTTCAAAGTTAACTGACCTGAAAAATGTAAAAGGATTTAAATAAAATAACTGGTGCATCATATGTTTTATTCATTAATATATCAACACTGAAAATTTAATTAAATTCGGTTAATTCCCTGATTTGATATTTTTTCTTTCAGCAGGTTGACATACGATGGTGGAATTTAGTTCCTTTAAGTTCGATTTAACCTCCATCTCTTTCTTATATTTTTAACACCTTTTCCTTTCCACGCTATTGCTGCCATTGTACTTCTTTTCTATAAGAATCACTTCTCTTCCTTTAACTCTACAATTTCTTTTCTTTGCTTCCTTCAATGCATCTTATTCAATATCATTTTATCGAAAACATCCGGCCGCTATTAGCCCAAAAGAAACAGATAAAGATATGTAATATCAAGTAGGGAAAATATATACAAAGCAAAATATGAAAGCCAATTTCTGGACAGATGAATCAAGCAGCATTTCTTTTTAACTTTGGGACATAAAGCCTGTTCTTTGCGTTCATTTTTTTCTCCGGCAAGGAACATTTATCGATTATCTCCCTTTTCAAAGCAATTATTTTCAACGTTCTCTATCCGTAACGTTCAATGGATTGACCAACTATATTTCAAGATACTTCCTTACCTACGGTCTTTTTTTTTTACTTTTTAGCTTTGATAATTTTGTACATTTTTGAAGCAAGTCTTCTAGGAAGATAACAAAAAAAAAAAAAAAAAAAAAAGAATAAAAAAGATGAAAGAAAAAAAATTAGCCTCAAATTTATCAAGATTTCACCAAATTGTTCCTCATAAAAATGTCATCGCTATAATAAGGTTTATAAAAAAATCCGTTTTATCATTATCAGTTATTTCTTTGAAATTGACTTTAGAATATTCCAGAGTTATGTTAAAAAGTATATTTGAAAAGAATTTCCCTGTGAAATAAATGAGTTTGGAGGTAGTCACACAAAAAGGATATGGCTCAAGATCAATTTTTAGGCGCAATTTAACAGGTTTGAATTCAGAGTTTTCCTTCTCTTAGACTGGTTACCTAGCCAAAGTTAAAGAACTCCGTTTACCCTACTATTTACCCATAGCTAGGAGTGTAGTTGGATGCTTACCTTTCCCGAGGATAATGCAAACACCTTCCTCCAGGATTTGAACACGTGTCGACGAATCCATTGTTTTCGACTCTACCATTACAACACGGGCATCCAGATCTGATTGTATGTCTGTAGTTATTTAGTTATTTAGTAGTTATTTGTTATTTAGTTTTCAATACAGTTGTAACTTGCCTTACGAGGTATATTCTTTCAAATCGTATATACTTACCAATCCGGCCACTCAAGGACAATTTTAGGCGGAGTGTAGCAGGTTTGAATTCAGTTCTCCTTCTCCAAGCCTGGTTACGTAAATAAGATTTAAGAGCATAATCTGCTCTACTATTAACCCATAGCTGGAGGGAGAAATACTTGGGTGTATACATTTCCCAAGAGTATTAGCACTATGTAAAAGGGAACCAGTCTCGTCCTGGAATTGATCTTGTGTCACCAAGTCCATTTCCAACAATGATAACCATTACACGATGTGTGCCCCATACATTAATTAGTAGGTAAGAAACATCTGCTCTCTTAGTCTTGATGACCAAGTTTCAATGTTAACTGCAAAAACAAAGAACGGATTTAGTTCCAAATTTATCAAGATTTTACCAAATTGTTCTTCATAAAAATTTCAACGGTATTAAAAGGTTATAAAATATCCATTTTTGCTATAATCTAGATATTTCTTTGAGAATTGACTTTGGAAATTTTAAACAAAAAATTCAGAATGTTAAATTTGTGAGGTGATGCTTTATTGATCTTAATGTTACATAATTTATAGGTAGACTATTAACTAGATAGGGTAAGTGTAGCGTAGATAAAGAAAAACAAAAAATTTAGTGAAAAAACACAGGAAAATAATTGACACTTTTGCACCCCTTATTGATCCCTTCTTCCAGTTTGACATGATAAAGGGTTTAGAAAAGTTTGGAGCCGAACATGTCAGACTGTAATGGCTCTCTGTCGGTTGAAACTAAATTATCACACGCGTGTTTGATTTGATTTGATCTGTATCTTATAAAAGAATAAAGAGCTCTAAACAAAGCAAGTCTTGTGTTTGTTAACCAAAAAACTCCGCAACCACATAAGATCTTCCAGTATCAAGTACAGAAGATCGAACCTAGATGAAAAGGAACATCTTCCAGCTCAGAGCAGACCAGATAGCAAGATAGAAGACAACAGATAGACGATGCCAGCTTCTCAGAATATGTAAAAGATACAAGATAACTATAAAGATAAGTATATATGTGTACAACCAAGGGTATGCAGGTTTACACTACTATAATACACTATACGTAAGATACGACTAACAGCATGTGATTGACAATAATAGCAAATCAAAAATAGAATAGACCTAACAGAATAGCAAGTGTAGGATGTATGGAGACAAATACGAAACGCTTATCCACATAATAAGTGAATTCAGCAAGCTAGCCCAAAGAGAGTACCAGACTAGGCACATCTAGGAGGAAAGATGATCCACGAAGAATTGTGCAAGAAGTTAAACTTTGACCATTCTACCAAACGGTAATGCAGAAACCAGAATTCGTCCTAGAGAATGAGACATATAAACATTTTCTGAAACTTCGTGATACATACTGATACGCGGAATTACGAGTGCCCCAAATTTTCCGATTTACGAGCTGTCATCGGTCGATTTTTTTGTTTTGTGTTATGAGCTAAAATTTGAGGTACGAGTGAGCTTCAGATACGCTTTTGCTAATATGTTTACTAAAAAAATTTAAGTTTTCAATCTATTATGCAAAAGCAAAATATTATTTATAAAAAAAATTAACATTACATATTACAGCACATAATTCATTATATTCTATTTTATATTGTTTTTATACAATACATTGCGATTTTTATTACTTAAAACAAATTAGAAAAATGGGGTATTATTTGTCTGTATTTTTTTAGATGAGACTTGATGTAAATAATTTTCATATTTTTGACTGATCTCCTCGTCTTTGTTGTGGTATGTAATATCCCAACATTCAGGCTGCTGTATCCTCGGGCTTTGTTCAGGTGTTTCTTATTTACCTTAGAAAAAGTCATCATCAGGCAATAGCCTTGAGTTCAAGCGCGGTTTACGAGCATTATTATCGTTACTACTAGTTCAATGCGTTCTAGGCAGCATAAAATGCCTACAGACTTATTGACAGAAATGGGATTAAAATATTGGTTACATCTAAATTCATAGCAAATTCTAATAATGATAGTTAAAGAAAAAATAAAATGTGTTTTATATAAACATAAAATCATATCGGGTATATAAATAGAAGAGAGGTGACGTGAAGATATGAATTGTTTTTATATTTCTGTTTTGGTCTACTTCGTTGGAGGCCATTTCCTTTGGGCTGAATTCTTCTTTCTTCTGAGGTGGAGTCATCTGTGTTCCTTTTTGTTTGTGATAAATAAGCAATTTTTTTAAGACGTCTATTCTTTATTCAAAACCCACAGCCATAAAGTGTTTCTAATCGCACGGTGAGACGTCGGCATCTCAGGAGCGAAGGAGCACTACGTCTGCTCCTGTCTGTTAATGGCATAATCTGCTTAACTACTTAAATTCTGTTCTTACGTCTTCCATTGGTGGAAGTTGGGGTAGGTAAGGTCATTACTTGTTAATAATATAACCCCCTCCGATTTTGAATTTCAACGAACTTCAATTCAAAATACCCCTTTTTATCATATGGATGCTAGAAGGCGGTGGCTGCGGGTCTACATGTCCTGGGAATGACGTAAAACTCAATCTGATGGTGAGGTTCCAGTTTTGGAGTTTCGGGAATGTGGAGCACCCCTTCATCACCATTGCTCCCTGGTCCACTCTGATCTGGAGTGGTAGTACCTGTTAGGGTCCCATCTATGGGTTAAATAGAAAAATGTATTTACAAAAAAATTGTATTATCCATTAAGAATTGATTTATTTCAAAACTTTATCGGCATTAAATGACCCACTGAGGTTGCTATGCCGTAAAACAAAACAAAGCAAACAAAGCAAACAAAGCAAACAAAGCAATCAATTCAAAATCTAGCTACTCTTACAAACATACTTCGTAGTCAACCCACAAATTATCTAACAAAAGGAATGGGTGTTTCTGGGTGGATGGAACGGATGGGGAAAATGTATTTGATATAGGAAGAAACTGAGTCAGGATATGAACGAATAACTCTTACGTCAGGATACCACTGTACTGGACAGTTATAATGGTCAGTTTTATTTCAGACTAAAGAACTACAGCATGTAATCAAATCTGGGATTACAATAAACTTGTAAAAGAAGATTTTGATCAAACAGTCACGAATTTATGCAAAGTTCGCCATCATTGAAAGACTCGAAAACACAAAAACGCAATGAATTGTGGTGATAATAAAAACACACCAACGTAAATAAAATTAAAAGAGAATATATTTAATCAACAAATTTGTATTGTCTGTTCATTTAAGTCCTAATGTAATTAATTTCTTTTTTATCAATGATATTTCGGCATGATACAAAAGTCTGATCAGAAAAATAAAGAATTATCTTTCACGTTTTCGCTAATCTCTAAATATATTTCAGTAGACGGAACATTACATAAATGTATAGATCACTGATTAAGATCACTGATTTGAAATGTTTTAAAAGTCTAACATAATTTGATATTACTAGCAGGATCTGTGGATATACCACAGTATGATGATTTGATTAGTACAACGTTTGATATGTTTACTTAAGAGCTATGGCTAAATAGTTTGATATGTAAAATATGATGATTTTGATTTGACTGTCCCTCGCTCTTTTTTCTTTCTTCCCTTCTTTTCATTTTGTCATTATGTTCGATTGAAGCAGGTTAGCGTTATCGCTTCCGCGTGCTCTTCTATTCTCTTATCTTTCCCCTACTCTCTTTCTTTCTTTTTTCTTTCTTTCTTCTTTCTTTATTATTATATTTTCTGTGTAGCATGTCCTTTTTCTTCCCTTTCTTTCTTTATAATAAAAACGGAATGGTCTATAATATAGCCGAGGCGATGCACTCATTACAAATAAGAATTGGGCGGATAAGCGACAGGATTTCGATTTTGCATTTTGTCTTGGACGATTTGGACGGTCCCATTTTTAACCAGAGATGATAACGGTTGTACGATTAAGGGACACGAGTATTAATACATAGATTTTTAAAAATATAGTTCCGTATTTGCCTTAAAAAGCTAAAAACTTCATTCTCAGTAGCAATATCTTATCTACAGAACACAATGTCAACATAAGCAAAACTAAGACATAGATTTCTAATTTGACATATTAACGACCATTACGAAATCTGATCTCTCTGGTAAAACATTCTCCTTTAGACTTCTCTACATAGACATACCAATTTTGGTCGACATCAAAATGTGGAGGAGCACCACGAACAACATCAGAGATTTAATAGGTATATATGAAAGAAAATCCATTAAAACAATGAGAAAATGTAACTGCATAAAAAAAAAACATATAAACAGTTTAAAATAGGGAGTTCCTTTTCAATCAACCTGTATATTAATGAACATACATTAAAGAATTGGGAAAAATGTAACTACCTATAAAGGAAATTATAAATAGTTTAAATTAGGGAGTTACTTTTCAATAACCCTGTATATTAAAGAACATACATTGCGGAATTGAGAAAAATGTAACTGCATATTAAAACATAAATAGTTTAAATAGGGAGTTACTTTTAATTAACCTCTATATTTAGGAAAATACATTAAAGAATTGAGAAAAATGTAACTGAATACAAAGAAAATTATAAAAAGTTTAAAATAGGGACTTACATTTCAATCAAACTGTATATCAAGGTATATATATTAAAGAATTAATAAAAATGTAACTGTATATAAAACAATATAAATAGTTTAAAATAGGGAGTTACTTTTCAATCAAGATGTTTATCGAAGACTGATTAAGATGAAAGATTTGTGAAATTTTCAAAATCTAACAGAATTTCCAGTACTATCATTAAAAAATACTTTCATGTCTGCCTTAAAAAAAAACTGCTAAAAACATCCTAATTCAATTCTTGTATTATCCGTCTTTCCCGATGAAAATTATCTAATCGAAAGCTCAGCCTCTAAACTAATCAAACATATTAATTATTCATACGACTTTGTCATTCCCAGTAAAAATGCTCTTGGCACGGTTGAACAGTTGTCACAAGTAATAAGAGTTAGTCAAATGCAACGAGAAATGCAAAGACAAATTAACGAAATTAGAATAATCAGAACACAAACTGCACAGTAAACAAGAAAATCAAATCTATTTTTTGTCTTCACTAGGAAGACAGGGTTCCATTTTTTTGCTTTTCCAGCAGTGTGCATATCTTGCTCATCTCATTTTGATGATTTGTGTAATAGGTGGCAGGTGGCCATACAGCTGTTTATAGCAAACTGAACAGTAAACAAGAAATCAAATGTATTTTTTTGCCTTCTTTAGAAGGTAGGGTTTCATTTTTACTCCTTTTCTTTCAATTTCCTTATAACATCTATATGACGGAGAACGAAAAAGAGCAAGACATTGCCTTGCTTGCCGGGATCGAGCCCGCGTCCTCCCGCATGCGAAGGTAGACGCGATTTAGGCATTGGACGGACGCGAAGTGCCAGGATGTTTCGGTAAATGCATACATAAATAACGTGTGAGTCAAACGCGGGCAGTAAGAAGTTGCAGTAGCAGGTTGACTGACGCGAACGACCGAGTAATTCTTTACTGTGATTTTTGCAGCTGCTAAACGAAAACGAAGAGCGTGTTGACCAGGGGAAGACTGTGGACTTGCTTGTTTTTGCCCCCCCTCTCGGCGGGAGCTTGTTGATACGAACATCTATTCCCCCTATATTTCCCCCTTTCCATAAAGACCAAGTCCCTTCCTGGGGCGAACACATGATTCCTTTATGTGTTCTATATTTATATCCTGGGGTTTGTTTTAGTACGGAGAATGTGCCTTTGATTGCTGCCTTTGTACTTCGTAGAAGCTTGGTTTACCAGATATTGTTTCTCACTTTATTTTCAATTTTCTTTTAATAGTATCTGAGAGACAAAGCAGTCCCTTCCAAGGACTAAAATTCGATACCTTTATGTATAGTATTTATATCCTAGGACCTGTTTTAAGATGGAGGATGTTTCTTTTTTAAATGTCATTTGTACTTCTTAGAAGTTTGGTTTACCAGGTATTATTTCTCCCTTTTTTTTTCAATTTCCTTTTAACAATCTGTAAGATACCAACGGGCTCTTTCCTGGGTCTAACACTTGATTTATTTATGAATTATAGTTAAACAAGAAAATATAATCTATTTTTGCCTTTTCTAAGAAGACAGGGTTCTATTTTCTACTTCTCCAGCAGCGTACAGCATGTCTTCTTCATCTCATTTGGATGATTTGTGTAATAGGAGGCAGGTGGCCGTACAGCTGTTTATTGGGTGCTGCTTACAAGATTTTTGAAGACGCTGACACGGCTACAGCTTGGAAGACCTCTAGCTTCATCATATGAGTGAGATCAGATTTCCATATGATGGATAATCTGTCTATAGCAAACTGCACAGTAAACAAGAAAATCAAATGTATTTTTGCCTTCTTTAAGAAGACAGGGTTCCATTTTTTACAGCTTCAGAAAGAATAGAATTTGTTCTCTTATTTTACAGTTTTTCTTTTATGATTTTTCAGATACCAA
Organism: Doryteuthis pealeii; assembly: GCA_023376005.1. Lineage (NCBI taxonomy): Eukaryota > Metazoa > Mollusca > Cephalopoda > Myopsida > Loliginidae > Doryteuthis > Doryteuthis pealeii. Next base: position 121,671,932 of record CM042145.1, read on the forward strand.
GGGTCCTGTTCCTGGGGCTAACACACGATTCTTTTATGTATATTATTTATATGCTAGCGCTCGTATTAGGACGGTAGATGATCCTATGATAGCTGATATCTGTGTCAAGGTAATTATTAAAGTTTTGCTTGGCCAACCCAGTTGCCCCAAATTACAACTGGCATAATATTGATTTCTTTCAATGACCAAGTTGTTTTAGATCTTTTTGGGGTCTTGCTATTTTGCAATTTAATCACGCTCGGCTCTATTGAGACCATAATCATTTGGAGCAGCTACATTATTAATGTGTGCAGTCTTTTCATGTTTATTCCAGATGAGAATATCTGATTTCTCTTTTTTTATATTTTCCTTTAACAGATTTTAGAGACCTAGGGCTCTTTTTAGAATGGAGGATGTTATTTGCTCCTCAAATACTATTTTCTCCCTCTGTCTTACTTCTCAAATTTTCAGTAAGTAAAACAGTGGCGAATAATTTTCTTTTCCACAATGGACCACTTAGTAATAATTCATTTTTCTAGTGGTCCTCGATTGGTTTTAGAATCTCTAAGAGAAAGTGCACCGTTAATTTCCTCATTATATAGTCCAGTACTTAGATATGACGAGTGGAATATTTGGTCAGAGTTTACGAAGAGAAATATCCTCATGTCAGATACTGACAAACCCCTGTACAGAGAGACCAAAGACACTCGAGGTTGTGTCTAATAGGCTAGTGTATGTATGCAATTGTCTTTTAAATTTTGATTCAGTGGAAAAATTAATTCAAAAAAATCAAAAGGATTTCTCTTCCATTGAGTTTGCGTGTGGATTTTCTGCATTGATTTCTACTCAGAAATAATCAATTAAATTAGATTACTACGACCAGAAAATTAGACAAATACCATGTACGACACGCAAAACACTGGACAACTTCTTCGATCTTATTTGGTTTCCTCAGCAGTGTATGTCACTTGAGATCGAAACAGCGACCACAGAATG
>CM042145.1:121677906-121682906 GCA_023376005.1 Doryteuthis pealeii
AGAGAAAAATGTAATAGAACCACACTTAGAGTGGAATCTTTCAAGGGAAGCCAATCCAATTAACGAAGTAGCGAAAGGTGTACTTTTTACTCGGAGGATTATAGTTCAGAATTATCGAATTACTAAGAGAGGAATTTATGCCAAGCAAAACATCGGAACTAGTACAAAGATGTCCCCAAGGTGCAAAATACTAACGATATCAAATTTTTGGTCAGATGATGTGTTCTCGTTCCTACAAACCCTTTAGTAATATTAATCATAATAATCGGCATGATCATCATGTTGCATTAACAGCACAGACTTTTATTACTCTCCTACCACGAATAACTATCGGTCATCATCCTAGGCAAGTCTTCTACACGACATCAAGTATCCTTACAGAGCTGATCAATGTAAGCCATAGCTGTTTGGCCCACTAAGGATAGACAGCTTCCTTCGACCTATCGGCTGGTCACGTCAAGCCTTAGCACCTATCTGATTGTCCCGATCATTTTGCCATTATGGCAAACGCCCAAGACTTTTCATCATATATGTACTAGCAGTCAATGACCGAGGGTTTTAGCGTCCTGAGTATGACGTCAAACTGCATCTAATGGGAGATCCAATTCTGGAGCTCTGTGAAGTGTGGAGTACACCTTCATCGCTATTACTCCCAGATCCACAATGAGCCGGAGTCGTAGTACCTCTTCAGGTCCTATGTATGATTTAAATAGAAATAAAAATGAGATTTAAAAATGTGTTTAAAAACTGAGTTTAAGAAAAAGAATGTTCAATATCCATCAAGAATGAATAGAACAAAACAGCTTTGGCATAAAATATACAAAGGTTAACTTATCGTAAAATCCAAAAAAGAAAGAAAGAACATCATTTTGCACAGTGTCGTTCATCTGATAGTAAACTGCATTTTTTATTATATTGAGGTCCCTGTTCTTGAACTCAGGGGAGGGTTAAATACCCCTTTATTGTAATTACACCCAGATGCACAACGGTTGACATTCTGTAAAATCCAAAAAATAAATAAAATAAGAGGGTAATTGTTATATACCCTACCTAAGAACATTAATGGGTATGTCCCAATCCTCAATAAATACGGAAAGACTGAATAGTTTTATACGATTAGCAGTGGTTTACCTTCTTCACACCGCTGGCGAGTATTGTATTTTACTATTACTATAAAAATCTAATTTCATTTCAACCTCCGTTTAGTTATTTCTTATTTAGTAAACTTTGTTAGCTTGCAACATTTTGGAGTCTTATACTCCTAGAAGTAGTTTACCTTCTTCATGCCGCTGTCGAGTATTGTATTTTGTTAATGTTATAAAGACTCCATTTCATTTCCAGCCTCCGTTTAGTTATTTCTTATTTAGTTAACTTTGTTAGCTTGCAACATTTTGGAGTCTTATACCCCTGGCATGGAGGCGCGTAGTCTAATGGTTAGAGTCGTAGGAAATGGACTCGTCAACGCGAGTTCAATTCCTGGACGAAGCTGTTGGAATTTCACATGGCGCTAATACCATTGGGAAAGGTATGAATCCAATTCTCCCTCCAGCTATGGGTAAATAGCAGGGCAGACTGGACTCTTTAACCATGGGTAGGTAACCAGTCTAGGAGAAGGAAAACTCTGAATTCAAACCTGTTAAACTCCGGTTAAGAAATTGACTTTGTGTCGCATCCTGCTCGTGTGGAGGGACTGGCAAATATATATACCCCTGGCAGTGGTTTACCTTGTTCACGTTGATGTCCAGTTTTTTTATTATTTTGTTAGTGTTATAAAGATCTCAATTTGGTTATTTCTCATTTAGTAACCTTTGTTAAGTTACAACAGTAATCCAGCACAATTTGCCTTGGACCTTACTAAGTTAAGTTTAACACATATTCAAGAACAGTTTGAAAGTTCAGTTTGAAATCTATAAAGAAAAAAAAACCTTTCCTGAAAACCGAACGTTTTGTTGAGTCACGGTACCAAATTGACTCTTGTAAGGATTTCCAAGAATCAAACACCATCTCACGATGTTCGATTATGTGTGTCACGAAGAGAAAACCGAATGTTGTTATTCGGTCTTTAAACTGTGTCTTGTATTTGTTTGAGAATCACGAAAAAAAATCACACTGAAGTCACGTTTAAAACTACACACTTATTTCTTTTACGTGGATTTTTAGGACACACCGTGTGCTACTGAAATCGTTCGACACTAACTCTTTAAGTTCGACTTTTGAAAGAATAAAACAAAACAAAAGCAGTTGAAGCAGGATGCGGGTCAAAGTTTAGATATCGATCATGCATGTTGGAAGGGGGGGGGTCTCTTAAGGAAAAATTGTTATATTGTGAAAAAGTACCTGCTACCTATTACTTAAGCATAATATTCATTATTTAGATGTAGATATATAAGGGGCCGGGTTAGCTCAGTCGGTAGCGCGTTCGGCTAGAAACTACAAGGTTCCTAGTTCAATACCGGTCCCCGCCAACTTAGCGCTATGAGTAGCACAGGGATCTGTGCGGTAAAGTAAGGAGATGATGGTAGGTGTGGCGCTCCACCTCAGATGCTAAAAAACAATCTCCTTGGTCTAGCGCTATTGAAAAAAGGATAGACTCCCTCGCTGACTGGCTGATACTGACTTTAGGCCGCACCGTCGACTTTACTTTTAGATGTAGTTATAATATACATTCATTTATATATCTTATTATAATGGAGATTGTGTGTTTTTCTGTCTGTAACCGAAACTATATTCCTACTCAAGTCACAATTCTCTTAGTTATTCACATCACATTCTCCATGATTTTATTTTTATCTAAACCTCAATTATTAATAAAATTGTCTTACATTATTAATACTGTTAACTATGTCTACATACTGACAACATGCAATTATATTTATATATACAACAAAATAGCGGTTTACAGTTTGAACGGGAAGGCTAATTTGCATATTAATATTAAAAAATCGAATTTAATAAATATGTGCTTAGTATTATTGATTTCTAACTGTTTGGTTTATTTTAATGAATATAAGCAAAAATCTCTTCAATAAATCTTAAGTGAAATCCATTAACAAGATAAAATAACTGTCATTTTATTATTTACTTCCTCTTTTAACTAAATACTTAAATTAGAAAAAATAACAATGAAAGACGAGAGTGATGGAAGAGTAAATTTCAATTGTTCTATTTTATCGATTATACTGCCTCTGTTTCAAATCTTTTATTATACTCCCTCTGTTTCAAATCTTTTTATCTAATTTATTCTATTATTTATTCTAATTTAATAAAATATTTTATTAGATTAAAACTTAAATACTTGCACCCGGAGGGTGCATATATTTGCTAGTCTAGATAATAAATTAAGATAATGAACAAAAAAAACTATTTAGGTTTTTTTAATGCATGTCATGATGTCATTGTTTCTAATAACTTTAACTTTTAACTTAACTTATTTTGTTATAGTTAAAAAAAACAACAAAGTTTAAATTCAAAAATACTAGTAGTACTTTGTACTCGCTTGTTTAACTAAATTCAGGAATTAAGCTAAATACACAGTTAAGCAACAATGAACCCTATTCATTGTTAGGCGAGTGACCACTGTGTAAAAGTAGGTACTGCAAACAAATAAAGGCTACTGTGATTGACTAAGCAATGTTTAGTACATAGTAACTATAAGTTTGTCTAAGGCTGTTTATATTGCATTACTGGTTGTAAAACTGATTGTAAAAAGAAAAACAAAATTGAATAAGATCAAAATATGCGGACTGAGTAGTCTTTTCGGATTTGACCACACAAACCAATTATCGGTGCACAAATCAGTGTGTCCTATCGAATGGCGACTTTCACAATTCATTATTGGACGACACACGAATAAATATTTATCACTTTCGTCACAGATAAACAATTTTCTCGTTTAAAATATTTCATATAAAAAAATGTGATCAGAAAGTAAAGATTTCTACTTATTTCTATCGAACAAAAACAGGGAACGCAAGGTTGCGGGTTGGTGGAAAATGTTTCAGCTACTTTATCTTTCCACGGGCAAAAAAAATAAATAAATAATGATTGGATAGAACAGGGTTTAGCTACAAAATACTATTTTCAGCTTTAGAGATACCAGATACTTTTTACAATATCACAATTTTTAAAAGTCCTTCCCTTTTTGTCATACACGTCCAGTACCTAAAAATTCCCCACCCCCTGATTGAAAGGCGATATCAAACTAGTTTCCTTGTTTAATGGTATACTAGTAGGACCTGTGGATATATATCTCAGTATGATAATCTAATTATTACAAAGTTTGATATGTTTACTAAAGAGCTATTGCGAATAGTTCAATTTGAAAAAAGCATAATAATCAGGATTTAACTAAGTTACTAGAGAATAAACTAGATGGGAGCTGCACAAGAATGCTGCGGGTGATCATGAACAAGACGTGGAAACAGCACCCCACGAGAAAACAGCTGTACGGCCACCTACCACATATCACCCAAACCATCCGAGTAAGACGGACAAGACACGCGGGACACTGCTGGAGAAGCAAGGACGAACTCATAAGCGACGTCCTCCTGTGGAAGCCAGAACATGGAAAAACCAGTGTGAGCCGACCAGCAAAAACGTACGTTTATCAGCTCAGTGCGGATGCAGAATGCTGCATAGAGGACCTCCCGAGAATGATGAGCGATAGGGACGGATGGAGAGAGATTGTCATGGATATCCGCGCTGAAAGCGCGACATGATGATGATGATGATTTATTTCATGGGTGTACTAATAAATCCAACGTAATTACCCCCCTCCCCTCTTGAATATCTGTCTGTATAAAAGCAATCCTCTGACTACGTCAGTTAGATCGTAGTCAGAGTAAAGTAAAATAAAGCTTTCTAAGGTCTAAAACACTGGTTTTATTTTTACTACAATGGGTTCTAAATTTTTTGTTGCCGTTCTTAGGCCCCCTCATTTTTCAAATTTGGCCTTTTGGTTTTATTTTGCATGGGCGAATACTTTACTCTCATATCAGTGT
>CM042145.1:121687906-121747906 GCA_023376005.1 Doryteuthis pealeii
TTTCATTATTTTATTATAATGGAGATTCGGTGTCTGTCTGTCTGTAACCAAAACTACGACACTGCTTATGTCACAATACCCTCAGGAAGTGCGTAAGTTTAGCAATGAGTATTTGATTTATAGTCAAAATTATTGATACATAGAATAAATATCATTCTTATTGATATCTCTATGAAAATCTGAGTTAAATTTGCTCCAAAACAGCCCAGGTTATTAGAACGTTTAAAATCTAGCAATGTGTCTTGCTTATCACTAAGAAAGAAAGGTTTATGTAATATATGGTGTGGTTAATTTTCATGCTGGCATTAATAAAGCCGAGTTTAATAAATAATTGTAATTCTATTTGATAATAGTAATTTGTTGACACACAGTTATAACGTTTCAAGTAACTAGTAATAATATCCCTAGTAAACAAGTACAGCTTCAAGTAACTAATCTAATATAAATATTTTACAGATAATTAGTATCAAGTATCTACATATTAATACTCATTTTCGTTTTCATACAAAATCCTCTGGTTAAAAAGGAGACCGTCCAACTCGTCCAAGATCAAATGCAAAAACGTAAATCTTGATTATCTGATGTTGCTTATCCGCCGAGTTCTTATTTTACATGAGTGTCGTCACGTCAGCTAAAAAATGGACCATTGTTTATGTCGTAAAGAAAGGAAGGAAAGAAGGACATGCTACACAGAAAAATATAGGAAAGAAAGAAAGAAAGAAAAAAGAAAGAAAGAAAGCTAGTAGGGTGAAATAGAGAGACTAGTGATCATACGGAAGGGATAACGTTAATCTGTTTTCTTCGATCATAACGAAAAGATGAAAATAAGTAAAGAAAGAAAAAAATGAATGAGAGAGAGAGAGAGAGAGAGATTACTATAAATTTTACAAATTGAACTAATATCAATATCTCTTTAGTAAACATATCAAACGTTTTAAAAATTGAATTATCATACAGTGGTATATACACAGATCCTGTTAATAATAATAATAATAATAATAATAATAATAATAATAATAATACGGCACGAATACGCAGACGAGTCCTTGAGACCTGAGGAGACTTGTTGTCACTCAGACTCCAGTGAACCACCGGCTACGGCAGACCAGAAATAATAATAATAATAATAATAATAATAATAATAATAATAGGTCACAGGGTGAAGCTGAAGGAAAATGAAAAGATTGATAAATACATGGATCTTGCCAGAGAATTGGAAAAGCTGTGGGACATGAGAGTGAAAGTGATACCAATTGTAGTTGATGCACTTGGAACGGTCCCAATAAACTTGGAAAAAAAAATTGGAGGATCTGTAAATCAGAGGAAGAATTGAGACGATCAAAACTACTGCACTGCTGCAATCTGCTAGAATACTCAGAAGAGTCCTGGAGACCTGAGGAGACTTGTTGTCACTCAGCCTCCAGTGAAATACCATCAGCTAACGCTGATGTGAAAAACCCAAAAGGAGAATAATAATAATAATAATAATAATAATAATAATAATAATAATAATAAAACTGGAAATCTGAGGTAGAATTGAGACCATCAAGAAAACAGCATTGTTGAAATCGACTAGAAAACTCAGAAGCGTCTTGTAGATCTGAGGAAACTTATTTTTCCAGGGAAAGGCTATCAGCTAAACGCTGGGGTGCAAAACTCACAAGAATTGAAATACGCAAGGAGACTAGACCTAGTGTTGATTAACAAAAAAGAAAGAACTTGTCAACTGGTGGATTTTGCAGTTCCAGCAGATCACAGGGTGAAGCTGAAGGAAAACGAAAAAATGGACATATACCTGAACCTTGCCAGAGAACTGAAAAAGTTATGGAATATAAAAGTCAATGTGATGCCAATTGTAGTTGGTGCACTTGGAACGGTCCCAAAAAGATTGGAGAAAATATCATCCAAACTACTGAACTGCTGCAATCCGCTAGAATACTCAGAAGAGTCCTGGAGATCTGAGGAGACTTGTTGTCATTCAGCCTCCAGTGAAATACAATCAGCTAACGTTGATATGAAAAACTCAAAAGGACTGAAAATAATAATAATAATAATAATAATAATAATAATAATAATAATAATAATAACCGGATATGTTAGGTTTGAAGAGCTGTCAGTTGATGGAACATGAAAGTGAAAGTGATACCAATTGTGGTTGGTGCACTTGGAACAGGCCCAAAAGGATTAGAAAAGGGTTTGGAAAGTTTGGATATCAAAGGAAGGATTGAAACCATTCAGAACACTGCACTGCTGCAATCTGCCAGAATACTCAGAAGAGTCCTGGAGACCTGAGGAGACTTGCTGTCACTCAGACTCCAGTGAAATACCATCAGCTAACACTAGTGTGAAAACTCAAAAGGAGTGAACAATAATAATAATCTTATTATAATGGAGATTGTGTGTTTTTCTGTCTGTAACCGAAACTATATTACTAATCGAGTCACAAATAACATAGTTATTTACATCACATTCTTCATGATTTTATTTATATTTAAACCTCAATTATTAATAAAATTGCTTCACTTTTTATTAGTGTTGTCCATATCTACATACAATAACATGCAATTGTATTTATATATACAAAAAATAGCGGTTTGCAGTGTGAACGGGAAGGCTAATTTGCATATTGATATTAAAATGTGATTTTATTAAATATGTGCTTAGTATATTGATTTCTAACTGTTTGTTTTTATTTAAGAATATAAGCAAAAATCTCTCCATGAATCTTAAATGAAATCCATTAACAAGAAAATAACTGTAATTTTATTCTTTATTTCCTAATCTAATTAAAATAGTTAAATAAGTAAAATTCAGCAATGAAAGACGGCAGTGATGGAAGAGTAAGTTTCATTTCTATTTTTCTATTATACCCCCACTCTGTTTCTAATCTTTTTATCTGCATTCTTATTAGACTTTTTAATTTAATACGATATTTTATTACATTAAAATTTAAATACTTGCACCCGGAGGGTGCATATATTTGCTAATAATAATAATAATAATAATAATAATAATAATAACCGGATATGTTAGGTTTGAAAATCTGTCAGTTGCTCATCGTTATCATAACTTGTATTTTCTATTTATCTCTAGGTGGAATTAGTATTTTCATTTCTGTTTAGTATTTATGTTAATCCCTTACTTTATCCAACATAAACTTAAAATAGATTAACGAGGGAGAATTAACCACGACCGATGATACTTTGTTCCAAAATTTATAGACTTCAATATGTATATATATATACATAAGAGAGAGAGAGAGAGAAGAGAGAGAGAGAGAGAGAGAGAGAGAGAGAGAGAGAGAGAGAGAGAGAGACGTGTACTTACCGGAGATAGATTCTGATATACAGCTGCATATTGCCAGATAAAAAAATCACTAGATAATATAATAATATAACAATTTTTACATGTAAAAAATCTTTAATAAATAATCTATCCAGGCCTTAAACAACATATGACCCATGAAATTTGAAGAATTTTAAGAACACTTTTATTATAGATATTTTCCAAATGCCAGAGGCAGAATTGAATGAAATTACTCTAAAGAGATACCATACAGTTCCTTTTTTTATATAAATCTATGAGTTGCATGTTCTAACACGGCGTTTTTATGGTAATTCTAGATATACAGAAAATATTTCGGTGAATCTTTAGTAAAAAAAATGGGCATTTTTTTAGCCCATTTTACAACAATTTTGACCATTAATTTTGCGATAAAACTACCAACTTCAAAATACCCTAACCTTTCAAGAAAAATGAATGAAATAAATCTTAGTGCCCAGAGTTCAATCACATCTCAACTGGCTCGATGATAATATAAACTAAACAACTTGGGTCTTCTCAGTCTCTTTTCATATGCTATGTTCATGTATCAATCTTTGTTGTACTTCTTAATGAGTCTTGGGACCAAATAACATTAATGTAATCTAGGTAGGTGCTTAATAAATTCAATTTCCAATATAAAAAACGTATATTCATGAAGATTATGGACATTGCCAGTAAGAGTACATCTCGAGAGAGAAAATGAATCTCTATTAATATCAGTAGAAAATAATTCTAAAAGAAGGGACGATAATTCCCCTATTTGATAGTTTAACTCGTCCAAAGGAACACATAGTAATCATACTAATACGCAAGGTCATTCGTAATCTAGTTACGTAGTTATATTCGTAGTCGAGTCACTACTAGTCAATTAGCTAGTCATACTGTTGGAGAACTGTGCATTGACTCTATCATTTATATTCCTGTACAAAAAGTAATAAACCTTTTTCCGCACTTTCCATTTAAGGATAAATTCAGTCACAATAAAAGACTAATTATTTCAAAGCAAAAGTGGATTATTCGCAACAGAATGTGTTGGGAACGATAGAATAATTATCGCATAATATGCAAATGTAGCAATCTGTAAAAAAAGTAATCTAAGAGTAGGTATGACTGCGTGATACACTGAGATTCGGAAAAAAATATCAGTATTTGACCATTCTCATAAATGGTACATGCGAAAAACAAAACCATTCCCAGAAAATGAGACGCCAAAAATTATTTGGGTCATTGAGATACAAACAGATAACCAACCCCCGACCAGAAGACCAAACATAGTATTAATTAAGAAACAAAGTGTTATAAGGTAGATTGTCCCGTTTCTGAAGACCATTAGTAAAAATGAAAGACAAAAAAATATACGAACACTTGGATCTTGCCAGAGAGCTGAAAAAACTGTGTAACATGAAAGTAACGATGATAATAATTATTTTACACCTTTAAACTAGACCCAATACATTTCGTAGCAGATTTTCCTCACGTTTCTAATTTTGATCCTTTTCAAGTCACATGGGTCATTATCTTTGCGACAGCGAGGAACTGTGCATCACGGAAAAACAATAATGATCTCTCGGTGCTATTCAAGTACCCTTCCGCTTTCTCTTGGAGAGTATCATTATTATTGTATATATACACACCGTTCGTGGTGGTTGGTTTGATTTGGTTTGTTTGTTTTACGGCATATTAACCCTTTTCACGTCATTTAGTGCTAAAACAAGTCATTTTAATAAAGAGATTAAATTCAGTTGATTTGAATTGATTTGGTTTCGTTTATTTAAAAGCATGATAACCTTTAAAAAATTATTTAAGGCTAAAAAACTGTTAGAGTCAGAGATAAACGTTGGTTCACAAATTTCCTTTACAGGTACTTTTGTAGATGTATTTCGTGGATGTATTTTATATCTGATTCATAATTTTTAATATATTTTTTATATCTCTCGAGAAGGATAAAATGTCACCCATGTTAGTATTCTCAAACAGATCCCTCATATTATTAGTGTTGAAATATTTTTACTGACCGGGGTGAAAACTTGTCAATCTTTAAGGAAATGATAAGGTTTGGAGATTTCTGGTGGTGCAAGTGATAACAACCCGATCGATTTATGATGAAAAGTTTAACTTTAATTAGCGGGAATACCCGTGGCGTAGTGGCTGATGTTCACTTTCTAACTAATACCGTTGCTCTTACTCAGGCTCTCGGTTAAATAGCTGCTCTAGTGTTTTTCACTAAGGTTGGTTTGTTGGGTTGGGTTTTACGGCATGCCAATCATTGTTGCCTTTTTTTTTATGCGAAAACCATGTGTTTTATTCATTCTTGATAAGAAGAAGAAGAAGAAGAAGAAGAAGAAGAAGAAGAAGAAGAAGAAGAAGAAGAAGAAGAAGAATAATCTAGAAAGAATAATAATAATAATAATAATAATAATAATAATAATGATAATAATAATAATAATAAAAATAAAAATAATAATAATAATAATAATAATAATAATAATAAGAAGAAGAAGAAGAAGAAGAAGAAGAAGAAGCAGAAGAATGCGGAGGGGGCGGCATGTCAACCCATTGGTTCATTTTATGCCGAAAACATTTGTTTTATTCATTCTTCATGAAACTCAATTTTTTTTCAATTTAACTTAAAGATGGGACCCTAAGTCAGAGTGGACCTGGGAGTAATTGTGGTGAAGTGGTACTCGAAAAAATCCTCGGTTTTGCAATAATGGGGAGGGGGCATATTTTTCAATTTGAACTTTAGTTATAATTTCGTCATTCAATTTTATTTTGATAAGCTAAAATGACAACATTCCCTGGTTTAAATACTGAAATTGTTAGATTTTCTCATCAATGCTCAATTATAATGAACAAACCAACAGTTTTTGTATTTTGTTTTGTAGGAGAAACTCTTTAAGCAGTTTAAAGTAGGTAAAGAGTTAAAAAAAACCGTGACTGCTGACCAAAAAGTATTAAAAATTGGCACTCATCAAGACTCAATTCTTTTAAACATGTTTTTAAACTCATTTTTTATATTTAAACCATAGATGATACCCTAACAGGTACTATCAGTCCTGATCAAAGTGGACCTGGGAGTAATGGTGATGAAGTGGTACTCCATACTCCTCAGAGATACGGAATTGAAAATTCACCATTAGATACAGTTTAACCTCATACCCTGGAAACTAAATCTTTCTACCACCGTCTTTTAGCGCATATATAATAAAAAGGGTTGGGGTTTTGCCATGAGGGCAAAAGGGTTGGGACAATCATATAGGTGCTAGGGCTCGACGTGAGCAGACGATTGAGTGTTGCATGTCTTGGACTCTTTAGCTCCCATGATTCCGTCCTTAGATCACAATCCACGGCCAACATGTGGTCCCATTGGAAGGATGTTACCCCTCTGTATTGTTGCAGTCAGCTTATTTTACAAGGTGGTGTCCTATAGGTATGGCTTTGGTATTAAATAACCCACAAAGGTTGGTATGCTATTAAACAAAGAAATTAAAGAAACCAAGCATTATAAAGAAGAAGAAGAAGAGAAATACCAGTTAAAATTGATTTATAACAATGATTTTTCAAATTTGATCAAAAATAAATAAATATGAATAAATATGTATAAGCTATGCACAAATATCCTGTTATACCAATATTTATTCAGAAGATATGCGAATGTATAATGAATTTATATTATCAATTATTCAAATGTTACATATACGTATGACTGTCCTTACCAATTTAATTTTTAGAATATTAAATTTTGCCCAAATTCTAGTGTCTATATCTGAGCTAAAATATAAACTTTTCCAATCTCGATATTCTCATGAATACATTAACAGAAACAAACATTGTTCAATCCAAAAATATGCCGCCCTGTCGGTGGGGCATTAGAATGCACCGACTGCACCTCTGCAGAGGGGTAAGACTCCCAATGTGTCACCTGTTGGCCGTGGGTGGCGACCCGTGATGCTTAAGGACAGAGCCCAGGTGGATGAGCAGTTCATGACATGCAATACTCCACTTTGGCCCTATCTTGGGCTAGACGGGCGGTCGGAGAGGCCCCTCCGATCAATCGGCTGGTCACGTCAAGCCCTAGCACCTATATGATTTTCCCAACGTTATTGCCCTTATGGCAAGCCCCAACCCCTTTTTATCATATGGGTGTTAGAAGGCGGTGGCTGCGGGTCTACATGTCCTGGGAATGACGTTAAACTCTATCTGATGGTGAGGTTCCAGGTTTAAAGGTTTGGGGAATGTGGAGCACCCCTTGATAACCATTGCTCCCTGGTCCACTCTGACCCGGAGTGGTAGTACCTGTCAGGGTCCCATCTATGGGTTAAATAGAAAAATGTATTTATAAAAAAATTGTATTATGCATTAAGAATTGATTTATTTCAAAACTTTATCGGCATTAAATGACCCACTGAGGTTGGTATGCCATAAAACCAAAACAAACCAAAATATATATTACTTGTTGAATACTTCCTCTAGTAAATACCAAGGATATTTAGGCATGGTTGATCACTAAAACTTTCTTGCTCATCTTTTATGTGTCCTTTTTGGGATTCCTTCACTTTACTTCTTCCTTCTTCAATTTCAGGATAATTTCCCTATATTTCAGTCTTCACTACGGGATTTCCGGTTTTCTATCAAAATTCCTCCTGCTTTTAAAATTATTTTTCTTTCTGTTATTTTTTTCTTCTGTTTTCTTTTCTTTTTTCTTACATTTTTTAAATGGAGTAATGTCTTATTTTACCACACCAGCGTTACACTGAAGTGAGTGCAGGTTACGTGGCCGATATATATATATATATATATATATATATATATATATATATATATATATATATATATATGTGTGTGTGTGTTGTGTGTCTGTCTGTCTGTCTGTCTGTCTGTCTGTCTGTCTTTGAATATGTGTGTATGTATGTGTGTTTCTCATTCCACTGTAGTGAGTAGAAGTATGGCCGATACATATATATATATATATATATATATATATATAATATGTGTGTGTGTGTGTGTGTGTGTGTGTGTGTGTTTTGTGTGCGAGCGTTTGTGTGTGTGCGTGCGTTTGTGTTGTGTGTATATATATATATATGTTAGTGTGTGTGTGTGTGTGTGTGTGTGTGTGTCTTCAGATAATCTCATCCATAATGATTTTAAACAATACATATCCATATTTTGTTAGGCAGATAGACGTATGCGCATATATATATATATATATATATATATATATATATATATGATACATATAAAGTGTATATCCATAGTATAATATATATATATATATATATATATATATATATATATATATATATATATATATATATATATATATAATGCATTCATAGATAGTATATATCTATATCTATATATAGATGAGTGTGTGTGTGCATTTATCTTTGTGTGCGTGCGTGAATGCATATATAGTATGCATTAACACACACACACACACACACACACACACATATATATATATATATATATATATATATATATATAATATTATATAATGTATTCATACATAATACACATACACTATTTTCTCACACACAAATACACACAGACACGCACACACGCATATATGTATATATGTATATATATGAATATGAAATGCACGAATATATAGAACACATACACTGCATCTCAACATATATATATATATAAGTCAAATTATACTTTTGGAGTGTACTAGTTTTTGTAAAGATTAGTGTAAGCCTCTTAGTAGACAGGAACTTTTAAAAATATTGATAAACAAAAAAGAAAATATACAGACAAAACTATAGAAGTCCAAAAGGGGAAAAAAATCAGCACACGTTTTTTTTTTTTACTTCGATTTTAACTTCGCCGTGAGAAAAAGACTTTGAATTTGATTTTCCGTCCAATCTCAGAAGAGAAATTTTGCTTTTTAAAAAATCCAAAGACAACGACTGGTTTTGCCAGTGCAATTATGTGGGCTTTTTTTCTTTTTTTTTTTTTTTTTTGCTTTCTCTTGCTATTTTTTTATGTAAAGAAGAAGAAGAAGAAGAAGAAGAAGAAGAAGAAGAAGAAGAAGAAGAATGTCAAGGATTTGATCAGAAAAGACCTGCTTATCGATCGGAAGTGATTTCTTCAAATATCGATCTTTGGTTTGACACCAGGCAACATATTCTTCTCATATCTGTGTCCATTATGTGGTGTAACATTTTAGTCTAGAGTGCAAATATATATATATATATATATATATATATATATATATATTAAAGCTGAATGAATAATGATTGATTTCTACTTCCAATTTAGTTTAATAACACAAAATACATTGCAAAATATTCCTTAGTTTTGGGATTGAGATATATTTGAAAAAGTCAATTCTAATTAGTTCTCACAAGACGTAATTTAATTTGCAATTAAATCCCACATAGACCCGTTTCACATTTTTCCTATCACTTTCCCCCTCTCTATATAATATTTTGATTAACTACTCCTATATGTTAGTTTCTCTGTGAGATTGGAGCATGTGAGAGCGAAACTGAATTCACTTCCGTGTTTGTCTTTCATTTATCAATTATTTTGATCCAATTAATTACGATTAACCTTGATATCTATTTCTGGTGAAACTTGAGTAGGTTATCTATCTACACCTTTTTACTATATGTATATACATATGCATATATGTATATACGTGTGAGTGTGTTAAAGTAGTGTAGACACAGTGCTATACTATCTTATATATATATATAAATTCAAACCTGTTAAATTAACAAATTTTACATGTGTCACATCCTGCTCGTGCCGAGGGGTTGACATTATATATATATATATATATATATATATATATATAATGTCAACCCCTCGGCACGAGCAGGATGTGACACATGTAAAATTTGTTAAGCATAATTTAACAGGTTTGAATTTATAGTTTTCCTAATCCTAGATTCGTTGCCTAAGCCACGTTTTAGACCCGAGGCTATTTACCTATGGGGCATTAGCGCTATGTTCCATGCATACATCCTCGTCCAGGATTTCAACTCGTCCCGCCCTGTTCCTTTCCTACAATACCACCAATATTGAGCACTCTTTATTTACAAATATACAAACTATGTCATTAATGATGATTATATATATATATATATATATATATATATATATATATATATATATATATGTCTGCTATATGTACACATAAAGAGTGTCCAATATCAGAGACAGAGCATATATATCCAACTTAGGATAGCGTTGACACAGAGTGAATGAAGCAATCTTAACTTAGATATATATGATCCATCAGCGATATTGAGCACTCACTATTTAACAATGTACTAAATTATATATATAATTAAATACATATATATTTATATATAAATGAATAAATACATATATATATATTTATATATATATATATATGTATTATATACATATATATATTCAATTATATATATATAAATAAATAAATATATATATATATGGGTGTGTGTGTGTGTGTGTGCGTGTGTGTTTGGTGATAAGAATCATTCCATGTGGGTTCAACTGTAGTCTTACCGTTCATCCTCAGTCAAAGCATGTCAATCCTTGTTGGGTTATTCTATGCCAAAAAACGTTTTGTTTTATTCATTCTTTATAGTTTTTCATATTTAAAAAAAAATTAAACTCGATTATTGTTTGAACACAATCTTTTTAAACTCATGTTTTTACTTAACCCATGGATTGGAGCCTAATACGTACTGGAAGTAATGGCGTGGAAGTGGTATTCTATACTCCCTCGTCCATAAGAACTGGAACTTTACCATTAGATAGAGTTTAAGGTGATATTCAGGAAACTAAATCCCTCAGCAATTACTTTCAAGTATATATATATGATAAAAATGGATTTGCCATAAGGGCAATAGGGTTGGTATAATCATATAGGTGCTAGAGCTTGAAGTGACCAGCCGGTTGATCGGTGAGGGCCTCTCGCCGATCAATCGGTCACTCGTCTAGCCTAAGTAAGGATTCAAATGGAGTGTTGCATGTCGTAGACTGTTCAGCCCTAAGAATCCGCCTTTAAGCATCACCGATCGCCAACCACGGCCCAAAGGTGGTCCCACTGGTGGTCCTACTGGAGGCGGGTATCCCTCCGCCGAAAGGCACTCGATGTATTCTACAGCCCCAGCCGACAGGGAGACTATCCAGTTGTAATGGATTATTCGAGACTAGCTTTCAATTCGCCATAGGTAGGATATGACCCAATATCGCAAGCATTAGGCATCCAGTGAGAATCAAATTCGCTATTCAGAACTAGAGTTTGGACAATCATATAGGTGCTAGGGCTTGACTGTCCGCCCGTCTAGCCTAAGTTAAGACCAAAGTAGAGTGTTGCATGTCATTGACTGGTCCGTCAACAGGTGTCCCCATAAAGGGTTCTTACACCTGTGCAGTGGTGCTGTCTGTGTGTATTATAAAGCGACACGACAGTGAGGCACTATGTGAAGATAAAATTAATGGTATCTTGAACTTTCTTGGCTACTTCACTTTTGTTTTATTTATTCTTTCTTTCTTTCTTTTTTCTGTCCATTCTTCTTTCATTCTTTCTTTTCTTTCTCTCCCTCTCTTTCCGCTTTCGATTTCTTTCTTTCTTTCTTTCTTTCCGTATTTCTTTTGAATTAATTATATTTTTCATTCATTAATAATCTCTTTCATTCTTTTTTTTTATTTATATCCCCCTATTCCTTCTTTCTCTTTCTTTCTTTCTTTTTACTTTCTGTTCTTTCTTCTTTCATTCTTTCTTTTGTCTTAATGTTTTTTCCTTCTTTCCTTCTTTTTCTCTCTCTTTCTTTCCCACTCCTTTTCTTTCTTTCTTTTCTTTCTTTCTTTTCTTTCTTTCTTTCTGTCTTTTGAATTAATAATCTTTTTCATTCTTTTTTCAGTAAATTTCAGTAAGTTCAGTAAATTGATGTTGGCATACTTCCGTCTACGACAGACGATGGAGTAGTGTCCAAGTTTTTGTGGAACTACGTAGCCTGGGTGGGTTGGTATGGAGGATGAGCTCTTGTCCAAGCTGCACCCCCCTCCCACTGCCGCTGTGATATAAACGAAAGGTAAGAAGCCAATGCAGTTTGGCAGCAGTAGTGTCGCAGGAGTTGCTGGGTAACATTGGAGTTCAGCATGACACCACCTTAGGGACTCCGGCTCCGGATATACTTTCGGGGTTTACTCCCCTTAAAAAATACCATAAAAAATAAGACCATTAAGCGATAGATAGGTTTCAAAAATGCTTTAAACTATATAATTAAGTATTTGATTGAAAGTGTTACATCTTTTGTTGTTCTCTCGACACGAATTGTCAAAGATAGGAATCTACCATATCTTCTTGAATGCTTGGTTAATCGACCCCTATTATATTATACTATTATATTCGAGACTGGCTTGTGAAGTATTTTGTCACGATGGGACGATCCACTCAAGTAAGTATTTACCTATTCCGTTAGTCACGAGTAGTATACGAGCTATCTAAGAAAACTTCCTGTATGTTAGAAAACTTCGATGTGAGGGTAATCGTTCAGTGCGAGTTCTTGCCACAGAGCCAAATGATCAACCAGCATGTCTACAAAGAGATACTGTAGCGTTTGCTTCGTTCAGTTCGCAAGAAGAGACGGGAGATGTGGTAGGACAACTCATTAGTGTTTCACCATGATAACATACCTGTTCCTGGCCCAGAAGAACATCACTGTGCTGGAGCAACCTCTCTACTCACCCGACCTGTCTTCGTGTTATTTTTTTCCTTTTCCCCAAGCTCAAGGGGGTTATCAAGAGAACCCGTTTTGAGGATTTGTACGACATCTATAAGGCGGTGACGACTGAGCTACGGCGAATCACGGAAGTATCCTTCCAGGAGTGCATGCAAGCGTAGCAGAGAAGGATTGAAAAGTGCATTAGACTGCGGGGGATTGCTTTGAAGGGGATAACTTGTAGTTTGTAGTTTGAATTTGAAATAATTTTTTTGTGACACCAGTCCCGGAACTTTTCTGACATACCTCGTATGACCTATGGTTGAAAAGATTGGAGATCCAGCAAGTATCCAACTCGCTATTCAGTAGTAATGGAATGTTTGATACTAGCTTGGTAACCATTACAGCCCGGGGATCCAGTTTAAGTAGATCACTAGTAATATTTTTATAATAACTAGCAAATATATGCACCCTCCGGGTGCAAGTATTTAAGTTTTAATGTAATGAAATATCGTATTAAATTAGAAACGCTAATGAAACTAAATAAGAATGCAGATAAAAAGATTTGAAACAGAGGGGGGTATAATCGAAAAATAGAACAACTGAAACTAACTCTTCCATCACTCTCGTCTTTCATTGTTATTTTTTCTAATTTAACTATTTAGTTAAAATACGAAGTAAAGAATAAAATGACACTTATCTTTTCTTGTTAATGGATTTCATTTAAGATTAATTGAAGAGATTTTTGCTTTTATTCATTAGAATAAAATCAAACAGTTAGAAACCAATAATACTAAGCATATATTTATTAAAATTACATTTCTAATATCAATATGCAAATTAACCTTCCCGTTCACACAGTAAACCGCTATTTTGTTTTATATATAAATACAATTACATGTTATTAGTATATAGATATGGTTAACAGTATAAATAATGTAAAATAATTTTATCAATAATTGAGGTTAAAATACGGATAAATTCATGGTGAATGCGACGTCAATTACTAAGGGAATTGTGACTTGAGTAGTGATTTAGTTTCGGTTACAGACAGAAAAACACTCAATCTCCATTATAATAAGATATAAATATTATATAATAGATAATTATAATAAATAATAAAATTATTTATTATTTATTGAATAAAATAAATTTATTTAATAAAATAATTTATTTAATAAAATAATTTAAATAAAAAAATGTATTTAATAAAATAAATTATAATAAATAATAAAATTTAAATAATAATATTTATTATGTGTGATTATGTCTGTCTGTCTGTCTGTCTGTCTGTCTGTCCTTGTGTGTTTGTCTGTCTATGTTAGTGTGTGTATGTGTTGGCATTTACTTGGTGACAATGAAAGATCAAAGAGAATGATGAGAGTAAGGTGGAGGGCAATATTCATGAATCTTCGATTTCAAAAATGGCGGAAAGATTTGAATTAAAAACCAAGGAAGGGGCAAGTCAAAAGAAATATCCGATACCAGCGGATTATTATTAAACTTTAAAATATCAAAATAAAGTTTTGGAAACGCCTTTATAAGGAACTTAAAAATAGTTTTCAATACAATAAATAAGTATATATATATATATATAATATATATAATTATTATATATATTAATATAATATATATATTCACGTGTGTATGAGGGTAAACATTATTTTATGATATGATATTTTATTATATGATCACAGATCAGTATAATCAGACATTTATTCATTTACGTTTCACACCGCTGTTCCCCTGCCTCATCTTTGGCAGATCAGAACGGTGTGACATAAACCTAGCTCGAGTCACACCCCTTGTTCAACTCTAGATTTTCTTTTACCAGTTGCAATTCAATTAACATACAATTGCAATCACTTATATAGTTCTTATCTTTCAATCAATGTGATTAAAGATTTCAGTTTTTTTTTTACCCATTTGTACTTATTTTGAGTATGTTAATGGTCTGGTACATTAATTGACCTAAGGATTCTTTTTTGATTTGTTTTATTCACCGGGGAACTTGATGAGGTTTACGAAAGAAACTTTTTGTATTTTATTTTAAAGTTGTATGTAAAGGTGTTTTTAAAGACTTTCGTAGAATGCTGATTTAACATAATTTTATCTGTCTTTTTATTTTCATCGACATACATCTTGTAAAACTTAAATACATTCACAATGTTCGATTTTAGCAATTCCTTGCTTTGCTGTGTTATTTTATACATTTTCCAGTCTCCTTTCTGCATATATATATATATATATATATATATATATATATATATATATATATATATATATAATATATATAGTGATATTTTGTTTTTCTCTTTTTTCCTCGTTTTTTTTTTAATTCTTTTTGAAAACGTTTTAAATTTCAAGTTGATTTATATTTTAAAATTTTTTTTTCACTTTTATTCTCACTAGAATTTCCTATTCAGTTCACTATTTACTTTGATATTTATTTTTACTTTGTGTTTTTATTAAATTCCAATTGATTTTAACCATTACCTTTTGTTTGTTTTATTTACATACATTTATTTGCAAATCTTTTTTCTTTTTCTGTTCTTTCTTTGTTTTATTGGTTACGTAGCTTCTCTAATGGTATCTATCTATAAGTCTCTCTTTCTCTTCCCCTCTTCTCTTTCTCTCTCCCTACCTCTCCCTCTCTCTCACTAATATATAATATATATATATATATATATATATATATATATATATATATATTTTGTGTGTGTCAGCTTGTTCATATCTATCTATATCAGTTTGCTCATGTCCATCTGTCTGTCCCTATGTATGGTTGTATGCATGTATATATGTATCTATCTATATATCTATCCCCCCTCTCTGCCTCTGTCTCTGTCTCTCTCTCTATATATATATATATATGAGTATGTATGTGTACGTGTGTCGGCTTGTTTATATCTATCTATATCAGTTTGTTCATGTCCATCTTAGTCTGTCCCTATATATGTAGGTGTCTATCCCCCTATATATATATATATATATATATAAATATATATATATATATATATATACACATGTATATATATATATATATATATATATATATATATATGTGTGTGTGTGTATGTGCATGTGTATGTGTGCGCATGTGTGTGTGTCTCAGCTTGTTTCCATTTATCTATTTCACTCTGTTCCATATCTATCAATCAATCTATCTATCTATCTGTCTATGTGTGAGAACGTGCATTTATATGTGAGTAGTTCCACCAGTTCATAACTATGTCAGTCTGTTTCATATCTTTCTCTATCAGTTTATTCATACCTGACTTAAAATCTATCTATCATCATGTGTACATTTGTCAGCAGATTTATATTTATCGATGTCATCCTGTTTCATATCTGTCAATGTCCCTCTCTCTCTCTCCCTCTCTCTCCCTCTCTGTATATATATATATATATAAGTATATATAGATGTATATATATATATGTATATATGTATGTATATATATATATATATGAGGAAAGAGGATTGGAATAAATCCGACAGAATATGGTAGAGGTATGAGGAACCCAAAAACAAAACTCAGACATTGTTCCTTTCACAATGCATTTTTCCACTTTTACTCTGCATATCCTATCCAATTCTCTTCTCTTTTGATTTCCTTCCCTCCCTTTCCAATGATTCCCGCCTGACCAATCAAAATCTTTCCTCACAAACTCTAGCCCACTCACTTGACCTCTTCCCCTATCCACCCCTCTCCCGTCCGTTATCCTTCTATAAAACACTTGTATGATACCTTGATAATCACTAAAGCGACTGATGAGGCTGAGCCCAAGGCCTGTCGAAATATATCCTACATACGTTTGTCTGAGTTTTGTTATTGTGTTCCACACACACACACACACACACACACACACACACACACACCACATATATATATATATATATATATTATATATATATTAATTATATATATATATATACATGTCGATTTCTTACTGGTCAAGTGACATCACTTAGAGAAGTGTGGAAGAGTGGTAGTGAGACCAGAGAATATAAGTCCAGTTTGGAACGAAGTGGTGGCTGGAGGAGACGTGTGTATCTAACCCAGTGCAGATAGACTTGGAGATGAAATAAAAATATCTCATTTGAAAAAGATAAGATCGTCTTGTGTTATTATTAAAAACTATAGATCGCACAAGGCAAGATATCTTCTAGCAAATTCAAGTTGTTCCAGACTCAAACAGCCAACTCAACATCAGTCAAAACAAACAGCCCAACAACAATATTCCAGCATCTCGAAGTTAAATAGGAATTGAGATTAGTATTGCACCATTATTCTCATTGACACGTCATCCCTCCCTTCCAAATAAAAGCCGCTAAACATCACTGGTGTTGGAATTTTTGTGGATATAAGGTGTGTACTAAATGGTCACTTCTAAATATAGACTCGCTGACTACCACGTGACCAGGGAAGGCAACCTCTTATCCAATCCCTGGTAGTGCTGCTGCTGCTGTTGTTGTATTTATACTGGCCTGATTCTAATCTTAGATCATTGCCACTTGGATCTTCTTGGACGTCGGAACGTAGTATTATATCGCGGGACTTATTCACTTACTAAAGGAAACAATACCACAGGACTTATTGACTTACTTACTTATTTACTTTAAGTTCTTTTACAACTGGCCAAGGATGGCGGCCAGCTACTTAACAACTGATAATAGAGTAAAGTATACCACTAACATGGAAACATGAACTCGACTGTTATACGGCACGAGATTGGGAGCTCAAAGTCCCCCCTCTGTTGGATTGTTTTGGTATATAAGGCGTGCTGAGGTCCACCACTTAAACTTATAGACTTGGCGTGGTCGCGTGGATTAAAAGCTAGCCAATCAACAGCTCGAATACGTGGTTAGTTAACTATTTAATCGTCGATCTGGAAAGCCGTTCATTTGCACGTATTCGTCATTGACGAACAGACCTGCAACCAAGAGCTTTGCTCAACCGAAGGATTCTAATCAACTCTAAGGGACAACAAGGAAGAACCAAAAGATTTTACCCAACAATAAGGGACACCGAAGAACAACCAAAGGATTCTTCACTAAAGATCAGCCTCTGCTTAACACAAGGGGCATCCATTGTAAAGTACCCTCACTTGAAGCCTAAAATGGCCACAAAAATCGTAACACCCACTCTGTCTTGTGGACAGGAGATACAACTGGTGCGTGTTCTTTTCTCGATGATAGAGTGTGAAAACTGATTTTTGACTTTTGCAATTCTCCTTTTATAAGGCTGTTTGCAATGCCTCCTAGCGTCTACCGGAAGAAACATGGTAAGTAAGGAATATAATCTCTACAAAATTGTTTCATACACATTTTATTGTGTACCCAGGACGTGTGTGAGATCTTATGATTTGCTTTTATGCCGTATGAGATTAGTGCATGCAAATAGCCCTGACCCTAAATGGGCGGTCGGAGAGGCCCCCTCTAATCAATCGGCTTGTCACGTCAAGGCCTTGCATCTATATTACTGACCTAACCCTATTCTCCTTATGGGAAACTCCAACCCATTTTATCATATATATATATATATATATATATATATATATATATATATATATATATATATATATATATATATATATATATATATATATATATATATATATATATAAAAGGCTAGAATACGGTGGCTGATGGTCTTAGAGTCCTGGGTATGACGTTAAACTATCTGATTGTGACGTTCCAATTTCGGTCTTCTCTGGAATGTAAATCACCTCTTCCTCGTGATTACTACCCCGAGTGGTAGTACTTGTTAAGGTCTCATAAATAGAAAAATATATATAAAACAATCTGTGTAAAAAATCAGTTTAAATAATAAAAATCGAGTATCCATGAAGAATGAATTAACAAAATGTCTTCGGCATAAAATAACCCAACAGGGGTTAACATGCTGTAAAATCTACCGAAACAACTTGATCCTAAAAATGTCCATTTTTTTTTACGGAAAAATATAAAAATTTCCTTAAGTCGTATTGTAAAAACGAGTATAGATATATTTTGAGAATAATATATTAGTACATAATTCTCCACAGTAAAGAAATCTCAGTTTTCAAGATATGTGTAAAAATTTTGATGATAATCCCTACAATAAAAATGTCTTTTTTTTTCATTGACGCCATAAATCAAGCAACAAAAAACTAAGCTTCAAGGTTTTCCCTCTTAAACCCTTCTTTATTCGTTTCTTCCTGGCCCGTTGAATTTAAGACGTTCATTGAATAACAATAACCGAATTAGTATAAAACATTCACGTCAAAGGGTAAAGCATAGAGTTTAGTGTCAAATAAATTGCTAGAATTTACAGCAATGAAAAAACACTAAGAAAGAAAGATCTTAAATAAAAACGAAATGAAATATTAAGAAAATAAAATAAGAAATAAAATAAATAAACAAGGAAACAATTGAAAATAAACAAAATGATTTATAGACAAACTGGCGCAAATCTGAATTCTCGCTCTGAATAAAAAAAGAAATTAAATAAGATTACAGTAATTTTCCTTATTTATTTAAATTTTGTAAGATATTTTACTTTATTACATTAACGTTAAGACTCTCATTTATTCTTCTATATTTTTAGCTATTTAGTTGTTGTTTTTTTGTAAAGTAATTTTATTCGATACTTTTTTGCTTTTGTTAAATTTACGTGGTTCATTTACGAATCTAGGCTTTCATGAAATTCACAAATCGGTTTATGAATTAAATACATTTAAATACTTAATCTATGAAACATCATTCTTTTCGGTTTTATTCAGATAATAAACACAAATCGGTTGGTTGCTTGGTTGGATTTTACGGCATGTTATGTTGGAAATATTTTGTTTTACTTATTCTTAATGGGTACTCACTTTTTGAAAAAAAAACTCATTTAACCCCTAGATGGTACCTTAACAGTCCGCGTCAGAAAGGACGCGGAATTAATGGTGCTCAAAGTCGTACACTCCAATCCCAAAGCCTCAGGATTGGAAATTTAACGTCATACCTAGGACATTAAGACCCTCAACCACCGGCTTCTAGAACATGTATGATAAAAAGGGCTGGGGTTTGCCATAAGAGCAATTGGTTTAGGACAATCATATAAGTGCTAGGGCTTGAAGTGACTAGCGAATGGATCAGAGAGGGCCGCTACGTCCACTCGTTTAGCCAAAATATGGGCCAAAGTGGATTGTTGCAAGTCAACTACAGCTCAACCATAATTTGGTCCTTAAGCATTACGGGTCACCAACCACGGCCAACAGATAACCACATTGTTTTTTTTACGCCTCTGCAGAAATGCAGTTTGTGTATTTTTCTGCCCAAGTCGACAGGGTGATTGGCTTAATGTAGGTGTATGTATGTATGTATGCATGTATGTATTTATGTATGTGTGTGTGTTGTGTGTGTGTGTGTGTGTGTATTAGTGTCAGAAGGATAACAAAATAAGATAGACAGATCAGTAGATTTTAAAGGATAATATAATAGAAAGACAAGGATTTCTCGATGGGTATGAAAGTAGTAGTCTTTTAAAATTTCTGTAATAAACCGCTAGCATCAGAGTAATTGCAACCCAGAGCTGATGCGTTGCGGCCCAGGTCATTGGTGGCCAGGCTGCTGAGTCCCGTGGCTCCCATAGTTGATCAATAATAGAAGATAAACAGTAGAGATTATAACTATCCGTTTGACAGAATGGAATAGAAACCTGATAAAGTCTTCATCTTCTGTCCCTATAACGATAGTAAAGGAGCAGTGTCACAGGCCCCTCGCCAGGGACCAGTGTGAGGCAGAGGTGACCATACGTGGGCATTCGGAAATTCATTTTTGCATTCTTTTTTTTTTATTTGTGGGACTGAATAGTAGCTTATATATGGTTTCGATCAGTACTCTCCGTCCGATAGTTCTGGTTGTTGTATAATTCAATAGACATAAGTTGTACGAAATGTTACCACTTATATTTCTGGACTGTCCCATGTAGCAAGAGCTGGATCGACCAATGAAAAAACAACAAAAATGTATTTGAGGTCGTTGATAGATTGTCCTAAAATCAGTTGCCGACTGGATTCCTTCCCAGAAGGAATGCTACTGGCCACAAGGAGTAACTTATGCTATAATATTTCTACCAGTATGGAGATTTATTTTGATAGGGAAAATGTTTTCAATGTCAATTTCAGTATATTGTCTTATTCCCCCCGAAAGTTCTTTTTTCAAATCAATGTATATTTTTTTCACTTCCTAAACGGGTTGCTTCAGATACTTTTTTTTCATTTTGCTTCCGTTGGTCCTCTCTCAGAATCAACTTTCCGGCTACTCGGTTGATTTCATTCGTTACCAAACGAAACTCGCTTACTATTTAAAATTTACTAAGCTTCAATTAGTATGGCTCAATGCCAAGGTCAATATATTTTTTATGACCCACAGAGGTTGATATGTCGTAAAAAAAAACAAAAAACAAACAAACAAACAAAAAAACTTTATAGAATTATCTTAATGAAGAAATCCAATACCCTAGAAAATTACAAATGGCATTTAGAAGAGTTCTTTGTTGAGAAAGATAAAATGTTATTGGAGGATGGAATTATAAAGTTACCTGAAAGAAAAACAAAATGTCTTCAATAAAATTAATACAAAAAATTTAATTTTTCTAATTCAATTTTTATTTAATAAGTTGAACATTTTTTTGACTCCCTCAATAAATTTGATAATTCACTGATATCTTAAATTATTGACTGAAAATGAGTATCTACAGACTCTGCAATCTTTCTGTTAATGAAAACTACATATTGACCAAAAGTGAGTATCTACGGACACTTTCTCAATTATAACTACTTCAAGGAATACATCAAATTTTCTAAGATGGCTGCTAAGATTTTAGCAAATATCTAAACAACAGACAGAACGTGGGTAGAGTCATCTACGACGATAAAACTGTGCTAGCCGTGACGATATTGCCACATGTATATTACGGCGAGAAAACAGTTTTCTTAAATTTGTACACACGTCACCTTTCTGAAGATATGCAAAATTAATTGTATCACCAAAAATAATTTTCAGCAACTAATAAAAAAAAAAATTAATTTTTAGCGCATCATTTCATTATAAATGAACTCTTTCAGTTTGGATATTTTGTTTCGATTCGAGTTAACTTTCGAGTGGAGAAATCAACTAATAGTATTAATAATATTACCGATTAGTCAATTACAACGTCTACGTCGTAAGATATGGGATGAGTAACTCAGAAAAAAACATATTCGCCTCGAATTGTATGACTTATGTTAGTGATGTTTAATCGTCGGACGTGGGATGAGAAACAAAAAACAAAAACAAAAAAACACAACTCGGCTTAAGTTGCAAAACGTATATCGATGATATTTCATCGTCGGATGTAGGATGAGGGAAAGAATACAACTGGACTTAAGTTGCAAAACATCGGATGTAGGATGGGGGAAAAACACAACTGGACTTAAGTTTTAGGACAAATCTCAGTGATGGTTGATCGTCGGATATTGGATGAGAAAATAGCACAACTCACCAACCTAGATTAGCAGGCCATTTCTGTGTTATTGATTCTACATTATATATATATATATATATATATATATATATATATATATATATATATATATACATGGGACTGATGGAGAAGCAAGGACGAGCTCATATGCGACGTTCTACCATGTTCTCGCCTGTTATACGGCACGAGATTGGGAGCTCAAAGCCCCCCCCCCTCTGTTGGATTATTTTGGTATATAAGGCGTGCTGAGGTCCACCAATTAAATGTATAGACTCGGCGTGGTCCAGTGGATTAAAAGCTAGCCAATCAACAGCTCGGATACGTGGTTAGTTAAAAATTTAATCGCCGATCTGGAAAGTCATTCATTTGCACGTATTCGCCATTGCCGAACGGACCTGCAACCAAGGACTTTGCTCAACCGAAGGATTCTAATCAACACTAAGGGACACCAAGGAAGAACCAAAAGATTTTACCCAAAAATAAGGGACACCGAAGAACAACCAAAGGATTCTTCACTAAAGATCAGCATCTGCTTAACACAAGGGGCATCCATTGTAAAGTACCCTTACTTGAAGCCTAAAATGGCCACAAAAATCGTAACACCCACTCTGTCTTGTGGACAGGAGATACAACTGGTGCGTGTTCTTTTCTCGATGATAGAATGTGAAAATTGATTTTTGAATTTTGCCATTACCCTTTTATAAGGCTGTTTGCCATTCCTCCTAGCGTCTAACGGAAGAAGCGTGTTAAGTAAGGAATATAATCTCTACAAAACTTATAGACTCGGCGTGGTTGCGTGGATTAAAAGCCAGCCAATCAACAGCTCGAATAGGTGGTTAGTTCACTATTTAGTCGCTGATCTAGAAAGTCGTTTATTTGCATTTATTCGCCATTGCTAACACACGGATATGCTAATGTGGGCCGCCCACCAAGGACCTACATTGAGCAACTATTAGAGGATGCAGGATGCTGCACCTAGGACCTCTCTGGGACAATGAATGATAGGGAAGGTTGGCGAGAGATCGTCCTGGATATCCGTGCTAATTGCACGACATAATATATATATATATATATATATGTGTGTGTGTGTGTGTGTGTGTGTTTGGGCAGCATTCTTTCATTTATGCATGTTGAATTAAGCAAAAGACACATCACCCCAGATGATGGCACTTCGAAGTGCCGAAAGTACTCGGGACATGAACTTTGGTAGACTAATCCAGTAATTCAACCCAAATATTAAAAAGTTGGCCAGAAAACTTGAAAAATCACAAATAAAATTGTTAAACAAGAGATGTGTCTTTCGTTTAATTCAACATGCATATATATATATATATATATATATATTATATATATATATATATATATATATATGCCATGTCACCGCACGAGCAGGATGTCAATTTTTGAACGGAGTTTAACAGGTTCGAATTCGGAATTTTACTTCTCATAGACTGGTTACCTAGCCATGGTTAAAGAGCCCATTCTATCCTATTCTTAACCATATCTGAAGGGAGAGTAGGGGGATGCATACCTTTCGCAAGTGTATTAGCCCTATGTAAAATACAAACAGCTTAGTCTAGAATATTAACTCGGATCGACGAGTCCCTTTCCTACGATCCTAACCATTTCACCACGTGCCATAGATAAGATGATCTTCTAGAATCAGTACATGTAACCGTTAAATTAAACTATTCAAAATATGGCAGAGTATAATTTTATTTTCCTAATATTAAACATCTGGTAACTTTTTAGATAATAAGAAACGTTGTGACGAAATTGAAAGGCAGCCCTATGAACAAGCGGATTCCCAGCCCCCACAAACAAAGCGCGTCAAGATAGGTTTGGCCTGTGCGAGGGGGAAGACTGTGGTGAGTGGCTACGGATATTCGAACTCGCTACCTCCTCGTAGCTGAGGTGCTGTTAGCAGAGACCCGGATGAAGTATATCGGAATTTGCATAAGCGCAGCCGAACGAACAGAAATAAGACGGACTGTCGCTGGCACAGTGAGTGAAGAAGAAAGTGTTTGGACGGCAAGTGAAATCTGACGATTGATATTTGTGAGAGTAACGTGCTCAGTTGGGAAAGGAATTACATTTCGTTTGTTAGAGAGACTTGCAAAAGATAAATGTTATCTTGAATTTTTAGACCATCCAAAAGAAACGTTCAGTTATTTCCAGGGAGAGAAATTCGATGTTCTGTCGCTTCATTTCAGCCTGGTCAGTTCACTCTATTTCTCGCCGCATCTGTCCACTCGAAAGGTGAAGTCCGATAAAAGGTCTGAACATTGAATAACTGAGAAATAAATGCAAACAGCCTCGTCTTGGAGTTGAACTCGAGAAGACGAGTCCAGTTTTTATGACTAACCATTACACGACGTGCCTCCACTTGCTTTTTGTGTATGAGGACAGGATTTAATCTTTTAGGATGTAATTTCCTTTATCATTGTTCTACCAATTAATACCAGTGTTTCAGAAGAAGACAACCACTGCGCTTCTGTCACTCTTAATTGTAAAATATATTTTCTTATTTGATAAGCAAAATCTATTTCATCCCTGAATGTTTCAAAGGAAACGCGCATCGTGAAAGCCCGAATGTCGATAAGAATTTCGATGGTTTAATATGGATTATTTTGCTAATTCGCTCATTGTTGTTGGAAGCGTCATAGCCAAAATGGCAGAAAATGGCTGTGCTGATAAAAAGAAAGAATTGGATTCGTCTTTCAGGAAAGAAAAATAAAATAGAAAAAAAGAAGAAAAAAGAAAAGAAAAGAAAAGAAGTCGTTGATAAGCGCCGGAGGAGAATTGATTGTCAGTTGGCATTGAAGAAATGAAATGAGAAATTGACTTGTCAAGTCAACGTCTAAAATGGGATTCGGAAATCTGCAGAAGAATCGAGATATTTTCCGGTTATTCAAAATGTTCAGAAATTTTGTAGAAAGATTTTAAAGAGAAGGTCTGCAAAACTAGAAGTTCGAGAATTGGTTGCTTGGAGCTATTAAACACATATCTGAGGTGAATTAGGTTGGGTTTTACGGCATGTCAACCGTTGTCGGTTATTTTATGGTGAAAACATTTTGGTTTATTCATTTTTGATCGGTACTCAATTTTTTCTAAATTTTTCCAAAATTTTTACGGTATGTCAACCTTTGTCGGGTTATTTTACGTGGAAGATGTTTTGGTTTATTCATTCAAGACGAGTACTCAGTTTTTTAAACTTCATTTTCAAACACATTTTAAACTTACCTTTTCAAATTTAACCCATAGATGGGATCCTAACAGGTACTACCACTCCGGTTCAGAGTGGACCTGGGAGTAACGGTGATAAAGGGGTACTTCTCGTTCCATAGATCTCCAGAACTTCACCATCAGATAGCGTTTAAGGTCATGCCCAGAACATTAAGAACCTCAGCCAACGCCTTCTAGCACATATATGATAAAAAGGGTTGAGGTTTGCCATAAGGAAAATAACTTTGGGACAATCATATAGGTGCTAGGTTTTGACGAGACCAGCCGATCGATCGGGGTGGGGTCTCTTCTACCGCTCAAATAGCCCAAGGGCGAAAGTGGAGTGTGGCATGTCATGGACTGCCCAGACACCAGTGTTCCATCCTTAAGCCAACCACGATCAACAGGTCTCCAACCATGGCCAAAAGCTGGTCCCATTGGGGAGAGGGGTCTTACCACTATGTAGATGAGCAGTGTATTCTAAAGTTCCAGACGACAGGGCTGAAGTTCAAGGGTAATAAAACGAGCAAATATTTAACACATTATCAAAACACAAGGAAGCATTAGAATATGCAGTGCTAACTTGACTTACGAGTTTAATTTTATTACGTAAGTTTTCCCATTGAAATAAAGTAAAATACAAATAATCCGTTCTAGAATCACCCACCCAACTAAAAAAAGCAAATAACCCTAATTTTTTACGATTATTTGAATGCGAAATGTAATAGTGTATAATATTTTTCTTTGGCGTTGAAAAGTTTTTATGGAACTTATTTAGGCGAATATAAAGCTCACTCGTACCTCAAGTTTTGGCCAACAGCACAAAGTTAAACATGGATTAACAGCTCGTAACTCTGAGAATTCTCAAGTTGGGCATATATATATATTATGACTATATCGGCTTACTAAACCTTCTCTACGAACGTATTGGGCACATTTATATGCATTCATAGTCCCGACTTAATCGGTTAACTATTTTTAACGACAGTCAAGATTATGACTCCCTCGATATTTTGCCTTCTCCGTACAGTCATCCACTTTTTAAAACACACACACACACACACACACACACACACACACACACCCTCTCTCTCTCTCTCTCTCTATATATATATATATATATATATATATATATATATATATATATATATAAGCATGTCTACAGACAAGAAATCACTTTGGCCCTTATTTAGGCTAGACGGATGGAAGAAGAGGGCCTCCTTTGGTCAATTGGCTGGTCACGTCAAGCCCAAGGAGCTACATAATTGTCCAACCCCTATTGCCCTTATGATAACCCTTTTTATCATATATGTGCTAGAAAGGTCTGAGTGTCCTGGGTATGACGTTAAACACTATCCGATGGTGAAATTCCAATTTTAGAGCTCTGGGAATTGTGGAGTACACCTTCATTACCTTTTCTTACTGGTTTATTTTGACCCAGAGTGGTAGTACCTGTTAGGGTCCCATTTATGTGTTAAGTAGTATAAAATGATTTTAAAAGTGTCTTGATAAAATTGAGTTTTAATTTTCTTTCAGTAACCATTAAGAATGAATGGAACAAATTCTTCGGCATGAAATAACCCAACAAGGTTTGACATGTCGTAAAACACAAACAACCCACCATCCAACAATAAAGAAATAATGCCTGAATGTTGTTGTAATTGAATATTCCACACTCTCTATCTCGCCCATGTGGTCTGACTATATTTATAGTGAGCACGGGATTATACTGGACTGGCTTCGAGGATTAGTAGCGTGCCTCACTATTCCTTTGTCTGTCTTATTGTATCTCTCTGCAATAAAACCCTCTATCTTAAATCTACGATTGAGTTGACTGGTCCTTCCACTCGACTACAACCATGTCTGATTATATCCCTTTTAAGGACATAACAAATTTAAACAAGGTTTCTTCTGTTTACAAACAAGCAACGTGTAGGTATCTTAACCTTGGCACAAGTTCTACTACTAACGTTTGGTTTTTCATGCAATTACGAGGAATATTCGAAAAAAATTATTTTATATTTTCCTTTATTAGAACCATACTGGAATAATTTCTACTATTTATGTATGTATGGATGAATGTACTTTGTGTGTTAAGTTTTATCTCTTGTTCTATGTATGCTAAATTCTCATTATCTCGGACTTGTATCATTATTATTACTATCCTCATCCCCAGATCGTCATTAGTCTCTATTAGTTTATACCCTCTTATTAGTTACGTTTTTTTTTTTATTATTTCTAAGATGGTCTTTTACGGAAATGGCTGCCGATCAAAAAGACATTGTCACTCTTCCTGGGGTTCCGTTCCAAAAAACTCTCGCATCCATTTCAAAACTGCACTCCACGACCTATTACAAGAAAACATGGCACCGTGCCATTTCACTCTCTTTCTGTTTCATCTTTCATCTTCACTAAGTTTTTTTTTTCTTACTTATTTTCTCACGTGACTCCTTGCTTTTTTTTTTTTTCTTTTTCGACGTGCTTACGAATGTTTCTAATGTTTAATAAGTCTGTGCTAGTCATTAACATTTTCTTATACTGTGAACTCATTTTACCTTTTTTATGTAATAGTTATACTCGATGACCTATTCAAACAATAATAAATTTTAGTGCAAATCTAAAAGGAATAATACTAAGTAAAAAAAAACTAAAGTCGTCGGGGCGGCCTTATGTCAGTAGCGGCCAGAAAGCGAGGGAGTATATCCCCTTTTCACTAGCGCTAGACCAAGGAGATTATTTTAGCATCTGAGGTGGAGCGCCACACCTACCATCAGCTCCTCACTTTACCGCACATATCCCTGTGCTACTCATTCGCTGAGTTGGCGAGCGCCAGTATCGAACTAAGAACCTTGTAATTCCTAGCCGAACACTCTACCGACTGAGCTAGTGTTCCTCAATTGTAAAACCATTATCATCTTGCAACACCCTCTGGTTAAAAATTGGACTGTCCAAATTGTCTAAGAAGAAATGCAAAAATATGAATCCTGATTATCTGGTGCTGCTTGTGTGCGGAATTCTTATTTCTTGAGTGTCGACCCTTCAGCTAAATAATGAACCATTCCATTTTTATTATAAAGAAAGAAAGGGAAGAAATAGCACATAATACAGAGAAAAAAATAAGAAAGAAAGAAAGAAAGATAGTAGAGGAAAGATAGAGACGGGTTGAGCCCGCAGATGCGATAACGCTAATCTGTTTCAATCGAACATAATGAAAAATGAAAAATAAAGAAATAAAGAAAAAACAAGCCAGGGTGTGTTAAATCAAGATCATTATACTGTTTACATCTTGAACTATTTCGCAATAGCTCTTAAGTAAACATATCAAATGATGTAATAAATAAATTATCATATTGTGGTATATCCGCAAGTCCTGCTAGTAATTATAATTATATATTTGAATTTTTGGGAAATGTCTGGCTTCGGTATTAAATAAATCAAACCGGTTTTAAAAGCAAGCAACCAACCAACCAACCAGCCATTAGTTAGTCAGCCAAACAAGCAAACAACTTAAATCCCGCTGCAATAGTTCATTATTTTCACTGGTCTCCGTAGAAAAAGCGGCCATTGCCGCGTTATCAGTGTTTTTATAATAAATCTTCTTGGAAGTATTCAATAATTCGATAAAGACGAAAGGGGAATATAAATAAAAAGAAGAAATGTGTGGTGATGATAGTAATTGGGAAACGGAAGTTCTGTCCCGTAAAAAAAAATGTGAGTGCAATAAAACTACACCCAAAAGACGTGTATATTTTGGATTCCATGAATGTAAACCGCGAACTATCATTAACTGAACTGGCTGGGTACAATCTGATATCACGTGTATGCTGTACTAAACAAATGCAACAAATCATTCATATATAATCGAATGATTACACATTTATATAGATACTCAACAAAATCTAGTGGAAAAGGGGAAAAACAAACATTAATAACAGTCGTATTTTATCGCTATCTTCATATGGATTCAGTATACAAGATCAGTCTCGGGGGAAATGAGATTTATCACTTTAATTTTCAGGATGGGAACCCTGATTAAATACATGTTGATCATTGTTGACCCTGAACACGGATGATATCATTTAGATTTATCTTTCAAAATTCTGGTTCAACGTAGTGAGTTGGGAGTTGGGGTGGGGGGCTCAGTCAGTAGAACGTCCGCCTGGGGACCACAAGGTTCCTAGTTAGATACCGACCTTCGACAACTCAGCGTATGAGTAAGCACATGGATGTGTGCAGTAAAGTCAGAAGCTGATGGTAGGTGCGGTGCTCTACCTCAAATACTGAAAACATTGTCCTTGGTCTAGCGCTATAAACAGGGAATATACTCACTCGCTGTCTGTCTGATACTGACTTTAGACCACCCCGACGACTTTACATTTTCTACATTGTATCTGTGATTTAGAGTCTTCAGAAAATAGAACAGAACATCAGCTTGTTTGTCAAACTTCAGAAGTAATACTGGCTCAGCTGCGCATTGGCCATAAAAGACACACTCTTTTATACTCAAACGGGGAGGATCAAACAAGTTGTGGGACAGGCCAAACACCATACACTGTCAAATATTTCCTCATAGATTGCGCAGCTTTCATTCCAGTCAGAAAGAAATATTTCAACGAAAATCATATGAGGGATCTGTTTTAGAAAACTGATATGGGTGACATTTTGTCCTTCTTGAGAGTAGTAGACATGTGTCGAAAATTGTGAATCAGATATGTGATACATCTATAAAATGCATCTACAAAAATTACACCAGTAAAGGGAACTTGAATGCCAACTTTTGTCTCAAGCTATGACTATTTTTATCATTAAATGACCCACAGGGTTATTGTATCATTAAAGAAACTAATTCGAACCTAACCAAACAAAATGAAGGTAATGAAAATTATTTATACCAAATTTAAGGTATTAAAAATTGAAACGTAGAAAATGTTACTAAAATGTCTTGTATTGTAATGAAATGACCCGAAAACGTTTTATATGCCGTAAAACAAACGAACCAAACCAAACCAAATTTCAAAACAACGCGACAGAAAAAAAATAAGAAGTTAACACAGGCTTATGGAATTCAACTAGTATCTTAAGATAAGTTTTATGATTGAATGATTGTTTTTAACGTAATTCAAACCCGTCTAGGGTTAATTTATAACCCGGGATTAAAGAACAACCTACGTTGTACGTTCATATGTACATTTTTGTGTCGTTGTTTCATTTTTGCTCAGTTCTGTCAAATATGGATAATTTTTAAACGGATATTTTTTTTATCCATAGATGGGACCCTAACAAATACTACTACTTTGTGTCAGAGTGGACCTGGAAGTAATGACAATGAACCGTTACTCCACACTCTCCAGATATTCAAACGAGCCTCATCATCAGCTTCAGTTTAATATCATACCCATGACACCAGATTTTCTTTTGGAATGGTCCTACCCCGATGCTTGGTATATAGTCAATATATTCTAAGCATTATCAACTGAAATGATGATAGGTTCACCAGTTTTTGATGGTCGATAGACTGTGGAAGATGAACCCCGTTGGAGTTGACCAGTTACTTCGTGAACTGAGGAAAATGCGCTCATCTGAACAACGTTTGGCGGTGAAAAATGATGGGGTATGAATTATCACTGACAAGCTGATTTCCAATGACGATTACCAGCAGGAAAAAAAATAACAGGTTAGAACGCATATAATGTCCGATTTTTGAGTATCTATGTATATAAAAGAAATATTCTCTCTGTCTGTATGTTTGTTTGTGGAACGACCGAGTGCACGTCTTTTTTATAAAGGAAAATTGGCACAGACCAGCAATGACCAACGTTCAATAACAACATTTTTTCCGAGAGGGTGATTAAAAACAGTTTTTCCCCTTATTTCCCATAAGAAAAGCTAGACAGAAATACAAAATGAGTTTTTAAAAAAATTGAGTTAGAAAAAAATTTGAACACTTATCCAGAATGAATAGAACTTTGGTATAAAATAACCCAACAAGGGTTGGCATGCTGTAAAATCCAACCAACCAACAAACTTGAGGCTTAGTGCCATATTAACTTCTTGAAAGGAACTGACACTATCCCATAAGTTTTATTTCGTCAAGGGTGTGGTTAATGATTCAAAACAATTTGTAAATGATGAAAGCAATAATTATCCGGCAGTGGCTGCTGTGATATTTCATGTTAAAACACAAAAATACATTGGTTAAATCAAACTTAACGGACCTAAATTCCACCATTACTTACTGATATCTATACATTTTTTGTAAATTTTTTATTAGTACGCCAAGAGGACTTACGCCTTTCTTAAAAGTAACAGGAATCATCATCAAACATATCACCAGGTAAGAATTATATTTATGGCCTCAGATTTGCGTCATCCAATGACCAAACTTCAATAACAATATGGGTACAAATCAATGATTTTTCAAAAGATTTAATTATAAATAATAATCAATAAATGAAATAAACTAAGATATGATAAAACGCAATATGAAGCTAATATAAGACAAGTAAAAGAAAAATTCAGCACAAGAAAAATAATGAAAATATACAACTTAAAAATAAAAAAAAAATTATAAAGAATTGTCGGTATCAGACGGATATCGAGGGAGTCTATTCTTTTTTCACTAGCGCTGTGCTACTAATGCGGTGATTTGACCAGGGCCGATGTCAAACCCAGAAACTTGTGGTTCCTAGCTGGATGTACTATTGGCTGAGGTAAACCATATACGAAAACAAAAAACATATATAGAAAATATTTTTATCAATCTCTCTCTTCTCTTCCCTCTCTCTCTCTCTCTATATATATATATATATATATATATAAAGTAATCTGCAGACGCGCGTTTCGGGGTTTTACCCCTCATCAGTGCAGCTAGATTTATTTTTCAGCAGCTACCTCTGGTCGGGATCGAGACCCGAACGAACTTTCGCTCGTCAAGTCTCTTACCTCCACAAGCAGCTGCCTAGAATAGAAGGTAGAATAATCGCTATGTTTCCTAAGCCGGAAATAAACTCACCAGAGGTCTCTAACTTGTAAACAAGTGAGACTAGCATTTCGCCGAAGCGGTGAATTTTCGCAATTAGTTCCTTCTAGACAGAGTGCTCAACCTGAAATTTGGGAAGCGTATATAAAGTAATCTGCAGACGCGCGTTTCGGGGTTTTACCCCTCATCAGTGCAGCTAGACTTATTTTTCAGCAGCTATCTCTGGTCGGGATCGAGACCCGAACGAACTTTCGCTCGTCAAGTCTCTTACCGATGGGTCCACAAGCAGCTGCCTAGAATAGAAGGTAGAATAATCGCTATGTTTCCTAAGCCGGATTATTATAATAGAAAAGTTGCAGAAACACACACAACCAATCAAATATCGGACATATTCTGCCAAAATAATAACTCAATGCCTGAAGAAGACAACAGATCAGAAACACGTGTCGCATATGTAAGATAAAAAGAATTTTTTTTTAATTAAAAAAATATTTTCTGAGAACATAATACATTTTGCGGACCTTCTTTTTTATAAAAATATTAGATTTTCTCCCGTTGGAACCAGAACAACATTTTATATATATATATATATATATATATATATATATATAATATATATATAGAGAGAGAGAGAGAGAGAGAGAGGGGGGAGAGAGACGGTGAGAGAAAGATAGAGAGACGAAGTTTTATTACATCACAGGCAACGCTAGATAGCTCAGCTAGTATATTACAAATAAACAAAGTGAGGTCTATAAAAATATTCAATCATCAACATATTCTTCATTCTAGAACATTATTCCATCTGTCAACAGTCTTATAAATGCCAATCCTGAGAAATTCTTTTGTTTTTCTTGTAACTAGATCCTTCAAATATACGTATTCTCTAGAGTACAGTAGAAATCTAACATCTAAAACTTTAAATGTATATTGCTTGGTTCAACATAAATCACCATCAATTTCCACCTTTCACTAAAACTTGAAAACTTCTCGGGGTTGATAGTTGTTGTTGGTCGGGGGGGGGGGCTTACATGATAAAATACTACCCCTTGGAATTTTGTGAAAAAATTGTTGAAATATTTATTCATTCTTAGTGGTTACTGACGTAACCAGCCGATTGATCAGATCCGATCGCCCGTCTTGCATAAGTAAGGACCAAAGGGGAGTGTTGCATGTCATGGACTGCTCGGCCACCAGGATTCCATCCTAAAGCATCACGTGTTGGTACCAATGGCCAACAGGTTGTCCCATTCGGGGTTCATACTCCTCTACAAAGCTGCGGTTGGCGTATTCTACAACCCCAGCTGAGAGGACGGGTATGCTCTAAAACTCTAAATGCAAACATTCGAATGGATTGGTTCAATATTGATCCCCTTCAACCTCCAGCTTTCAGCAAAAGACTTCTTGTGATTGATGGTTATTGTTGGTTTGGTTTGTTTTGTTTTGCGGCATATCAACCTCAGTGGGTTATTTAATGCCGATAAACTTTTGAAATAAAGTCATTCTTAATGGATACTCATTTTTTTTATAAACTCGTCTTTTTCTAGTTAACCCATAGATGGGACCCTAACAGGTACTACCACTACGAGTTAGAATGAACCAGGGGGCAATGGGGATGAAGGGGTGCTCCACATTCTCAAAACCTCCAGAACTGGAACCTCACCATCAGATAGAGTTTAATGTCATTCCCAGGACATGTAGTCCCTCAACAACCGCCTTCTAGCACCCATTTGAAAAAGGGGCTTGCCATAAGGGCAATAGAGTTGGGGCAATTATATAGGTGCTAGGGCTTGGTGTGACCAGCCGATTGATCGGAGGGGTGCTCTCCGACCGCTCGTCTAGCCCAAGAAAGGACCAAAGTCATGGACTGCTCAACCACCTGGGTTCTATCCTTAAGCATCATGGGTCGCCACTCACGGCCAACAGGTGGCCCCATTGGGGGAGTCTTAGCACTCTGCAGAGGTGCAGTCGATGCATTCTAACGCCCCAGCCGACAGGGCGTGGTTGTTGTTGGTAGTTCGGGGGGAGGGATTACATAACAATATACTAACCTCTCCAATTTAAAAAAAAAAGATTTTCGAAATATTTATTCATTTTTAGGGGTTATTAATCATGTCCAAGAATTCCGAACGAAGCGGAAGTTTTTTCAATGGGAACATGGTTGTAAACATTGTAAATAAACGATAAAAATAAATAAAACGTCCATTAAACACGAATTATTACCCAAGACTTTGATAAAACCTACTCTGCGGCCTTTATTCTTAGTAAGTAAAAATAAAGTCGTCGGGGTGGCCTAAAGTCGGTATCAGCCAACCAGCGAGGGGGTCTATCCCCTTCTCACTAGCGTTAAACCAAGGAGATTATTTTAGCTCCTTACTTTACCGCACAGATCCCTGTGCTACTCATACGCTGAGTGGGCGAAGGCCGGTATCGAACCAGGAACCTTGTGTTTCCTAGTCTGACGCTCTCCCGTACCCATTCTTTTTCTAATTGAAACCTACGAGTACTTAGATGTAACATTTGTAGATCTAGAAAGAACTTCTGTCCTTATTTTAATCTTTTTTCTTTGCATTTTTCTTTGTATACTTATTTATTTAGCATCACTTCTATTTCAAAGAAGTGTTTCATTATCTTTATTTTTCGCGTAGATAAAGACGATTGTATGATTCCATCTAGGAAGCCATTATTAATAGCATGCCTCGTTGATAGTTCGACTCGAGTTGTCAAGGCCAATAAATACCCATATATTTGACTACTTTCAGTCTGTTATGACAAGGGAAGGGGTTCGCTCTTGCAATATTGCCAAAATTCAACAGATGATTGTACATTGTTTATTGGTGCAAACAAGTTTACTGTGGATCGTATTGATTGAGGAAATATCCAATCGGCTTTAATTATTTTGCGTCCGGTTCTGTGAAGTCTGCTACCGTCTATAATAAGATCGCCTACTTTCTTCTGATAAAGGCATTTTACTACTTTTCATTACTAATTGGTACGGGTAGATGATTGGTTTTACAACATGTCAAACCTTGTTGAGTTACCAAATTCGGACGTTTTCCTCAAGCAATTAGATTATCTCAATAATAATAATAATAATAATAATAATAATAATTCTTCTACTACTACTACTACTACTACTACTACTACTACTACTAATAATAATAATTCTACTACTACTACTAATAATAATAATAATTCTACTACTACTACTACTACTACTACTACTATTACTACTACTACTAATAATAATAATTACTACTACTACTACTACTACTAATAATAATAATAATCTACTACTACTATAATAATAATAATAATAATCTACTACTACTACTACTACTAATAATAATAATAATAATTATACTACTACTACTAATAATAATAATAATATACTACTACTACTACTACTAATACTACTACTACTACTACTACTACTAACTAATAATAATAATAATTCTACTACTACTACTAATAATAATAATTATACTACTACTACTACTAATAATAATAATAATAACTACTACTACTACTACAATAATAATACTACTACTACTACTACTAACTACTAATACTACTAATAATAATAATAATTATAATAAACTGGGTGGGAAAGGAGATTCCCTGGGAATTGAGCAAGAAATTCAATTTTCACCATACAACTAAATGATATATGCACAAACCTGAATCTGTGCTGGAAAATGGGGCACACAAAATTCTCTGGGACTTCGAGGTAAAGACGAATCACCTAATCCCGGCCAGGAGACCAGACCTTGTGTTGATGAATAAGAGAAGAGAACTTGTCATCTCGCGGATTTTACTGCCCCAGCCGATCACCGACTGAAAGTAAAAGAAAGCGAAAATATTGACAAATACTTGGACCTCACTAGAGAACTAAGAAAACTGTGGAACATGAAAGCAAAGGTAGTTCCAATTGTAATTGGTGCCCTTATAACGGTTCCCAGGGTTCTGGAAAAGTGTCTGCATGAACTGGAAATCAGAGGAAGAATCAAGACCATTCAGACTACAGCATTGATGAGGTCGGCTAAATACTCTGAAATGTCTTGGAGACCTGAGGAGACTTGCTGTCACTCAGCTCCCAGTGAAACACCCGCTCAGGCGGGTGCGAAAAACTCGAATGGAGTGAAAAAAAAACAAAAAAAAACAACAACAACAACAACAGCAATGATAATAATAATAATAATAATAATAATAATAATAATAATAATAATAAATAATAATAATTCGCTAAATATATAAGAAAATGCAGTACCCTAGCACAACGAGAATACAATGCTAGTGAGGACTGGATGAGAAAGGTGATCTACTGCAAATTCACTAAATTTTGCCCATACAACAAAATTGTATATGCATAGACAAGTATCAGTTCTTGAGAACTAAGCGCATAAAATTATCTTGGACTCTTATTCTAGCCTGAAGACCAGACCAAATATTGATTAACAAGAATAAGGGGACTTGTCAACCAGTAGATTTTGCATTCCCAGCAGACCACAAGGTGACGATGATAGAAAATGAAAAGTATGTCAAATACCAGGAACTTACTAGAGAATTGAAAAAAACAAAATATGAGGGTGAACGTGATACCAATAGTAGTTGGCGCATTTGGAACGGTCACAAAATTTTAGAAATAGACTAGAGGAACTGAAAATCAGTGGAAAAATTGAAACCATTGAGACAACAGCATTGTTGAGATCAGCTATAAATGTTGGGGACAAGAAGCCCTCTGCTACGTAGACAGGATAACGTTAATAAACGTTTTATATGTTCGAATGAAACTGTTTAAAGAAATAGAATTTGACGTTCGCGCTTACTCCTTGGAACGCCAGATAGTAGATTATGGAAATTAAGTAAATGGCGGAACATATTAAATGTATCGTGTGAAAAAAAACCCAAAAAAAAACCACCATTATGGCGCCCGTCTTAATGTTTTCTTCCGCATCTTTTTATTTAATCAAATTGATTTTATTCATTTTCTATTTTTTTAAAAACACTCTCGGTTTTTTTATTGTTATGTTCTCCCCACTTTAACACAGATCTTCTTTCATTAACTTAATCTCTTTTTCTTCATCCTTTTTTCAATAAATTCTCCTTCTCAACTTCTTTTTTAAAAACGAAAAGAAAAGAAGAAAAAAAATCTTTTCGCCGACTTTCTTTTGTCTTGTCTCCGTTTGTTTACGATGTAAGCCTGAATGCCAATTACTTAAATGTGACTCACGCTGTCTTTTCCTATTTAACTATGTGTCTCGTGTACTCTGTGACATCTCGTCTACGATCAGATTCTGTGTCTATGGTGCCATCTTTTCAACCGTGCACCGGAAGTTAGATCGCCACTCCAACGGAAGTACCACGAAGAAGAGTTCGGGGTGTTTCATTCTTTCTAAATGAAGAAACGGTAACAGAATTCCTTCTAGTACACATTCAGTTGTTTACCTAAAAAAAAAAAAAAAGACAGAAAGAAAAACAAACAATTATTTATTCAAACAATCGATAGAGTTTTTTATATGTATTTTTACAGATTTATTTACATTTCTTTTTCGTATTTTATTCTTATTATTCATTCAACTACTCTCTCTCTTTCTCTCTCTCTCTCTCTCTCTCTCTCTCTCTCTCTCTCTCCTCTCTCTCTCTCTTTCTCTCTCTCTCTCTCTCTCTGTTTCTCTTTCTGTTTCTCTGTTTCTGTTTCTCTCTCTCTCTTCTCTCTCTTTGTTTCTCTCTCTCTCTCTCTCAGTCGGTAGAATGTCCGACTCGGAATCACAAGATTCCTGGTTCGATACCAACCCTCGCCAACTCTGTGTATGAGAAGCACTGGGACCTGTGCGGTAAAGTGGGGTGCTGATAGTAGCGTGTGGTGTTGCATTTCAAAAGCCTAAGCAATCACTTTGGTCTAACACTAGTGGAAAGGGAATAGACTCCCTCGCTGTCTGGCTGATAACGACTTTAGGCCACCCTGACGAATTTACTTGCTATATTCTTTCAATCATTTCTCTCTCTCTCTCTCTCCTCTCTTCTATCAATCAATTATCTGTCTACCCCTCTCTCTTTCTCTCTCTTTCTCCTCTCACACTATTTATTTCTCCACTGTTTCTCTCTCTCTTTCTCTCCCGCCCCGCTCTTTTTCTATCTCTCTGTTTCTCCTCCACTTCTCTCTCTTTATTCCCTCTCCGTTTCTCTCTGTGTATCTCGCCGCCTTCTCCCACCCTTCTCTCTGTCTCTTTTC
Organism: Doryteuthis pealeii; assembly: GCA_023376005.1. Taxonomy (NCBI): domain Eukaryota; kingdom Metazoa; phylum Mollusca; class Cephalopoda; order Myopsida; family Loliginidae; genus Doryteuthis; species Doryteuthis pealeii. The sequence continues at coordinate 121,726,835 of CM042145.1, forward strand.
CCTATCTCTTATCTCTCTCACCTTTCTCTCTTTCTCTGTTACTCTCTCTCTCTCTCTCTCTCTCTCTCTCTCTCTCATTTCCATCTTGTACTTTGTCTCTGTCTCTGTCTCTCTTTGTTTCTCTTTGATTGCTCTATGATCACGGACAATATTAAAAATGAAGAGATGTTTACCTCTAGAGTTTCTAACCTATATGATTGTCCCAACCCTTATGGCAACCCTTTTTATCATGTATGTGCTAGAAGGCTCTGACTGAGGGTCTAAGTTTTCTAGGTTTGATGTTAAACTCTATCTGATGGTGAAGTTCCAGTACTCTGATCCGGAGTGGTAGTACCTTAGGGCCCTATCTATGGTTAAACAGAACAAAATGAGTTCTAAAAAAATGTTTGAAAAAATTTGAATACCCATCAAGAAGGAATAAAACAAAATGTCTTTGGCATAAAATAACCCAAACGGTTGACATGCCATAAAATCCAACCAACCAACCACATGGTATCTAGAAAGTTGATTGATATAGGTTTTTGTTGAAAAAACAGATAAAAAAGGAATTAGATGCGATAAAGCGCGTAAACATAGGAGCAATTGATATAACGTGAGTGCTTCTCGAAAATTCTAAACAATAAAATTAATGGAGAGAGACGAATGGTCAAGGCATCGAACAATTTATTATCAGACTGTTTATCTATATACTTCTGTGTTTGACGCCAAGGCATCTGGGAAAGATGCCTGGTAAAGGCCTTATAGAAATGATAATTAGACGATCAGGCATCAGGGAAAACTTTTCCATACACTTGAGAGTTTTTTCTCACCATTCTGGTGGTCTTGTACGTCTGTCCAACAATGTCTTATTATCATTCCAATTTGGCCTATCTTTTTTAACCGAGGTCTTACTAGTTTGGTTATTTGTGTGTATGTATGTGTGTGTGTGTCTGTGAGTGTTTATTATCTCCAGACTCTCTCTCTCTGTCTCTCTGTCTGTCTCTCTCTGTCTCTGTCTCTGTCTCTCTCTGTGATCTCCACATCTCTGGAGATCACACACACACACATACACAGAGAGAGAGAGAGAGAGAGAGAGAGAGAGAGAGAGAGAGAGAGAGAGAGAGAGAGAGAGAGAGTCTGGAGATAATAGACACACACACAGGCACACACACACACACTCACACACACGCACAAATAAACAAACTACTAGACCTGCCTTACCACTACCCCTAAAAAAAGAATTAAAAAAAAAGACATTGTTGGACAAACGTTCACACAAAAACTCACATAAACACACACACTCACAATTACACATACACATACACACGCGCAAAGAATTTTTGAGGAAGATATCAACAGGCATACAACAGAATGGACAAATTCTAGCAACAAGCTAGAAGGTCCAAAACTTAGAAATCTTCTGACGAAGGGATCTTTATTCCGAAATATTAAGAATAAATCAAAGGGAAACGACCAAATTCATAGTTACCTAATTTTTCCTTATACTTGCATTTTGATAGCCTTCAAAACCAACCAGCAAACCAATATAAACACAATACTTCAAGCAAATTATAAAACTCTTTCATATATATATATATATATATATATATATATATGTGTGTGGTGTGTGTGTGTGTGTGTGTGTGTGTGTTTTAAGTTGGCGTTATTACGAAGCATCTAAAAATAAATGAATGAACTCGATGTTATGGAGTATTGGATTCACTGATTTTTATTATTATTTTTTATCATAAATTTTCGGGTTCGTTAGATACCCTTTATCAAATGACCGTTGTTCCTGTTCAATGGATCCTCAACGGACTGAACGCTGACATCGGAATACTCATTTTTATAGTTTTTTGCAGTCGCTGTCAGTAACAATAGAGACAGAGGATCTGTTGAACAGGAACATTAGCCATTTGATAAAGGGTATCTAACGAACCAGAACATTTATGATAAAAAATAATGATAAAAAAATAAGTGAATCCAATACTCCATAACATCGAGTTCATTCATTTATTTTAGATGCTTCGTAATAACGCCGAACTTAAAAAAACATAAAAATATATACCGAAAGAAGCATACGGAGACCCCTAAAATACAACACACATATATATATATATATATTCTGATGAAGATCTCGAAACAGATCGAAACACTGCAGCGTAGGCTATATAAACATCATTCATTTGTAAACTTGTGTTTTTTTTTCAATTTTTTACAATATTACATACTGTCGGATTCACTTCCCCTTTTTTCCCATATAAATGAATGTAGATAAACTTTTGTGTTAAATCTGTGTTATCATTTTTAACATTATTAGCGATCATAATAAAAAATATTTACAGGGCCGGTAAAATAAGCATAAAAGTAGGTGTGTCTATTTTGCTGGAACCGGCAAAATAGCTTCTTCCGTGTTTAATAGCATATTAACATTCGTTGGTTATTTAATAACTTATTAATAAATATCTAACCTCGCTGGAGAGGTGCGTATTCTAGAGTTCTCGCCAAAAGGGCTGAGACAGTTTAATTAGGAACAAATCTAGTTTTCTTTCTCAGAGGTTAGTTTCCTACAAGACATGCTCCGCTTATCGATTTCCAACTTTGAAGACAAGCTACTTGTATTGTTTCGATCGATGCATTCTATAGGATTTAGTTGTCGTCACAAAATTCTCCAGGCAATTGATCTTTCAGAAGATTATGTAAGTGTCAATTGATGGTCAATATAAATTTCGGATAATTTAATGCGATTTAATTCTGACTAAATTTGTTGATTATCTGTTAGATTCTATCGGGAATTCTTCCATTCCGAAACTGAAGATGTTGTCTATATTACGATAATTCAATTTTTGCATATATATATATATATATATATATATATATATATATATATATATATATATATATATATATAAAAAGGATATGAAAATACTACAAAATGCTGGTAAAGTGAAAACATTTCATAACATATTCATAGCTGATATTGAACAATATTTCGATTTTATAAAAATCATCTTCAGAGCTTCTTTATACTTCGTGTTGTCAAGAGCGGAGACAAATAATTATCCCGTTTTGAATAAGAGAATTCGTCTAGGTATATATGTTGATAATAATAATGTAATAATTACTAATAAATTTCTCACACACACACACACACACACTCATCATGTAGTTAAAAATTATTGTAAAAAAATTATTGTGAAAATAAAAATAAAAATTTTCATTACGTACTAATAATATTTTAACAAAAATTTAATTAAATAAACACTAAATATAATTCACATACGCACATTTATCAACGTAGTTTTAAAAAAGGGGCATGCCGTTATTTCAATTAAATAGGATATATATTTTTTCTATTAATTATAATTTAATATAATACTCACCAATGCTTGCACACACACACACACATACACACATTCCACTTGCGTAATTGAATGATGTTGTATAGCCGGCAACTAGACTTCAATGAAACCACAGACACGTGTATATAAAAATATGACCGCCTTTATTTTCCTCGGTTTGTGGGTGGTGAAGGGCGCAGAGCGTTCACTATGAAAATGCCCGAAGGAGTTGGTGATGGTAGGCGACGAGTCTTCACAAAGGAAATGCCCGAGGGAATTGGTGACGGGAGGCGACGAGGTTATTCTTACGGCTGCTCGCAGGGGGACTGAATGACTGCCCTTTGAATCCACTAACTTTTATATACGATAAATATGCCCACGCATTTAAAAAAAATCTTTTGATCTGATAACGGACAGGATTTCCTTTGTTTTTATCTATTTATTCATCTTTCTCTCAGCCTCCTCACCGGAAGCCTCCTCACTGGAAGCCTTCTCTTCAGTTTTCACTTAAAATTTTTTTTTCTTCTTCTCCCTGCTTCTTGACCGGAATACCTCTATTCCGTTCTCCCTTTTTTATATACCTTTCTTTCTCTTTCTCTTTTGTCTCTTGGTCGGAAGATTTCTCTTCCGTTGCACGATATGCAACCATGAGCCGTTGCGGCGTTTGTTCTTTTTTTAATCTAGGAACGCCACCTTCGTCAACAATTTTAAATAGATTTTTTCTCTCTCACATTTGAAGATCAACTATAAAAAAAAACAGAGGCTCGCAGACTTCTTGTTTTCAATAATAATTGATTTTTTCTCAAACTAACGAAAGCCCTGATGAAGATCTATCGAAACAGATCCAAACACTGCAGCGTAGGCGAAATAAACATCATTTGTTTATAAACTTGTTGTTTAGATTTTTTTACAATATTACATTCATTTATATCTATATTGTGAAGGATAAAGATACAATGGATTCTAAAGGATAGATTAGAAGTATACAAGGATGCTGAGTTACTGTTTTGAACAAATCCCGGAAGAAGCATCCTACAAAACCACTGTTGCATGACAACGTCCCTCCCATCTCACGAACTATCCAAGTTAAAAAAATGTCCACCTGATCGATTAATACATTAGCATTAACCGTTTCCCTCCCAGATTGAGTGAAAAGTCGTACATGAATGTGAGAATCAATATAACCATTAAGTGTGCTATCTGCTTGACCTAAGGCTAGAAACTACAAGGTTGCTAGTTCGATAGCGGCCTTCGCCAATTTGATGGGAAGTGATAAAAACAATTTGTCTCATGCGTTACGGCCTGCTTGATTTATTCTCCTCGTTCAACCTCTGTATCTACGGATGCAGGATTAAATGGATAACGGACACAACGTTTGGGCTAGTTTCTTCTTTATCAAGGACCTAACTCATCTCGTATCTTTGATTCCTTCCTCATTAGCCGTTCATCGAAATGTTTGTCTCCATGCACCCCAGTTACGAAAAGAGAAAGAAATGTGCCAACTCATATTGGAATTCGCTAATGAAAAAAAAAAACCCCCAAAAAAACACACTACTACCGGTTGGGTGTCATCGTTCAACCAGCACCACTTAAAAAAACATTATAATTATATTTTCTCTCAGATCAAGACATGCTGGGCACTGCTGGGGAAATGAGGGCGTACTTATAAACAACGTTCTTCCATCGACTCCGACACATGGAAAAGCCAGTGTTGCCCGACCGGCGAAGAATTACATTTATCATTTTTATTGTGTTACATGGTACATGAGTTACCAAGAGTGGTCGATTGAGGCGGATGGCAGGGAGAGAGAGAGAGAGAGTGAGAGAGAGAGAGAGAGAGAGAGAGAGAGAGAGAGAAGGAATGGAAAGAAAGAGAGGGGGAGAGACTGATAATCAGAAGTGTGTGTGTGTTAAACCTAATGTGATGTCAGCTATGATGATGATGCTGACGACGATGACACACCTATCTATTTTTGTTTTAATTATGTTTGGCTTAAGGCTAGTGACTGAGCAGCCATACTTACCCCTTCCGTCTCTTTCTTCAGCCCACCATTTTTCAACTAATATTATTTTGCTGCCGGCTTTTTTTCTGTTTTTGGCCTGAAGTATTGGACGCACATTTCTCCGCTGTCGCCTCCAGACACTTCTTTCTTGTTCCTAATTCCGTACTTTTCTTGTATGTCTTTGCACTTTCGACTCTTCTGTTTCATTTCTTCCAAATGCTAAGGTCAGTCTTTCACAGTTATCTTCTCGCAGTTCTCTTCATGTCTACTCTGTCATCGACTAATAGAAAACCTTTTCCGTCTTTCTGTTCTAGTGGGAAGGGGAGATAATCGATCGTCACTGATTCTCGGATGCAACGCTACGGGCATTGTCATTAACTTTCTCATTTTCTCGTCCAAATTTCTAAGTTTTCCTTTTATCCCGGATAAGAAATGCAGCTGAATGTCTTAATAACCACATTACACAGGTGTTTATTGCAACAACAACAACAACAAAAAACTCACTATCATACCAGGATTGCTGAGAAGGATTTTAGAAGAATAGGAAAATAAAAATTGCTATCTCAAGGAATAATGCTTTAAAAGCATTCTTTAGCTGAATTATTCTTCAGGGTTTTTGCTTGATTTTCGGCATCTATATTTTCATCTATATATATATACGAAGTATGTCAGAAAAGTTCCAAGCTGATCATATTCTTTGATGTGAGGGGCATCGTCCACTGCGAGTTATTGTCAAAGGGCCAGACGATCAAGTTTTTCTTTTATCCCTGATAAAAAATGGCAGCTGAATGTCTTAATAACCACAGTACACAGGTGTTTATTGCAAAAAAAAAAAAACAAAAAAAAAAAACAAAAAAAAAACACTATCATACCAGGATTGTTGAGAAGGATTTTAGAAGAATAGGATAATAAAAATTGCTATCTCAAGGAATAATGCTTTAAAAGCATTCTTTAGCTGAATTATTCTTCAGGGTTTTTTTCTTGATTTTCGGCATCTATATTTTCATCTATCAATATACGAAGTATGTCAGAAAAGTTCCATTCTTCGATATGAGGGGTGTCGTCCACTGCGAGTTCTTGTCAAATGGCCAGACGATCAGCCAGCATTTCTACAAAGAAATACTACGGCGTTTGCTTCGTACAGTGCGCAAGAAGATGCGTGAGGTGCGGAAGGACAGATCGTGGGTGCTTCAGTATGACAACGTACCTGCTAACACTGCCCTAAGTATCCGAGCGTTTCTGGCCCAGAAGAACATAACTGTGCTAGAGAAACCTCCCTACTCGCTCGACCTGGCTCCATGTGATTTTTTCCTCTTCCCCAAGCCCAAGGGGGTCATCAAGGGAACTCGTTTTGAGGATGTTCTTGACATCAAAAAGGCCGTGATGACAGAGAATTCTGTAAGAATCCTTTCAGGGATGCATGCAAGCGCGACAGAGAGGGATGAGAAAGTGCCTTAGACTCCAAGGGGATTACTTTGAAGCGGATAACTTGTAGTTTGTAGTTTAGATTTAAAATATTTTTTTGTGACACCAGTCCTAGAACTTTTCTGACATACCTCGTATCTGTATATCTACTCTTTCTGTTAATATTCATCTATCTCTGTATGTTCATATCTATCTATCTATCTATATATCTATCTATCACTCTCTCTATTTCGATATGTTCATATCTTACTTAGATCGATTGTTATACCTATCTATCTCTCTCTCTCTCTCTCTCTCTCTATATATATATATATATATATATATATATATATATATATATATATTATATATATATATACATACATATATATATCTCAGTCTGGTCATATTCATTTATCTATCGATATATCTGACAGTCAATATATCTATCTATCTACGGCGTTCTGTTAGTATCTCTCACCATCTCTGTCTCTTCCTATACACACACATACACACACGCACAGACACACACACATACACACACACACACACACACACATACACACACACATATATATATATATATATATATATATATATATATAAAGTAAAACAGGGGGAGTGGCCTGTTGTCGGTATCAGCCGGACAGCGAGGAAATCTATCTCTTTTTCGCTAGCAATAAAGCAGGAATATTATTTCATTCGCCTGAGGTGGAACACCACACCTACCGTACAGAATATGTGCTACTCATAATCTGAGTTGGCAAGGGCCGGTATTCAACCCAAAAAATGTGGAGGTTCCGAGGCGGGCGCTCTACCAACTGAGCTAAACCAACCTCAATTCCGTTCATCTCTATCTGTCTGTCACTCGATTGTTTCAACTATTTATTTGTCTCTTTCTCTTTCTCCCTTTCTCCCTCTCTCTCTCCCTCTGTCTCTGTCTCTGTCTGTCTGTCTTTCTCATCTCAGTCAGTAGAGCGTTCGGCTAGAAAGCACAAGGTTCCTAGTTCGATACCGGTCCTCGCCAACTCAGCGTATGAGTAACACAGGGATATGTGCGGTAAAGTAAGGAGATGATGGTAGGTGTGGTGCTCCGCCTCAGTAGCAAAACATCTCCTTGTTCTAGCACTACTGAAAAGGGGATAGATTCCCTCGCTGATTGGCTGATACCGACTTTAGGCTTAGGACTGTAGAATGTTCTTTTAGAAATAAATTTGCAATATCTTTGGTCCATAAGAAAATTATCCACTAGTGTATTCAAAAGAATATGCTAGAAGTTCAAATTGCCTTGGTTAAAACAATGGAATTGACGTAGTCATAACAATCAGCCAGATACACGTCGATATGATTGTCACCGTCGAGGTTATGTTAAAACAATTAAATTTTGCTCAAAACGACAGTTTACGGTGGGTCGTTGTTTTTTTTTCTGTTTTTTTTTTAAGAGTTTGCAATGAAATTACACAGAGATTATTAGTGCACGCGTGTAAAAATACAATGGTTAGAATTATGGACTAACTAAGGTTATGTCCCCCTTAAGTAAGGTATCCATTTTTTAAAAGATTGCATTGTGAGTGGATAATTAAATCGATTCTGAAAAAAAATTCTCACTAATTCTGAAATCCTATATTAACTACAGCCTCCCAAATATCATTATTGTTTCCTATTGGTGCCTAATAAACTCTTTTGTTATTCGTTATAAAGGGGGACGGTTATCTTTTCTTTTTTTTCGGATCAGAAATGAACACAACGTGGGTCGAGATGGTTTAATGGCGGGTTGAAATGCTGAATGAATTAGCTTAAAGTGTTCAGATACCTGTAGTAATAAATATTTCCTATTTCTACCTATTCTTAGCTGCACCGATGTTTGAATCATCTAGATTCTTCTAACATACAGATATCTCAGTATTCATATTCTTACTAAGGTGATGTTCCACATAAATAAGGTATTAATTCTTTTTTTAAATATTGCATTATTAGGGGATAATTGAATCCATTCTGAATATAATCTCACCAATTCTGAAATCAAATGCTAAGAGCAGCGACGCAAATTTGGGGTAATCTTTTCTTCAATCTATTTTACGGATCAGAAATGAACACAACGTGAGTTGTGATGTGTTCATAGCGGAGAGAAATGCTGACTGAATTAGCCCCGGGTGTTGATATTAGTGATATTAGAAGCGCCGAGGTTTGGATTGTCTCAATTCTTCTTCTAACATCCAGGTACCCCAGTATTTTTTTCCAGAATCTAGGGGATTGTTCCAAGGGCTTTGACTACGATTGGTATCACCGTCAACCTCACATTTCACAATTTCTTTTAGATTTCTGGCTTTGGTTTGGTTTAATTTCTTTGTTTAATGGCATATCAACCATCATGAGAGGTATTTATCCATCTTTTCTCCTTCACTTTCACTGAGTTTAAACCTTGTGTGTGTGCGGACGTGTACTTTCCATTTTGTTTCTTTTGTTTGTGCTTTTGAGTAGATGGAAAGTTGTTTACGTACTGGGCCTTTTGGTTTGTGGCATACACAAAGGCAACTACAAATGCAACATACCAACCTGACTACTATTTAAATTCATGATACTAGACCCCATTCATATTACCCCACACCAACATCAAGATCGAACCCCACCAACTTAACTGCGACACCGCTAACACATATATTACATCTTCTACACCAAATACATTGACAGCAGATATATAGGAAAGACCCAAACAGCCTTGAGATTTAGATTTAACAACCACAAATTAAACATTCGACAAAGGTTTCAATATGCACCTGTAGCGAATCACTTTAACAAACCACAACACACATTAGACTATCCAAAATGCATCCTAATAGATTACAACTTTTCATTAAAAAAAAAGGAACAAAATGGATAGTACACGTCTGCATACACACACCCAAGGTTTAAACTCAGATCTAGGAATTGTACATTCTTGTAAATACTTCAAATACATCTCCACCACATAAAGCCGTTCACTACCAACCTACTGGCCTATGATAAAACCCTCATTTCCTCACTCCAGCCACTTGCAACCTGACGTGGAAGGGGCAGCACAAAAACAACATCACAAACAAGGCCAGACAAAAACACCACCTGATCTCTAAAGGACCACAGAGAGAAAATAGCAGTCAGTCTATCACAAAACCTTGAAAAATGTGGGACGTACGTTCCTTGAAATATCGGTTAAAATGGGATTTAGAACTCAATATTCAACATCTAATCTGTTCTTCATTTATATCATTCAATTATTTCATGCTTCTAAGTAAGTTAAAAAAGTAAAGTCGTCGGGGTGGCCTAATATCTGTATCAGCTAGACAGCAAGGGAGTAAATCCCCTTTTCACTAGCGTTAGACCAAGGAGATTATTTTAGCATGAGAGAGAGTGAGAGAGAGAGAGAGAGAGAGAGAGAGAGTGTGTGTGTGTGTGTGTTTGTGTGTGTGTGAGAGAGAGAGAGTATGTGTGAGAGAGAGGATAGATAGATAGATAGATAGATAGAGATATCAGTTATACCAACAAATGTTATAAAAATGATATACATATTAGGTCTAAATTCACAGTTTTCTTTATCCTAGACCGATTGTCATGTCAAGGTTAAATAATCTAGCCTTTCCTTCGATTTTATTCACATATATGAGGAGAATATTTAGAGGCGAATAGTTCAGCAAATAATTGGAGGTATTAGCACTGTGTGAATGCAAACATCCTCAAACAGGAGAACTTTAGTGTATGGTGGTAGATATTACTTAATATCCGTTTTGCCTATATACAATTCTATGTTGGTTAATAAAACTCTGGTATATATATTTAGCAGCCCCTACGGACGAGGAGGATGTGACACGAGGTCAATTTCTTGAGGGGACTTTAAAAGGTTTGAATTCAGAAATTTCCATTCTCCTAGACTGTTTACCTAACCAAGGTTAAAGTGTCCAGTATGCCCTACTATTTACCTATAGCTTGAGGGATGGTGACATTGTCTCATTAAGTAGCAAATATCTTTAATTAGTTCACATACACACACACACACACATACACACACACACACAACACATATATATATATATATATATATATATGAAGGCGCATATATATATATATATATATATATATATATATACAGAGAGAGAGAGAGACAGAGAGAGAGAGAGACAGAGAGAGAGAGAGAGAGAGAGAGAGAGAGGGGAGAGAGAGAAGGCGCGTGGTCTAATGGTTAGAGTTGTAGGAAATGGACTCGTCAATTCCTGGACGAAGCTGTTGGAATTCCACATGGCGCTAATACCCTTGGAAAAGGTATGAATCCAATTCTCCCTCCAGCTATGGGTAAATAGCAGGGCAACTATTACACCACGCGCCACCATTATAAAACTCTGGTATAAATGGTTTAGAAGAGGGTAATGATTTGTTATTATTTTAAATTATGTCATGGGTGTACATATTTATGTGGGTATTATGGAAATATAAAATTCCGTCTAGTGAACTTTGATAAAACTGAGTTCATGTTTTTTTTTAAATCTCCACACTCGACGGTAAGTATCTAAAATCAATGGGACAGTTCACGTACTTAAGTAGCAATATCTTATCTACAGAAAACTATGTTAATGCACGTATAGAGAAAGATTGGTCTGCCATAGAAATCTGGAAATCTGGTCACGCTGACAACTTTTTCCAAGTTGTAATTGTATCAGTGGTATTGAATTGCTGCACCGGCTGGACCCTAACAAAGCTCCTAGAGAATAACATAAATGTGAGCTGTTGTAATATATTGTCTGATCAGTGCACCCAAGGACCAGGCTGAATAGGAAGTGCATGGGGGCCAGGTGCAGCCTGGAAACGAAAACAGGATGTGGCCCCGACCTGACCTTTTGCACCTGGAAATGCAGGTGGATGTTTGACATGATTTCGGTGCAGAAATCTGTAGGCGTAGCCTATAGCCAATGAAAACAGCCTGCGTGCTCGAAGAGGCGTGTCTACAGAAAAAAACTGCGTAGGTGTCACGAACTAAGAGGCGTGACACCGGGGTCAGACTACAATAAAAGAAGCCCGTAGAGATCGATTAGAAGGACGACGATCAGGTTCGCGATCAATTGAAAAGAACTCCCGAAGGCTCCACATTGCGTAACCCTGCCCACGACTCTCAGCTGTACACAACCGGGGAAAATAAACATCTCATCTTATATTTTCCTAAATACAAGTGTTTGTGTTCTTTGACGGGTCCAGTGTGTAAATGTGTGGGAATGCTTTGCGGGATATAAATCACACCGTGGAAACAACACCTTACTAGAAAGCAGCTGTACAGTCACTTGCCCTCTATAACATTCGAGCGAGACAACCCTTACACGCTGGGCACTGCCGGTGAAGCATTGACAAACTCATGAGTGACTTTCTCCGATGGAAACCGGCACATATGTACACCAGTGTGGGCAACCCAGTATTAACCGTGACAAGAACGAATGAAACAGATTTCAACAAGACCTACATTGACCAGCTCTAAGCGGATACTGGATGCTTAGCAGAGGACTTCTCGAAAGCAATGAATGATAGGAAGTTGGCAAGAGATTGTCATGATCTCCTCTTTTACAATAGATATATTGTACGTTGTGGCTTAGACCAGCATCTTGTTTGGCTTGTAGATTCAGTTTCTAAGATGGTCGCTTATGGCTGGACACCGAATCAGATGAAATGGCCAGATTCATGTAGAAAACACTCGTTTGGGAAAAAAATGTCTCCAAGTTAACCCGGAATTAGGATAGACAGAAGGTGACGAATTCTCTCACTCAGACCCTGGATAGTATGTAGACTTTGGCTGGTTGTCCGATACTGTCTATGAAATGTTGATTTATGCGGATTCAGTCTCTTTCATGGGTATCGGTTTGGTTTGGTTTGTTTTGTTTTACGGCATATCAACCTCAGTGGGTCATTTAATGCCGATAAAGTTTTGAAATAAATCAATTCTTAATGGATAATACAATTTTTTTATAAATACATTTTTCTATTTAACCCATTGATGGAACCCTAACAGGTACTACCACTCCGGATCAGAGTGGACCAGGGAGCAATGGTGATGAAGGGGTGCTCCACATTCCCCAAACCTCCAAAACTGGAACCTCACAATCAGATAGAGTTTAACGTCATTCCCAGGACATGTAGACCCTCAGTCACCACCTTCTAGCACCCATATGATAAAAAGGGGTTGGGCTTGCCATAAGGGCAATAGGGTTGGGAAAATCATATAGGTGCTAGGGCTTGACGTAACCAGCCGATTGATCGGAGGGGGCCTCTCCGACCGCCAGTCTAGCCCAAGATAGGGCCTTCATGGGTATCCCTGCTCCAAGCGCGACATCATTATGGTGATGATGATGATGATTATCAAATGTGTTGGGGATGTACATACTTATGTAGATATTATGTAAATATAAAAGTCCTTCTATTGTTTTAACGCCGTTTATATGAACTACTGTAATAACATACATGTTTGCTGAATTAATATAATTTCATTGTAGATTTTATTCCAATAGGGTTAAACTTTTTTCTTTTATTACTGTTGTTGTTCACATATTCACATATGAGTGTTTGATTAAATCAGGTTTTGGGGTGAATAACTTCTTTTTCTTAATCTAATTTCATTGATTGAATATAGGAGCACATTTAAGTCAATTGAAATGCTTGGTCAAATTCCAGATGAAACTATGCGAAGAAGGGAAAAAATATGATCAGAAATCATCGAGAAATGTTGTAAATATTAGAAAAATAAAGATTTACTTTCTTCAGCGGTTAGGAAATTCATTTTTATCTTTTACTTTTTTTCCCTGTTACTCCATTAATTCTTCATTTTCCTCATACTCTACTTCGAGATCTCCTCTCACTTTTGGATATGTCTTTCAAACTCCAAATATCCACTCCACCCAACTACATACTCTGTCTTGTTCTTTTTTCTTTTTTTTTTTTTTTCCCATTTTTCTTTTATTTCCTTCTGGCATTCTTCACTACATATTTCTTTCTGTATCAGAATGATGTATGTCGCATGAGCCAAACTCAAGTTCTAGTAGTTGTCGTCGTTATTAGTAGTAGTCGTCATTAGTTCAGAAACAACACACGCAGGTTGTATAGTCACAAGGAGCTGTTTATTTATTCCCAGGCCCATGGGTTCGTTTTAGAGAGAGAGAGAGAGAGAGAGAGAGAGAGAGAGAGAGAGAGAGAGAGAGAGAGAGAGAGAGAGGGGGGGGGTACGGCCAAATTACTCTGTCGTAAATCATGTTCGCTACTAATATGTCAGACCCATCCAGGGAATCAGGGGCCACGTCTGACTCTCACCAGAGCCAAGGCGAAAGAAGCAGATGTCTCCCGTTTCTCGTCCCGGTGTCAAATCCGTTTCCGGTCAAAACCCGGAACTATTTTCCTTTCCTTCTTCTGAGCCTTGTCGGCTGGGAGTTTAGAATACACTGATTGCACCTCTGCGGAGGGGTAAGAACCCCAATGGGACCATCTGTCTTCCACATGTGGCTACCCCTGATGCTTAAGGGCGGAATCCTGGTATATGAGCAGTCGATGACATGCAACACTTCACTTTGGTCCTTAGGCTAGACGGGCGATCGGAGAGGCCCCCTCCGATCAATCGACTGGTCACGTCTAGCCCTAGATCCTATACGAATGCCTCAACACTATTGCCCTTATACCAACTCCCAACCCTTTTTATCATATATGTGCTTGAAGGTACTGACCGAGCGTCTTCATATCCTGGGAATGACATTAAACGCTATTTGATGGTGAGGTTCCAGTTCTGGAGTTTTGGTAAATGTGGAGCACCCCATTATTACCAATGCTCCTAGGTCCACTCTGACCCAAACTGGTAGTACCTGTTAGGGTCCCATCTATGGGTTAAATAGAAACCAATGTGTTTGAAAAACTGAGTACACATGAAGAAAAATAAGGCAAAAACTTCGGTCTAAAATGACATAACCAACCAAACACTTTAGGGTTATTTAATGCTGAAGTCTTTTTGATAAACATAGGATTCAACTTACATACCGCCCTGTCGACTGAGGCAATGGAATGCACCGACTGCACCTCAGCAGAGGGGTAAGACTCCCCCAATGGGGCCACCTGTTGGCCGTGGGTGGTGACCCGTGATGCTTAAGGATAGAGCCCAGGTGGATGAGCAGTTCATGACATGCAATATTCCACTTTGGCCCTATCTTGGGCTAGACGGGCGGTCGGAGAGGCCCCCTCCGATAATCGGCTGGTCACGTCAAGCCCTAGCACCTATATGATTTTCCCAACCCTATTGCCCTTATGGCAAGCCCCAACCCTTTTTATCATATGGGTGCTAGAAGGCGGTGGCTGTGGGTCTACATGTCCTGGGAATGACGTTAAACTCTATCTGATGGTGAGGTTCCAGCTTTGGAGGTTTAGGGAATGTGGAGCACCCCTTCATCACCATTGCTCACTGGTCCACTCTGATCCGGAGTGGTAGTACCTGTTAGGGTCCATCTATGGGTTAAATAGAAAAATGTATTTATAGAAAAATTGTATTATCCATTAAGAATTGATTTATTTCAAAACTTTATCGGTATTAAATGACCCACTGAGGTTGATATGCCGTAAAACAAAACAAACCAAACCAATCAACTTACATAGAAGGAAACGTAAACATTGTACAAATGATAACACAGTTATATTAGAAGTAGGAAAGGAAAAATAGGGAAAATGAAGGATAATGAGAAGAAAAAATAAAGTGGTTTGTTGTTTTGTTTTACGGCATATCCAAACTTTTTCGGGTTATAGGGCGGTTTAGCTCAGTCGGTAGGGTGTCCGTCTATGAACCACAGGGTTCCTGGTTCAATAGCGACGGTCGCCAAATCAGCATATGAGTAGCACAGGGATCTGTGCAGTACATTGAGGAGCTATTAGTAGATTTGGCGCTCCACCTCCGACGCCAAAACAATCTCCTTGGTCTAGCACTATTGAAACGAGGATATACTCCCTCGCTGTCTGGCTGATACCGACTTTAGCCACCCGACGACTTTACTTTTTTTAATGTTGAATCAAATCATTTTGATAAACAACGGACTCAGGTTGCTAACATTACCTTCTTTTTCTCTCTGTTCTTTTCCTTCTTCTTATATAATTCTCTTATCATTTTTTACTGTTTACTTTTTCTTGTATGTAAGTTTTAATGTATGTATAGTTCTTCATCGTTTTCTGTCGAGAAAAGTTGTAAACATTAGGAAAATAAGATTTATTTTCTTCAGCGATTTGAAATTCATTTTTCTGCTTCTTTTGGCAAGCATGAAAATGGAATTATCAAGTGCCGATTTCATTTTCTTTTTTGTCGTATAGAATTATTCAAGTCCCGAATATATCAATAAATACATATGTGATTCCAACTTTTAGGTCAGTGTGGAAGGCGCCATGCTCAATATTAAGTTAACTTGTACTTTTTGTATATTCCTAACAAGGTGAATGCATAGACATTTAAAGTATTCAGAGCCATGAAAATAGAAGAAGAAGAAGAAGAAGAAGAAGAAGAAGAAGAAGAAGAAGAAGAAGAAAAGAAGAAGAGAAAAGAAGAAGAGAATGCAGAAGAAGAACGGAGAAGAGAACGAACGGAGAACGAAAAAGAACGAATAAAAATAACGCAGAAGAAGAAGAAGAAGAAGAAGAAGAAGAAGAAGAAGAAGAAGAAGAAGAAGAAGAAGAAGAAGAACGGAGAACGAAAAGAACGAATAAAATAACAAGAAGAAGAAGAAGAAGAAGAAGAAGAAGAAGAAGAAGAAGAAGAAGAAGAAGAAGAAGAAGAAGAAGAAAGAACGGAGAGGAGAACGAAGAGAAGAAAAAATAAAGAGAAGAAGAAGAAGAAGAAGAAGAAGAGAAGAAGAAGAAGAAGAAGAAGAGAAGAAGAAGAAGAAGAAGAAGAAGAAGAAGAAGAAGAAGAAGAAGAAGAAGAAGAAGAAGAAAGAGAAGAAGAAGAAGAAGAAGAAGAAGAACGGAGAACGGAGAACGGAACGAAAAGAACGAATAAAAATAACGCAGAAGAAGAAGAAGAAAAAGAAGAAGAAGAAGAAGAAGGCATTGGAAGAAGAAGAAGAAGAAGAAGAAGAAGAAGAAGAAGAAAGAAGAAGGCAGAAGAAGAAGAAGAAGAAGAAGAAGAAAGAAGAAGAAGAAGAAAAGAAGAAGAAGAAGAAGAACGGCTAACGAAAAAGAACGAATAAAAATAACGTAGAAGACGAAGAAGAAGAACGGAGACGACTGAATAAAAATAATACAGAAGAAGAAGAAGAAGAAGAAGAAGAAGAAGAAGAAGAAGAAGAAGAAGAAGAAGCAACTGATAACTTAGTAAAAAGAAAGAAAAGGAAGAAAATAAAAAACAAGATAAATAAAAAGAATATAAGGACAGAAAAGGAAGAAAAAGAGAAGAGAGAAGAAAAAAATATAAAATCAGATTATATGGTTCTATCTATGGGTTAAATAGAAAAATGTGTGTAAAGAAATGTGTTCAAACATTGAGTTTAAAATAAAAATATTTGAATAGCCATCAATAGAACTAAACGTCTTCGACATAAAATAACCCAAGAAGGTTGACATTCCGTAAAATTCACCAAGCCAAACCAAACTAATAAGTATGAAAAATGGGAATGTGGATGGGAGAAAAAATAAAATTCTTTTTTTCTTTTTAAAAAAATTCTAAAGCAACAAATTAAACGAATAACATCAAGGCGACAAATACAAGATGAAAAAATATTACGTCATGTAGGTGGTTAAATTTATTAGAATATTATATATTATGATTAACTAACCGGACCTGTGGATATACCACAGTATCATAATTTAATTATTACTACGTTTGATATGTTTACTTAAGAGCTATTGCTACATAGTTCAATATGTAAAAGTATAGTAATCTTGATTTAACCCTCTCT
The DNA here is from genome assembly GCA_023376005.1 of Doryteuthis pealeii. Lineage (NCBI taxonomy): Eukaryota > Metazoa > Mollusca > Cephalopoda > Myopsida > Loliginidae > Doryteuthis > Doryteuthis pealeii. The sequence continues at coordinate 121,744,481 of CM042145.1, forward strand.
CTCATTTTTTCTTTCTATTCTTCTTTTCATCTGTTCATTATGTTCGAATGAAACAGATTACCGTTATTGCTTACACGCGCTCACCCCTTCTTTCCATCTTTCTCTACTCACTTTCTTTCTTTCTTCTCTCTCTCTCTCTCTCTTTCTCTCTCTCTTTCTTTCGTTTTTCTTTTTCCCTCTTTTCCTCATTGATTGAAACAAATTAGCGTCATTGTTTTCGCGTTCTCACCCCTCTCTATATCTTTCCCCAACTCACTTTCTTTTTATTTTATTATTATATTTCTGTATAGCAAGTCCTTTCTTTTTTTATAATAAAAACGGAATGTCCATTGTTTAACAAATGTGACGACGCTCATAAGAAATACGTATTCTGTGGATAAGCGAAAACAGATTAGTTTCAAGTGAGCATTTTGGTGGATGTGGATGGTCTCATTTCTAGCCATAGGGTATTGCAGGATGAATACGGAAGAAAGATTTAGGAACACGCGTATCTAATTTAGGGAATAAGATGTTTATTTCATAATATTACGTCATAATGATTATTGTTACGCATTGATGACGTTCAGTTATAGACAGAAGCGGACGTGAAAAAAATTCACTCTTTGAATGAGGAATTGGTCTTTTTTCATCGAGCAAAAGTCATGAAAATAATGGAGGCGTCTGTATGTTATCGTGGTAAGAAATGGATAGCGTGATCCGGGGTCAAATCCTGGATGAGCTTGTTTGCATTTCACATAGCGCTAATACCCTTGGGAAAGGTATGTATATAACCATTCTTTATCTATCTATTGTTAAATAGTAGGACAGACTAGGGGCTATCAGCTTGGTTAGACAACTATATAGGACAAGAAAAAATCTGAATTTAAACCTGTTAAACTCCTCTTTAGAAATTGACGTAGCGCATTCTGCTCGTACGAAGGTTTTAATACACACACACACACACACATGCACATACATATATATATATATATATATATATATATATATATATATATATATATATATATCAGCTATACTCAAAATGGGCCTAAAATGCGTTTTTGACAAAATGAGTTTGCCCTCCCCCCCCAAAGAAAATAATTTACAAAAAATCAGGGAATCAGATTTTAATGAAATTTCCAGTGTTTATTTATCAATAAATGATCTTTATAATGCATTATTTATTTTATTTCAAAACTTTCTCAGTTTTTTCAGGTCACTTAATTTTTACTCCCCCCCTTATGTTGGGGGCGTAACATTTTTTCGAGTTGGTCTTATAGTTTTCTCATTACAGTATTAATAAAGAGATAAAAGACCGAAGTTATGAATAGAAAATAAATTTTACGTGGCTTTTCTATGAGAAAATAAGTACCGAAAATCGAAAAATAAAATGTAAAAAAAAGAAAAATAATTGATTATTTGGAGATTTCTTTTTTACTCATTTCAAAAATTATTTAATTGGCTATTATCTTATAAAAGAAAAAAAATATACATCGATATTTTTTTCTGCTTACATTTTCAATCGAGTTTTTCTTCAAAAAGTATACTTTGATGTAATAAAATAAGGTTTGCATTAAATAGCTATTTATTTCTAGAATCTAAAAATATAACATTTTAAACTTAACATCAGATTTTCAAAAATAAAACTAATGCATTATAAAATTCATTAATTGATAAATCAATACTAAAATTTCATCAAAATCGAATAATTACCTGATTTTTTTTAAATTTTTTTGCAATTGCGATGTTACATTAAAACCATTGAAAAAGAGACAGAATGGTAGATCCTGTCGAAATTGACCAAAATAAAATACCTTTAAATGTATTAAAAATAAACTGCATGTGTAATGATATTCTTTTTTTAATGATGGTCATTATGTTATTACATATCGATTTAGACAAAAGTTAATAGATTTAATTATTTTTAATTCCTTTTTAAAATTTGTAGCAGACGACAAATGGGGTATACTATATATATATATATATATATATATATATATATATATATATATATATATATATATATATATATATAAATATATATATATATATATATATATATAATATATATATATATATATATATATATATATATATATATATATATATATAAATGAACAAGAACTTTAAGATGTTTGGAAGTTCATTTTTAGCTCAGACGTTAGAGCATTCGCCGCGGATTCACAAGGTTCCGAGTTCGAAACCAGTCCTTGCCAATCCAGCGTATGTGTACTACAGCTTGTGTACACTGATCTATGCGGTAAAGAATCCGGGGGGCTGACGGTAGGTGTGGCACTCCGCCTGAGCAAATAATCTCCTTGGCATAGTGCAAGCGAAAAGGGGATAGATTGCCTCGCAATTCGGTTGATACTGACAATAGGTTAATTGGGTGACATTTTTATGGAACATTTGACTTGAACTTTCACGATAACACGAGCCTTTCGGGACTTGTGCCTATTAATGAAATTAACGGCGTGATCCCAGGGGTCCCCCCAGGCAACTCCTGCCCCCTAGGTTTAAAGGGGCAGGGCTGGATTTATTGCCCAGTGCCTGATGCGCCCCCTTGAGGGGAATGCCGACGGGATCCACGCATTTTTGCACCCGCCACCCATGAACTTCGGTTCGTGGGTGGTCCCACATTATAGGGCCTTGTGCCTAACCCGTACACGTGGGTTACGTGGTAAATACTGACTTTTTTATGGATCATCGAAAATAATGACTGTTCATCTGTTTTGGACATACATCTAAGTAGGAATTGAAATCTCTATTACATATCCTTTCTTTTACGAACGGTCAACTTGGTGCTAGATCATAATATCGTTACTTGATTCTTTATTAGGTACAAATGCAGAATAGCCTGCAAGAGATCGGGTTAGATCAGTCGGTAGAGCATTCGGCTAGAAATCACAAGGTTCCTAGTTCGATACCGGTCCTCGCCAACTCAGCATATGAGTAGCACAGGGATCTGTGCGGTAAAGTAAGGAGTTGATGGTAGGCGTGGCGCTGAACCTCAGACGCAAAAACAATCTCCTTGTTCTAGCGCTAGTGAAAGTGGATAGACTCCTTCGCTGATTGGCTGATACCGACATTAGGCCGTCCCGACGACTTTACTTTACGCATAAAAAGCATTACATTTCACGAAAATACACGAAACATGACGCTTGGGTTAATTTCAGTGCTAGAGTTAATGTTAGTGTTAGGTTTAAAATTAGGCTACTCTTAGGAGATTCAGGACATCTAATGCTCTTTATAAGAAAAATGCGATTCTATTATTATCTCTTGCGCGCTATTGTGCAGTATCCTTCATTTTATCCATATCTTCTTGGTTACCGTTCGGTGCCCAACTCTTTGTTCTGCTCTTGTCGTCATCTTAGTTCCTTTGTTTGATTCTGTATGTCACCGCTCTGCTTTTCATCAACCATCTTCTACAAGTCTTGTTCTTGTTTG
>CM042145.1:121757906-121820406 GCA_023376005.1 Doryteuthis pealeii
ATAATGATATAAACGTACGTATTCTTTCATAATATTATTTTTAAAAATGCGTCTTTTTTATGATAATAAAGATATCAAATCGCATATTTTTTCATAATATTATTTAAGAAATGAGCCTTTTTATGATAAAGATATAAACATACGTATTTTTTCATAATATTATTTAAAAATGTGTCTTTTTTATGATAATAAAGATATAAAGTCGCATATTTTTTCATGATATTATTTTAAAATGCGTCTTTTCTATGATAATAAAGATATAAAATCAGGTATTTTTTCATAATATTATTTAAGAAACGAGAATTTTTTATGATAATAAAGATAAAAAATCACGTATTTTTTTATAATATTATTTAAAAAATGCGTCTTTTTTATGATAATAAAGATATAAAGTCGCATATTTCTTCATGATATTATTTCAAAATGCGTCTTTTTTTTAGATAATAAAGATATAAAATCACGTATTTTTTGATAATATTAGTTAGAATATGCGTATTTTCTATGATAATAATGACATAAAGTCATGTATTTTAATATTATTTAAAAATGCATCTTCTTTATGACAATGAAGATATAAAGACACGCATTTCTTCATAATATTATTTAAAAAAATGTGTCTTTTTTATTACAATAAAGATATAAGGCAGTTATGTTTTCATAATACTGAGAAAATGCGTCTTTTCTATGATAATAATGATATAAACGTACGTATTTTTTCCTAATATCATTTAAGAAATGAGACATTTTTATGATAATAAAGATATCGAGTAACTTTTTTTTCATAATATTATTTAAGATATGAGACGTTTTTATGATATTAAAGATAAAAAAAATCACGTATTTTTTCATAATATTATTTAAAAATGCGTCTTTTTAGGATAATAAAGATATAAAGTCGCATATTTTTTCATGATATTATTTTAAAATGCGTCTTTTTTATGATAATAAAGATATAAAATCACGTATTTTTTCATGATATTATTTTAAAAAATGGGTTTCTTTATGATAATAAAAATACATACGCACCTATTTCTTTATAATATTATCAAGAAAATGCAGTTTTTATGATAATAATTATATAAAATCACGTATTTTTTCATAATATTATTTGGAAATGTGTCTTTTTTATGTTAATAAAGATGTAAGGTTATATTTTTTCATCATTATTTAAAGAATGCGTCTTTTTTATGATAAAGTTATAAAATCACGTATTTTTTAAGAAATGAGACATTTTTATGATAATAAAGATATCAAGTAAATTTTTTTTCATAATATTATTTAAGAAATGAGACTTTTTTTATGATAAAGATATAAACATACGTATTTTTTCATAATATTATTTAAAAATGCGCTTTTTTTATGATAATAAAGATATAAAGTCGCATATTTTTCATGATGTTATTTTAAAATGCGTCTTTTCTATGATAATAAAGATATAAAATCATGTATTTTTTCATAATATTATCTAAGAAACGAGACTTTTTTATGATAATAAAGATAAAAAATCACGTATTTTTTGATAATATTATTTAAAAAATGCGTCTTTTTTATGATAATAAAGATATAAAGTCGCATATTTTTTCATGATATTATTTCAAAATGCGTCTTTTTTCAGATAATAAAGATATAAAATCACGTATTTTTTGATAATATTAGTTAGAATATGCGTATTTTCTATGATAATAATGACATAAAGTCATGTATTTTAATATTATTTAAAAATGCATCTTCTTTATGACAATCAAGATATAAAGACACGCATTTTCTTCATACTATTATTATAAAAATGCGTCTTTTTATTACAATAATGATATAAACCTACGTATTCTTTCCTAATATCATTTCAAAAAATGCGTCTTTTTTATGATGATAAAGATATCAAGTCGCATATTTTTTTCATAATATTATTTAAGAAATGAGCCTCTTTTATGATAAAGATATAAACATACGTATTTTTTCATAATATTATTTCAAAATGCGTCTTTTTTATGATAATAAAGATATAAAGTCGCATATTTTTTGATGATATTATTTTAAAATGTGTCTTTTCTATGATAATAAAGATATAAAATCATGTATTTTTTCATAATATTATCTAAGAAACGAGACATTTTTATGATAATAAAGATAAAAAATCACGTATTTTTTTATAATATTATTTAAAAAAATGCGTCTTCTTTATGATAATAAAGATATAAAGTCGCATATTTCTTCATGATATTATTTCAAAATGCGTCTTTTTCAGATAATAAAGATATAAAATCACGTATTTTTTGATAATATTAGTTAGAATATGCGTATTTTCTATGATAATAATGACATAAAGTCATGTATTTTAATATTATTTAAAAATGCATCTTCTTTATGACAATGAAGATATAAAGACACGCATTTCTTCATAATATTATTTAAAAAAATGTTTCTTTTTTATTACAATAAAGATATAAGGAAGCTATGTTTTCATAATACTGAGAAAATGCGTCTTTTCTATGATAATAATGATATAAACGTACGTATTTTTTCCTAATATCATTTAAGAAATGAGACATTTTTATGATAATAAAGATATCAAGTAACTTTTTTTTTGATAATATTATTTAAGATATGGGACGTTTTTATGATAATAAAGATAAAAAAAATCACGTATATTTTCATAATATTATTCAAAAATGCGTCTTTTTAGGATAATAAAGATATAAAGTCGCATATTTTTTGATGATATTATTTTTAAATGCGTTTTTTATGATAATAAAGATATAAAATCACGTATTTTTTCATGATATTATTAAAAAAATGGGTTTCTTTATGATAATAAAAATAGATACGCACCTATTTCTTTATAATATTATCAAGAAAATGTATTTTTTAATATAATAATTATATAAAATCACGTATTTTTTCATAATATTATTTGGAAATGTGTCTTTTTTATGTTAATAAAGATGTAAGGTTATATTTTTTCATCATTATTTAAAGAATGCGTCTTTTTTATGATAAAGTTATAAAATCACGTATTTTTTAAGAAATGAGACATTTTTATGATAATAAAGATATCAAGTAAATTTTTTTTCATAATATTATTTAAGAAATGAGACTTTTTTATGATAAAGATATAAACATACGTATTTTTTCATAATATTATTTAAAAATGCGCTTTTTTTATGATAATAAAGATATAAAGTCGCATATTTTTCATGATGTTATTTTAAAATGCGTCTTTTCTATGATAATAAAGATATAAAATCATGTATTTTTTCATAATATTATCTAAGAAACGAGACTTTTTTATGATAATAAAGATAAAAAATCACGTATTTTTTGATAATATTATTTAAAAAATGCGTCTTTTTTATGATAATAAAGATATAAAGTCGCATATTTTTTCATGATATTATTTCAAAATGCGTCTTTTTTCAGATAATAAAGATATAAAATCACGTATTTTTTGATAATATTAGTTAGAATATGCGTATTTTCTATGATAATAATGACATAAAGTCATGTATTTTAATATTATTTAAAAATGCATCTTCTTTATGACAATCAAGATATAAAGACACGCATTTCTTCATACTATTATTATAAAAATGCGTCTTTTTTATTACAATAATGATATAAACCTACGTATTCTTTCCTAATATCATTTCAAAAAATGCGTCTTTTTTATGATGATAAAGATATCAAGTCGCATATTTTTTCATAATATTATTTAAGAAATGAGCCTCTTTTATGATAAAGATATAAACATACGTATTTTTTCATAATATTATTTCAAAATGCGTCTTTTTTATGATAATAAAGATATAAAGTCGCATATTTTTTCATGATATTATTTTAAAATGTGTCTTTTCTATGATAATAAAGATATAAAATCATGTATTTTTTCATAATATTATCTAAGAAACGAGACTTTTTTATGATAATAAAGATAAAAAATCACGTATTTTTTTATAATATTATTTAAAAAATGCGTCTTCTTTATGATAATAAAGATATAAAGTCGCATATTTCTTCATGATATTATTTCAAAATGCGTCTTTTTTCAGATAATAAAGATATAAAATCACGTATTTTTTGATAATATTAGTTAGAATATGCGTATTTTCTATGATAATAATGACATAAAGTCATGTATTTTAATATTATTTAAAAATGCATCTTCTTTATGACAATGAAGATATAAAGACACGCATTTCTTCATAATATTATTTAAAAAAATGTTTCTTTTTTATTACAATAAAGATATAAGGAAGCTATGTTTTCATAATACTGAGAAAATGCGTCTTTTCTATGATAATAATGATATAAACGTACGTATTTTTTCCTAATATCATTTAAGAAATGAGACATTTTTATGATAATAAAGATATCAAGTAACTTTTTTTTTGATAATATTATTTAAGATATGGGACGTTTTTATGATAATAAAGATAAAAAAATCACGTATATTTTCATAATATTATTCAAAAATGCGTCTTTTTAGGATAATAAAGATATAAAGTCGCATATTTTTTGATGATATTATTTTTAAATGCGTTTTTTATGATAATAAAGATATAAAATCACGTATTTTTTCATGATATTATTAAAAAAATGGGTTTCTTTATGATAATAAAAATAGATACGCACCTATTTCTTTATAATATTATCAAGAAAATGTATTTTTTAATATAATAATTATATAAAATCACGTATTTTTTCATAATATTATTTGGAAATGTGTCTTTTTTATGTTAATAAAGATGTAAGGTTATATTTTTTTCATCATTATTTAAAGAATGCGTCTTTTTTATGATAAAGTTATAAAATCACGTATTTTTTAAGAAATGAGACATTTTTATGATAATAAAGATATCAAGTAAATTTTTTTTCATAATATTATTTCAGAAATGAGACTTTTTTATGATAAAGATATAAACATACGTATTTTTTCATAATATTATTTAAAAATGCGCTTTTTTTTATGATAATAAAGATATAAAGTCGCATAATTTTCATGATATTATTTTAAAATGCGTCTTTTCTATGATAATAAAGATATAAAATCATGTATTTTTTCATAATATTATCTACGAAATAAGACTTTTTATGATAATAAAGATAAAAAAGCACGTATTTTTCATAATATTATTTAAAAATGCGTCTTTTCTATGATTATACAGATATAAAATCATGTATTTTTTCATAATATTATTTTTCAAAATGCGTCCTTTTTATGATGATAAAGATATAAAGTCGCATATTTTTTCGGGATATTATTTAAAAATGCGTCTTTTTTATGATAATAAAGACAAAAAATCACGTTTTTTTTTCATAATAGTACTTGAAAATGTGTCTTTTTTATGGTAATATAGATGTAAAGTCAAATTTATTTTCATCATTATTTAAAGAATGCGTCTTTTTTATGATAAAGGTATAAAATAACGTATTTTTTTCATAATATCATTTAAGAAATGAGACTTTTTTTCACATTATTAACGAAAAAATTGCGTCTTTTTTATGATAATAAATATATCAAGTAACTTTTTTTTCATAATATTATTTGAGAAATGAGACTTTTTATGATAAAGATATAAACATACGTATTTTTTCATAATATCATTTAAAAATGCGTCTTTTTTATGATAATAAAGATAAAAGTCGCATATTTTTCATGATATTATTTTAAAATGTGTCTTTCCTATGATAATAAAGATATAAAATCAGGTATTTTTTCATAATATTATTTAAGAAACGAGACTTTTTTATGATAATAAAGATAAAAAAATCACGTATTTTTTGATAATATTATTTAAAAATTGCGTCTTTCTTATGATAATAAAGATATAAAGTCGCATATTTCTTCATGATATTATTTCAAAATGCGTCTTTTTTTAGATAATCTAATCTATAAAACAGAGATTTTGGTATGTACGTGTCGACGTAAAACAAAAAAACGGGAGGTCACTCAGATTCAAAATCTTGCATACACATTGATATGGTTCTAACTAAGAAAAATTCCAAATTTGGTTATTGATTTTTATTGATTAAGGGATTTAATCGATTAATTAATCCAAAATCACCCAATTTGCGGAACTGTCCGTATATCAGCCCCCCCTGATAATAAAATATTGTCTCTGCCTGCTTATTGTTAAAGCGATAACAGCAGCGAAGTTTTGATTTTAATGAATTAATTTTGCAGTCTAAGCCGTTCAGTTCCGAATTTATGGCCTATTTTATGGTCCAGTCTTTAATAATTTTTATATCGTTAGAAAGATAAGAAATACTCTTTCAAAATATGTAATTTGTGTGAGTTTTTTATTAATTGAATCATTTTTACAGCGAGTTAAAAAATTAAAAAATGGCTTCGGATAGCCACGCTGTCTATGATTATTGCGATACAAGCAGTGCAGTCTATAACAGTCAGATCGGAATCTCTTACCTATTTAGGATTTTAATCTTTAAAATATTTATATCTTTAGTAATAAGATGAAATAGTCTTTCTGAATATGTAATTTGTATGTGTTTTTATAGATTTTTTTTTTTTTACAGCGAGTTAAAAAAAAAAAAATACTACGTATAGGCGATAATACGAATACGGCAGTTCGGAATCTCTTAGTCTTTCTGAATATGTAATTTGTATGTGTTTTTATAGATTTATTTTTTTTTACAGCGAGTTAAAAAAAAAAAAAAATACTACGTATAGGCGATAATACGAATACGGCAGTTCGGAATCTCTTAGTCTTTCTGAATATGTAATTTGTATGTGTTTTTATAGATTAAATTATTTTTTACAGCGAGTTTGTCCATATTCTTAAATTGTACAGTACACTCATTTTAATTTTAATTTTTGTAATGCATAAAAATTGTAGAAAATCAAAATGCACGCTTTACGGTTACATTATTAAAAAAATATTTTAATCCGTAAATAACAGTATCATGAAAATCAGTTTACGTCGTAAGTACGGTTACATATTTGTATAAATTAAACTAAGATTTTCATTCGAATAAAATGACTTTTAATTCTTTAATTTATTTATTTAATTTTTTATTGTTAGAGTTTTAAAGGGTTAAAAATAACAATAAGATTGACGAATTTCCTTAGAAACTGTTTTTCTTTTGGTTCGTTAACTAATTATTTTCTCAAACCACGATAAAAAAAAACAAACAAAAACAAAGGTTACTAATATGGACAAAATCCGATGTTTTATCTTTAGTCGAAGGCCCAACTGGAGATAAGTAGTCAATTATTTGTAAGACGAAATTTATTTCAAGTTTATCTGACAATATCCAGTTATTGGAACATTTAAAAAAAAATTATATGTAAGTACGAAAAATTGTAAGCGCTTTGATTATCAAAATGATATGATTCGTTAGTAAATTACCCGAAAAGTTGATAAAACAAAACAACTAACAACCAACATTTAAATTATTATTCAAAATACAATTTAAAATATTCCTCAGAGTTTTTAAAATACTAGGTACCACCAATTTTACCCTGTGAAATTTACCCCCCCCCCCCCATATTTAACACTATGAAACTTGCAGAAAAATTAATATTTTCTTGAAAAATTTTTTTCCATTTGAAAGAAAAAACATTAAATAAACTCCTGATGATTCTTTAACTTTTTTTCAGCTTACGGAAATAATGAAAATTATGATTGAAAAACAATGTTTTCATTTTTGCACTGTTAAATCAACTGAAAATTAACGTAGCTAAAAACAAGTTACGATAAGATTTTTTAAAAATTCTATGAAAAATCAATTAATTATAAATAATAACAAAATATTTCCGTTTTATTCAAGATGGCCTAAACTGATCAATTGGTGGTCCCTATAATACTATCTTAGGTTTTAGCAAAAATAGATATTGCAATACGAAGAATTTAAATTTTCGATTCTCAGCTTCTTTTTAAACTCAACATGCAATTAAGAACTAAATGTGAATTATTGTCATGTACAAAAAATTTAAAACAATAACAAACAAATATACAAACGAATACTTTCAATTTGTTGTATAATAATATGAAATAATTTTAAACTATAAAACAGAAAATACAAATCCTGAAATATACAAATTCTCAATGATTTTAGTTTCAAGAATTATTTTCCTCTTACCCCCTCTCTAACTACTGTCTTCCACTTTCTCTCTCACTCCCTGGTGATCCAAATTTCATTTTAGTCCGGTCATGGACCGGGTACTTTAGCTAGTAAAGATATAAAATCACGTATTTTTTGATAATATTAGTTACAATATGCGTATATTCTATGATAATAATGACATAAAGTCATGTATTTCAATATTATTTAAAAATGCATCTTCTTTATGACAATCAAGATATAAAGACACGCATTTCTTCATAATATTATTTTAAAAATGTGTCCTTTTTATTACAATAAAGATATATGGCAGCTATGTTTTCATACTACTGAGAAAATACGTCTTTTCTATGATAATAATGATATAAACGTACGTATTTTTTCCTAATATCATTTAAGAAATGAGACATTTTTATGATAATAAAGATATCAAGTAACTTTTTTTCTTCATAATATTATTTAAGATATGAGACGTTTTTATGATAATAAAGATAAAAATCACGTATATTTTCATAATATTATTTAAAAATGCGTCTTTTTAGGATAATAAAGATATAAAGTCGCATATTTTTTGATGATATTATTTTTAAATGCGTTTTTTATGATAATAAAGATATAAAATCACGTATTTTTTCATGATATTATTTAAAAAAATGGGTTTCTTTATGATAATAAAAATACATACGCACCTATTTCTTTATAATATTATCAAGAAAATGCAGTTTTTATGATAATAATTATATAAAATCACGTATTTTTTCATAATATTATTTGGAAATGTGTCTTTTTTATGTTAATAAAGATGTAAGGTTATATTTTTTTCATCATTATTTAAAGAATGCGTCTTTTTATGATAAAGTTATAAAATCACGTATTTTTTAAGAAATGAGACATTTTTATGATAATAAAGATATCAAGTAAATTTTTTTTCATAATATTATTTAAGAAATGAGACTTTTTTATGATAAAGATATAAACATACGTATTTTTTTCATAATATTATTTAAAAATGCGCTTTTTTTATGATAATAAAGATATAAAGTCGCATATTTTTTCATGATGTTATTTTAAAATGCGTCTTTTCTATGATAATAAAGATATAAAATCATGTATTTTTTCATAATATTATCTAAGAAACGAGACTTTTTTATGATAATAAAGATAAAAAATCACGTATTTTTTTATAATATTATTTAAAAAATGCGTCTTTTTTTATGATAATAAAGATATAAAGTCGCATATTTTTTCATGATATTATTTCAAAATGCGTCTTTTTTCAGATAATAAAGATATAAAATCACGTATTTTTTGATGATATTAGTTAGAATATGCGTATTTTCTATGATAATAATGACATAAAGTCATGTATTTTAATATTATTTAAAAATGCATCTTCTTTATGACAATCAAGATATAAAGACACGCATTTCTTCATACTATTATTATAAAAATGCGTCTTTTTTATTACAATAATGATATAAACCTACGTATTCTTTCCTAATATCATTTCAAAAAATGCGTCTTTTTTATGATGATAAAGATATCAAGTCGCATATTTTTTCATAATATTATTTGAGAAATGAGACTTTTTCATGATAAAGATATAAACATACGTATTTTTTCATAATATTATTTAAAAATGCGTCTTTTTTATGATAATAAAGATATAAAGTCCCATATTTTTTCATGATATTATTTTAAAATGCGTCTTTTTTATGATAATAAAGATATAAAATCACCTATTTTTTCATGATATTATTTAAGAAATGGGTCTTCTTTATGATAATAAAGATAGATACGCACGTATTTCTTTATAATATTATCAAGAAAATGCATTTTTATGATAATAATGATATAAAATCACGTATTTTTTCATAATATTATTTCAAAATGTGTCTTTTTTATGTTAATAAAGATGTAAGGTCAGATTTTTTCCCTGATTATTTAAAAAATGTTTTTTTCATAGTATCATTTAAGAAATGAGTCTTTTTTTTCACATTATTAACGAAAAAAAGGGAAAATAGTTTGTTTTATTCACGAAAAAAATGTATGTCTTTTTTCATAATTTAAAACGTGTTAAACTCCGCTTAAGAAGGTGGCTTTATTTCTCATCCAACTCCTGCGTATATTTGTACATACATCATATTCGCCGAAAGTAATTTTTCTACCTCTGCATTCGATTGGATTTGCTCTTGTCTTTTTCTATGCCCAAAATGGACTTTGTTTCTGGTTTATTGAGATATCTCTCTACAGAATAAATACCGTATCAGCACCATTTCTACCCACGAGGTAAGTGAGATCAATTTTTTCTTCTTTCGTTCAGTCAAACCATTTCTTTTTTTTATTAAACAATTTGTTAAGTGTTACAGTTTTATTTGTTTGTTTATTAATCAAAAGCTAAATAAAAAGTCATTGGTAAGAAGTTGACCTGTCTAAATGTACTGCAAATAACATATTCCTAAAATATTCGATTAGTATTTCCCTATTTTAAACTATTTATAATTCTTTTATATGCAGTTACATTTTTCTCACCTCTTTAATGTGTTCCTTAATATACAGGATGATTGAAAACTAACTTCCTATTTCAAAGTATTCATAATTTCTTTATATGCAGTTACATTTGGGTCAATTCTTTGATGTATGTTCCATAATATACAGGTTGATTGAAAAGTAACTCTATTTTTAACTATAATTTTTTATACGCAGTTACATTTTTCTCAACACTTTGATGCATGTATTTTTCCTTAGTTCTCATTTCTGTATTGTTATTAACCTAATTCTAACAATTAATTGAGTGAAAAGTAACTCCATATTTTAAAATATTTCTAATTTTTATATGTAGTTAAATTTTTCTCTATTCTTTAATGTATGAACCTTAATATACATTGCAATTAAATCTGTGCTGTCTGATCTAACACCCTGCGTCTTTTTTCTTTGGGTTTGGTTGAAAGAGCACGTCTACCCCACGACTCCAACGAATTTAGAAGAACGAAGGACGAATACGAGAATTTATTTCTGCCATTCCTCAAGGTTTCCATGGAAGATCAGTTGATACGATTCCGGAGCGGCTTGAGAGGCTGATGGCGGATGCTGGTGCCCATATAGAAATTTAAATAAATCTCCATGTTATGTGTGCTCTTCTCTTTTTCATTTACTGTAAAAATAAGGATTCAGAAATAGATTATAAATTTTTTTTAAATATGGAAGGACTTTCAAATCACACTGTACATCTGTTAAGAGTATTTATTCCATCGTTTCCATTTTAATCAAAATTGCTTGTAACTTTGAACATTAGGCGTCGGTTTAGCTCAGACGGTAGAGCGTCGGAGTTCATACCGGCTCTTGCCAACTAAGTTCATGTGTAGAACGGCTCGTTATTGTGCAGTAAATTGGGTAGCTGATGTTAATTGTGGTTCCACCTCAAATTTTTAAAATGTCCATAGTTTCGCGCTTGGGAAAAGGTGTAGACTCTCTCGCTGTCCGACTGATACCGACAATAGGCCATCCCGCCTACGTTACTCTTTTTTTAATCCAAATTCACTGCTGTCACCAATCAATCAAGTTAACATATATTGCAGGAGGCGTGTGGTGTAATGGTTAGAGTCGTAGGAAATTGACTCGTCGATCCAAGTTCAAATTCGGGACGATTATCGTATATGTGATAGAAGGCGGTGGCTGAGGGTTTTATCGTCCTGGGTATGACTGTAAACTTTATATGATGGTGATGTCTAATCCGGAGTGGTATTACCTGTTAGGGTCCTATCTATGGGTTAAATATAACAAAATAAGTCCTAAAAATGTGTTTAAAAATGAGTTAAATCATTGAATAACCATCAGAATTAATAAAACAAAACGTCTTCAGAATAAAATGACCCAATGGATTGGCATGCCGTAAAATCCAACCAACCAACCAACCAACCGGAATAATGATTTGGCGTATACCGAAATGGACAGCGGAAGAAAATTATTCCGAACATATTTCGATTTTCCTCTGCATCGTTTAAGATTATTCATTCCATCGCTTTCATTTTAATCAAAACTAAATTGTAATATCAAATTGCATAAATTACATAATTATCTAATCCCCTAGTCGAACATATTAGTTAATTGAAATAGAAACCAATAATAAATTAGAATCGGAATTATTTTCTCGAAAAGCAACAGATAATTTATCGATTAATCAATAATTATTTTGAATGATTGATTTTTTTTTGTTTTGTTTGAACGGAAGACGTGGAGGAACACTTGGTTTTTCCACTGGTTGGTTAGCAATAATCAGTTTAGTTTTATAAGCTACACAAAAAAATTAATACTCACACTCTTATGTTTTTTCTTTAAGCTCACACTATTGTTGGGCGAATGACATGAGCATTTCTTTGAAAATAGATACGCTAATCGAATTTCTCATGAATACGCGAGACGTACAAGTCAAGTTTCATTATAAAAAATAAAATAAATGAATGAATATCAATAATTTTTCAGTTTTTGTTTTTACTTATGTTGCTGCCAATTAATTATATAATACTCGTCTTCCTTAATCATCCGACCGTTATAATCTTGCTGGAGGCACATGGTCTAATGGTTAGAGTCGTAGGAAATGGAGATCAAATCGTGGACGAAGTTACAGTTCAAATAGCGCTAATACACTTGGGAAAGGTATGAATCAAACTAATCTCACTCCAATTATGTGTAAATAGTAGGAGAGACTGGATTCTTTAACCTTGGTTACGCAACCAGCTTAGGTGAAGGAAATTTCTGAATTCATACCTGTTAAACTCCGCTTGGGCTGGTTGCTACTAGAATAGGCTCAGTCTTAATTAGGGATCTATTTCACTAGCTAAAAATACTAATTGCAACACCCTCTGGTTAAAAATGACACTGTTCAAATCGTCCAAGATGAAATGCAAAAAAGTAAATCCTGATTATTCGGTCTTGTTTATCCGCCAAATACTTATTTTTATGAGTGTCGTCACCTCAGCTAAATAATGGACCATTCCGTTTTTATTATAAAGAAAGAAAGGGAATGAAAAGGACATGCTACTCAGATGAAATATGATACGAAAGAAAGAAAGAAAGAAAGAGAAAGATAGAGAGAGGGGCTGGGCGTGCGAAAGCGATCAAGCTAATCTGTTTCAATCGTACATAATGAAAAGATGAAAAGAAGGTAAGAAAAAAGAGTGAGAGAGAGTTTGTTGGAATTATTTGGTATATAAGTTGTACTACAGTTCCCCACCTGGATTTATAGATTAGCCGTGGTCACATGGTTTATTCCTTCGCCAATCACTAGACATACTGCGTGGCTGATACACTACTTAAACACTGATGCTGGCCATACTTCACTTGCGACCATTGACGAAGGAACTGAGGATTCTTTATCAAAGGATTCTTTATCAGAGGATTACCAAGGATCCAATCCCACTGGACAAGCGCTCTTGTTTAAAGTCTACAGGGTGGCCCATAAGATTGTAACAGAGTTAAATCAAGATTATTATACTTTTTACATATTGAACTATCTAGAAAAACTCTTAAGTCAATAAATTAGGTTATCATAATGTGGTATATCACAGGTCCTGCTTATCAATGTTAATCCAAAGAATATAACATACACACGAGCTCACAGCAATGTGGGTTAAAGGTTGGTCATATAGAAATACATTTACAATTGTGTTTTTTTTTCCAAAATGAGATTCATTAAAAAGAGTTGATAACATGTTTAAAAAATTCTGTCGACAAGCACAGAAGAAAATGGCGCGAATAATATTTTTATATCATTTCCGCCTAATAAATTGCGCAAAATATTATCCGTTTTTTTTCTTTCTTTCTTTCTTTCTTTCTTTCTGTCTCTTTCTTTCTTTCTTTCTTTCTTCTTCTGTCTGTCTGTCTGTCTCTTTCTATCTTTCTTTTTCGTGGCTTATTATTTTTGTTTGATTTTCAAAGTTTCCTTAATATCTTTTAAATGTGTTTCTTTCTTTTTTTTTATTGTTTATTACTTTTTAATTTTAATAGATGCTAATGGATGTAAAATTATAGAACAGGGGTATTAATATATAGTTATCTACTAAGCTTGACTTAGATGTGGCACAAGGCCAGAAGTATGGAGCATTCAATGAGAATCGAAATCACTAATAATGGACAGCAAATCTAGCTTGCTAACTATTAAACCACGGGAGGTGCCTCGAACATTAATATATAGATTTCATAGGATATATTGTCTCAACTGATTACACGACGCACGTCATGGAGAGTAGTAGCAAATGGATTCTTAGACCCGAGTTCGAATCCTGGACGAAGCTATTTGCACTTCAATCCTTGGGAAAGGTATTAATACAACTAATCTCAATCCAGCTATGGGCAAATATTAAGTTGGATTGAGCTCTTTAACCATGGCTAGGTAACCAGTCTAGGAGATGGAAAACTGTGAATTCAAACCAGTTAAACTTCGCTTAAAAAATTGACTGTGAATTCAAACCAGTTAAACTCCGCTTAAAAAATGACCTTATGTCACATCCTACTCGTGCGGAGGGGTTGGTAAATATATATTGTCTCAACTGGGAATAGTGTAAAAATTGACTCACAATATTGATTAGTGCAACCGGGGGTAGGGGACGATGGAGCAATCGACAACTCTTGGAAGTTGGTCTCTACCAAAGATTCTTCAGAAGAAATGGCTCCATTTTGTTGCTGTTCTATCCAGTAAAACCGAACAATTGGAAGCCCTGGGGCCGTTCAATGTTTTGTTCAATTCTAGCATACGGAACGCTTGAAACGGACCGATTCTTCCGAATAAAGAACGCGTCCTACACGCTACCATTGTTACAAAACAATTTCCACGGCAAAAATTATTGAAAGTGACAAGTTAGTCGGCAGAACTGGCGCTGTGGGATTAATGAAACGTTGGATTTGCATTCATCGTTCACAATTGCCAGTTGCGTTGAATTAGTAGTAAAAGCAAAGTTGGCGAAGGGGCCTGTTAGTATCCGCGAGGGAGTGTATAACCTATTCACAAGCGTAAGACTTGAGGAGATTCTTGTGGTTGCGCTTACTTCATCACTCAAGGGAGATAACGTCTCAAGGGAAATAGTTCTTATATGATATTACATCTAAAATCTATATATTAATACTCGTGTTCCTTAATTGTACGACCATTATCATTTTTAAACACCCTCTGGTCAAAATCAGCTCGTCCAAATCGTCCAAGATGAAATAGAAAAATGTAAATGTTCACAATTGCCAGTTGAGTTGAATTAGTAGTTAAAGTAAAATTGGCAGAGTGGCCTATTGTCGGTAAGGGAGTCTATATACCCTGTTCACTAGTGCTTGACGAGGGAGATTGCCTTTACGTCTGAGGTGGAGCACCACACCCATAATTAACTATCTACTTTACCATACTGATCAACGTTGTGCTACTCATGCGCTGTGTTGGCGAACACCGATAACGAACCCTAAACCTTGTGTTTCTGAGGCGGATTCTCTAAAACGACGTAAAAAAGTAAATTTGGTGGAGTGGGCTATTGTCGGTATCAGCGGAACAGCGAAAGAGTTTATCGCCTTTTAGCTAGCACTAGACCAGGGAGATTGTTTTGTGGACTGCCATCAGCTCCGCACTTTAGCGCACTGATCAGATTACCCAATCTGAGCTACTTATGTGCTGAGTACCACTATCGAAACCTGAAACTTGCGATTTCTAAATGGATGCTCTATCGACTGAGCTAAACTACACTAGCCATATATATACACTTCAATGTGTATATTCTAAAAGTTTTTTTTATTTTGTGAGAATGGTTAGTTATAAAGTGGGGGCTCGTTTTACAATTTAGCCATAAATTGGATCCTCCTTTTATAACCGTAATTTTGTTTTTTCGTTGACGATGATTAAAATCTGACGTTTTTATTTTAGAGTACCAAAACCAAAAAAAAAAAAAAAAAAAAAAAAGATGAGAAATAACAACAAAAGTCACTTTAAAACTAATCATTCTCACAAAATAAAAACTTTTAGAATATACACATTGAAGTGAATATTAAAATAGATAAAGAAAATATATTTAGTATTGTAAAATAACGGGTGCAAGGAAAATTAAACATTTATTGCAAAAACACGGACATAAAATGAGGGTTCATTTTATTTTATGGTAGGAATTTACGAGGAAATAGTTAAGGATTATTAAGAAACTAAACTAAATTGTGGGTACTTTCCTTTTAAGGATAGCTGACTGTTTTCCGTAAAGGTTTCTTAAAAGCTATATATTAGTGTTGTACCGGCCGTTCTTACAGTGGAGAATATACACCGGTTCTCACTATAAATAGTGAGACACCGAGTGAAAAAGTTGTACTGTTACCGTTTAACGGCAAGCTAGCCGTTCCTGTACCATTATTGTAAATACACTTGTCTTATTTTACCCTACCTCGACTTGACTTCTTTTTTACCGTTGGATTAACATCACAACAATTAGCAAGTTGATAATAGAATTTGATAACGTATTTTTTCCGCGATCTATCTAATAGAACATTTATCAAAGGTATTAGCGTTAAGTGAAATGAAAACAGCTTTTTTCAAGACTTGAACTGGAGTCAACTTTCTACTACTGTAACCGATACAACATGAACTCCTCTATAAAGTGATAACTTTTTGACTAAACATCTATTAAGGCTATTATCGCTATTCTAACTGAAAACAGGCTCTTTTGATACCTAAACTCGGGTAGCAGAGTCAAATTTCTAGCAAAATAACCGTGACGATATGGGCGCCTCTTAGAATCGATAACTATTTGATAACCTCTACCAATGGTATTAGCATTATGTGAAACGTAAACAATTTCTTTCAAGACCGGAACTCGTTTCAAATTTGTACCAAAATAACCGTTAGGGAACAAACTCCTCTACAAAGCGACAACTATTTGACGAAACCTCTACCTATGTGAACTGCAAACAACCTCTTTCAACACTTGAACTCGGGGTGCCGAGTCAAATTTCTATCTCGATAATCGGGACACAACAGGCGTCTCTATTAAGCGATATATATTTGACTGAAACTCTACCAAGAGTATGAGCGCTATGTCAACTACAAACATCGTTTTTCAAGCCCTAATTTTCAAGTCAAATTTCTCCCTTGATAACCGTGACACAACGGGCGCGTCTATAAAGCGATATCTATTTGATAACCTCTACCAATGGTATTAATACTATGTGAAATGGAAACAATCTCTTTAAAGACCTGAACTCGATTCCAATTTCTATCACAATAACCGTTACGGAACTCCTCTATAAAGCGATATATATTTGACTGAAACTCTACCAAAGTATAAGTGCTATGTGAACTACGAACAGTCTCTTTCAAGACCTAAACTCGGGTTGCCGTGTCAACTTTCTACTACGAAAATCATGACGTGTCGAGCGCCTCTCTGAAGTGATCTATATTTGACTGGAACTTTATTAAGGGCATTAGCGCCAAGGGAACTATGTAACGTTGTGAGCTCGATTTAAAAAAAAATGAGTAAGTCGACAGGGCGGCCTAATGTCGATATCAGTCAGACAGCAAGGGAGTCTATCCCCTTTTCACTAACGCTAGACAAAGGAATTATTACAATGTCTGAGATGGAGTGCCACATTTACCATCAGCTCCTCACTTTACCGCACAGATCACTTTGCTACTCATACGCTGTGTTGGCGAGGACCCGTATCGAACCCGGAAACCTTGTGACTCCTAGTCGGTGGTAAATCTCTCTCTCTCTCTCTCTCTCTCTCTCTCTCTCTCTCTCTCTCTCTCTCTCTCTCTCTCTGTTACATGGTGGGATACATTTGGAAATGTTTGTATAGTCGATTTGGGTAGTAGCAGTGTGAATTGGAATATTCGTCATATACTTAGCTTGTGTTGTTCTACTTCTCTCTAGGTTGGATCTGGTTGTTGCGCTCTGCTATTCTGGGTCTCTCTGTGTCCGGTAGTCTAGATCAGCGGTCCCCAACCACCGGGTCGCGACCCGATACCGGGCTGCGGGCCATTAGGTACCGGGCCGTACAGAACGTTTGAATTTTTCTTTCTTTTTTTTTTTTTTTTATATTGATTATCAGTCTAAATGTTGATGTTTTATTTTGAAAAGTTTACAGACATGTTGTTGATTATTAATTTATAAACAAAAGGTTGTTTATTGCCTGTTTATGTTTGCATTTGACATAAGACCACTGCGGATGATTTATTATTAGATTACATCATTAATGATTATCGAGCAAATGTAGGCCGGAGCATATGAAGACCGGTCCGTGAAAATTTTGTCTTAGATGAAACCAGTCTGTGGCGCAAAAAAGCATGGGGACTGCTGGTCTAGATCAATTGTTGGGCTGGCATTTTCTATGTTCTTTGAGACTGGAACGATTTAGGTCGTTTTGAGGATGTCTCGTCTTGTGTCATTACTTGTTTTTAATAACGAACACAAGTCGTTCTTGTTTTTTTTAGAACTTCTATTTTATCTTACCCCCAAGTAAAAATGTCTTAGAAAATAGACAATCATCTTGAGTCTGTTCTCTTCAAACACTCAGCCCAGACTGCTAACTCTTCACTCTATCTTTCTCTCATACTCGGTTCTAGCCTTATGCTGACTAATCAGAAACCGACGGGTAGCCTTTCGCACGTAATCCCAAAATTCTGAATAACTTTCCACTAATATATAACGTATAAATACAATTTTGGGTTTTTCGACATTTCAGTATTTTACAAACTGCAAAAAGCTTCTTTCAAAATCTGAACTGAGGTTTCCGAGTCCATATTCTAATATGATAACATAACGTCACGAGCGCCTCCATAAATAATAGATTTCGATAACTTTTTATATCCGGGAATCTACTTGACTGGACGTTTAAATGTCTCAAGTTAGCGTGATGCATTTATCTACTCAGTCAACCGGAGTAAAGATTAAAATATTACATTTCTAAAACAATGAAAGAAAAAAATACGCACAGTTCTTTTTATCAGTTAAGATATTGGTAACGCCTGGTAGCATCAAAGATTATTCTACAAAAATGCAGTTATGAAGGCGGAAAACAATTCTCGAGTCGGTTATTTAACTTTCCGCAACATTTGTCTGACACGGGTTCAAATGTCACACATTTATTATGAAAGGAAGAAATGGAGTCTGATCGTTCTGACGAAATAGAATGTGTAAAGGTTAGAAAAAACAGGAAGCCTAGAGTTTACCAACTGTCAAAATGGCACAAAAAAGTATCTAAAAAGGTTTATTCTTATCGCACGCGCGTGGAGAGAGAGAGAGAGAGGAGAGAGAGAGAGAGAGAGAGAGGAGAGAGGAGGGCAGTGAGAGATAGAGACACAGACAGACAGACAGATATATAGAGGGAGATAGAGAGACAGGGCGACAGAGAGAGGAGAGAGAGGGATCGAGAGTGAGAGAGAGAGAGGAGATAGAGAGAGAGAGAGAGAGAGAGTCAGAGCGACAGAGAAGAAGAGAGAGAGAGAGAGAGAGAGAGTGGCAGTGAGAGATAGAGACACAGACAGATATACAGAGATATAGAGGAGATAGGGAGAGACAGAGAGACAGAGAGAGTGGAGAGACAGAGACAGGGAGAGATAGAGAGAGTGAGAAAGAGACAGAGAGAAAGAGAGAGACAGAGAGACAGAGACAGAGACAGTGAGAGGCAGTGAGAGATAGAGACACAGACAGACAGACAGACATAGAGATAGAGAGACAGAGCGACAGAGAGAGAGCGAGAGAGAAGAGAGAGAGAGAGAGGGGGAGGGAGCAGAGACAGGATGAGAGAAGAGAGAGACAGGGAGAGGGGCAGCCAACAGAGACAGGGAGTGACAGTGAGAGATAAGATAAATAAATAGAGACAGACAGACTGACAAATATATATAGAGATATAGAGAAAGACAGAGAGAGAAGCAGATAGACAGACGACAGAGAAGATAGAGACAGAGAGAGAGAGAGAGAGAGAGGGAGAGAGGGAGAGAGAGAGGAGTGAGAGAGAGGGGAGAGAGGGGAGAGAGACAAAGCGGACGTGACAGAGATGGAACAGAGACAGAAAAAGAGAGAGAGCGACAAAAAGAGAAAGAGACAGAGACAGAGACAGAGAGATAGAGAGAGACAGTGAGAGTTAGTTAGAGACACAGAACAGACAGACATATAGATGAGGGTAGACAGGAGAGGAGAGGAGAGGGAGAGAGAGAGAGAGAGAGAGAGAGAGAGGAGAAGAGGAGAATGAGAAGACAGGAAACAGAACAGTGAGATATAGATTAAATAGAGACAGACAGACAGAGATATGAGAAGATATAGAGAGAGGAGGAAAGAGAGAGGGGAATGACTACGACAGAGAGAGAAGAGAGAGAGAGAGAGAGGAGAGAGAGAAGAGAGAGAGAGACAGAGACATAATACGAAAGAGAGATAGAGAGAGAGAGAGAGAGAGAGAGAGAGATACATTAGATACAGAGAGCAGTGTGTGCGTAGTATGTGTTGTGTTGTGTGTGTGAGTGAGAGAGAGGAGAGAGAGAGAGAGGAGAGAGAGAGAGACAAAGCGAGGTGACAGAGACTGGAACAGAGACAGAAAAGAGAGACAAAGAGAAAGAGACAGAGACAGAAACAGAGAGATAGATAGAGAGAGGCAGTGAGAGTTAGAGACACAGACAGACAGACATATAGAGGGTGATAGAGAGACAGAGCGACAGAGAGAGGGGAGGAGAGAGACAGAGAGAGAGAGGAAACAGAAACAGAACAGTGAGATATAAATAAATAGAGACAGACAGACAGGGATATAGGAAGTAGAGAGAGAGAAAGAGAGAGAGAGAAGAGAGAGAGGTAACAGAAATAAAGAGAGAGAGAGAAAAGAGCGAGAGGAAGAGAGAGACATAGACAGATAGAGACAAGAAACGGACAGAGACTAGAACAGAGGACAGAAAAAAGAGAACGACAAAGAGAGAGAAAGAGAGAGAGAGAGAGAGATACATAGATACAGAGAGGCAGTGTGTGCGTATGTGTGTGTGTGTGTGTGTGTGTGAGAAGAGAGAGAGAGAGAGAGAGAGAGAGAGAGGAGAGAAGAGAGAAGAGGAAAATGTTCGTCGGTAATGTGAAAAAAGCAATTTTTTGTTCAGGTGTGAGCACTTCTTATAACTTAGCGGTGAAAAGGTTGTCCACGACTCTAACCTATTTTGGGGGTCTGTGAAAAAAAAAAACACAAAAAAAACAACAAAAAACAAACAAAAACAAACAAAAAAACAAAAAAACAAAAAACAAAAACAGACGCAATTTATATTTAGAGAACGACGAGAAAAAACTGTGGCCTTTTCAGACGGCAGAAGTGGATGTATTCAGTTGCCTCATTCATTTTTCAGACGCAAAACGAAACCGGGGAGAAGAAATTAATATTAGATCTGCATATTTGCGAGAAAAACACAAGTGCTGACAGACAGTTAAGTGGCGTATATGAAGCTACACACTTATATTCGAATATATGACATGCACAAGTTGTATTTGGAGATAACAGATTTACTTTTCTTTCCAAAGGATTAGTTATTGAAGTGTTTATGTGTTTTTGAAAGTGTCTTTGAATGGTTCTTTCGAAGAGTTTCCGTTACCATTCTTAGGGATAAAGTATTTTTAATTCCTTTCGTTGGGGTTTTGGATTAGAACTGATTCCTCTCTCCTTGTCAATATATTTAAACAGGAAGTTTGGACTTATAACTCACAAACGAGAGATCATTCAGATTTGAAATCTTGCATACTAATTGAAATGCTTACAACTAAGAAATACATAAAATTTGGGTTTTGATTTTTTAATAATTAAGTGATATAATTCAATAATTAAGAAAACATTAAAAATACCTTAATTGGAACCTCACCCCTAGATTCACTTTTACCATCAAAAACTAAATTTGATTTTTTGTCATATGTACAAAACAGTTTTTGAAAAATAGAATTATATTTGAAAACACTCAAAAGTTAAGAATTACATTTTTTTAAATTCTATAAATTATTTTTCTCTTATTATCTCTCTAACCACTCACTACCTGGTGTTAATTTTTTTAGTCTGGTCATGGACCGAGTACTTTTGCTAGTTCATTCTTATTTTTGAATTGCCTCATTATTCTATAATTGGGATGGATTTTATGGTCCGTCAAACTTTGATGGGTTATTTCATGCCAGAGATATGTTTTCTATTCATTCTTGAATTCTTAAAAAATATTTAATTATTTTTTTCTATTTAACCCATAGATGGGTAATAACTCCCCGGGTCAGAGTGGACCTGGCAGTATTGGTGATGAAGGGGTACTCCACATTCCCTAGAGCTCCAGAATTGTAATTTCACCA
Source organism: Doryteuthis pealeii (assembly GCA_023376005.1). NCBI lineage: Eukaryota > Metazoa > Mollusca > Cephalopoda > Myopsida > Loliginidae > Doryteuthis > Doryteuthis pealeii. Next base: position 121,780,292 of record CM042145.1, read on the forward strand.
TGAGAGATTAGCGTCATATCCAGGCTATTATGAAAATCAGCCACCGCCTTCTAGTACATATATGATAAAAAGAAGGGCCATTGGGTTGGGACAATCATATAGGTACTAGGGCTTCATGTGACCAGCTGATTGATCGGACGGGTCCTTCATCATCAGAGATTTAACAACATACACAGGACATTAAGACCCTCAGCCACCACCACCTTGCAAATATAGGATAAAAGATTCGGACCATATGACCTTTAGGCACCCCTTTTGCTTTGCTGATTCATAAGTACATTTTTTCATTTACACCGTCAATATCCGGTTGTTTGTTAGGGGTTAGGGTTAGGGTTAGGGTTAGTTTTATAATTAAAAAAACCCTCTAAAAATCGTCTGTTAACAAACAACCGGATGTTGACGGTGTAAATGAAAAAATGTACTTATGAATCAGCAAAGCAAAAGAGGTGCCTAAAGGTCATATGGTCCAATGATTCTACTTGTATCGATTGAATCTTTGTGTGAAACTAAGATAAGCTTGGTAATTTTTTTACATATGCTATACGTTAAAGGTGCGTGATGTAATGGTTAGAGTCTTAGAAAATTGACTCTATCACGAGAGTTCAAATCCTGGACGAGGTTGTGTGAATTTCACATAGCGCCAATACCCTTGGAAAATATATGAATCCAACTATTCCCCATCCAGCTATGGGTAAATAGTAGGGAACACTAGGATATTTATCCTCGATTAGGTAACCACTCTAGGAGAAGGACAAATCTGTATTCTAACCTGTTAAACTCCGCTTAAGAAAATTCGACCTTGTGTCACATCCTGCTCATTGGTAAATCTATATACTAGTTGAAAAATCCCTCGAGGGATCGGGATTTTAAACTAGCTTAATACTTCCAACCCGTTATTGTATTGAGTTGCCACAATAGAACATGAAGTTAATGGCCTGACCCTCCGGCACTGAAAAGTAAATTAATAGGAAAAAAAAAACTTCTTAAATGTCAGGAACCTTTAAAAGAAATTTCCTTAGGGGCCATTGAGAAATACATAAAAGCATTTTCAGGTCAGCTGTGAAAATTCCCCATTTTCTTTTCAACACAAAATGGGGTTACAGCAACTTACGTTCGTTCCGTATCGTCGATATTGCCTTTCCCTTAGATTTCCCCACACTGTCCACCTCTTCTCATTCTGTCCGTTCCCCCGCCCCCCCCCATGGCTGACATTTTTACGCTTCTCTTCATATTCAATGCTTTAATCATCGCTGGATGACCCATGTAGGTGATCTTGTGTCACTCTCTTTGAGTGGAAAATATCAATGCCTCAAAAACTTAAGCATAACTTAGATCTAGAGAGAAAAACAGAGACAAAGAGAGGAGACAGAGACTGGAACAGACAGAAAAAGAGAGTGACAAAGAGAATGAGACAGAGACAGAGACAGAGAGATAGATAGACAGAGAGAGGCAGTGACACAGATAGAGACACAGACAGATAGATAGACAGACAGGCAAACAGACATATAGAGGGAGCTAGAGAGACAGGGCGACACAGAGAGGGGAGAGACAGAGCCAGAAAGTGAGAGAGAGAGAGAGACAGAGAGAGAGACAGAGAGACAGAGACAGAGACAGAGAGAGGCAATGAGAGATAGAGACACAGACAGACAGACATAGAGGGAGATAGAGAGACAGAGCGACAGAGGGAGATAGAGAGAACAGAGCGACAGAGAGAGAGAGAGAGAGAGAGAGGCAGAAAGAGAGACAGATAGAGAGGGACAGAAACAGAGACAGTGATAACAGTCAGAGATAATAAATAAGATAAACAGACAGACAGATATATAGGAGATAGAGAAAGACAGAGAGACAGGCAGATAGACAGACACACAGAGACAGAGAGAAAGAGAGAGGGGGAGAGGGAGAGGGAGAGGGAGAGAGAGAGAAAGCGAGATGATAGAGATTGGAACAGAGACAGAAAAGGAGAGCGACAAAGAGAAAGAGACAGATAGAGAGATAGACCGAGAGAGGCTGTGACACAGACAGACAGACAGACAGACATATAGAGGGAGCTAGAGAGACAGAGCGACACGGAGAGAGAGAGAGAGAGAAAGAGAGAGAGAGAGAGAGAGATAGAGAGGGAGAGAGAGAGAGAGAGGAGACAGAAACAGACAGGGAGAGTCAGTTTAAAAATATATGAGACACATATGTGATATGCTTTCGTTCATAGTTGTTTCACATCACCCGAAGTTATATTTAAATCTAAGAAATTTCAACACGTAACCCTAAATCCTTCCTAAATACAAACACACAGTTTTACAGTGTTGTTAATCATGTGATAATAGCATGACATAAAACACATTAAAAAAGTCCGATAACCTTATCATCTATCTATACATATATAAAAGACAGTTGTGTGTATGTATGTATGTATATCCGAAAAAAAAAAATACAAGAATAAAACAATTAATGTCAAAGTAAATATATATACACATTCACTATTACCAGAGCTTGCTTTTTGTGAAAAATAATTTTTTATTTATATCTGGGAAGATATTCAACAATTCAAATTTTAAAAGTAATTGAAGGAAAGTCATTAGCCTGTTATTTTTTGTATCTTTTTTTTTTTGCGTATGTTTTTTTTTTTTCGCATAGAAATACAATATTGATTGATTGAATTAATCTTCTCATTTATATCTTCTTTCTTTTAATTGTAAATCATTAAGGAAATAACTCTATTGTTATATATTTTATGAGGGGATTTTATGTGGCACCAGCGAGAATCTCACTCGCGATAAGTAATAATGGATCTGCAAGACTAACTTTAAAAAAATCCCCCTCTACTCAGGCGACGCCGGGTAGCCAATTCTAGTACATATATAAAAGGATAGTTAGTGTGCACCTAGGTATGTATGTATGTCAGGATGAAACTACGAAAATAAAACAATTAACGACACAGTAAATATATATACACATTAATATCACCGTTTCCTGCTTTTTGTGCAAAAATTAGGAAATTTGATTTATATTCCAAGATACTTAAAAATAAAAAAATATACATAGAAATAGCATTAAAATTCTATTTTAAAATGTCACGCATTTGTAAATCTCAACCGTAAACAAATCAATACACCAGATTTTCCACCTCTACTTAGGCGACGTTGGGTAGCCGCTTCTAGTATAACATATAGATAAATAACATTATCTAGTGACCGGAAAAATCAGAGGAAAAGGAGTAAAATTCATTGATTGATTTTAACGGCACGTCAACGCATATTGAATTATCTTATGCCTAGAGGCTGGGAAATCAGTCATGACAAATCAAGAAGCATTTACCAATTAATCGACTTTACACGTTTCTTCATCAGGATACCGAAAATGTGCGGAAACCGTTCACAGTTCTGTAGAGGCTTCGTAAGTGGACTTGACGTTTTTACCAGAATAGAAGCCACGGAAAAATGCCTCACACACACACACACACACACACACCACTCACACACACACACACACACACACATATATATAGGATGGATGTAGTAAATAGTATAGGTAGGTAAAAGGATAGTGAACAAGAAATGATAACTCAAAACAAATCTATGAGTTGAAATATTTCGTCCGATTTATACGGACTTTCCATCGAAATATTTTTATTGAAAAGCAAAATTACGCGCAAGTACATATTGATTTAGTGAGGGTGAGTTACTAGCGGAAGTGAAGGGTGGAGGATAGGGGCTGACTGAATGAAGTGTGGGGAAAGTTTTACAGGAAGTAGAAGCAGTTAAGTAGATGGGCACAGGGGTAGTCAAGAGAGGATGTTCCGTATGAATAGGACGAATAATTTCAAATCTTAGATTTGTTTTGAGTTATCATTTCTTGTTCACTATTCTTTTACCTACCATAAACATATATATATATTTATACAGACAATGACATAGGCATCAAATTGCCCCAATGATCCAGTCATCAAGTTGACCCAGACAATGACCCAGGTATCAAATTGACCCAAACAATGACCCAGTCATGACGTTGACCACGACAATGAACCAGTCATCAAATTGACCTAAACAGTGACCCAGTAATCAAGTTGAGTAAGACAATGACCCAGTCATCAAGTTGGCCGAGACAATAAAGTGTTTTTGGAAGGAGGGATTATAATTTTCTTTCAGTTTTTGGCTTATATTTCTGATGTTATGTATATCCAAGTTCAGTTAATGTAGACACGGCCAAATGGTGACTGTCTTTCTTGCCTACGCAATCATCAGTCACCAAGCTCAATCTCCGCTATACTAACTCATATCTATCTATCTATCTATCTATCTCCCTTCTCTCTCTCTCTCTCTCTATATATATATATATAATATATATATATATATATATATATATATTTCATAGAGGTTCTTCACGGAACAAATGGACATGCTACTACTAACACACTCGTCTACCCGGATTTTAATAGCATGTCAAACCCTCAAAAACACTTTAATTTTTATAGTTCTTCTATAATGCTCCCTTTCAAAAAATCTATCAACAATTTCTTCAAATAAGAAATTTTCTCCTGACGATGACCTAAGGCCAAAACTAGTTGAGAATAAACAACATACAAGAAATATTCCTGATTGTCTTATTCCTTTTTGTTCATACTATATATATATATATATATATATATATATATATATATATATTTATATATTGGTTTGTAGAGGTATATCCTATATTTCGTGTAGTATTATTATTAAGGTTAAGATAAGATTTCAAACTGGTAGGTGCGTTTGATGATAATATATATATATATATATATATATATATATATATATATATATATATATATATATATATATTATACAAAAGCTGAATGAATCAATGACCGTTTGCTAAAGGCTTTTTTTCTATTTAGTTTAATGACACAAAACACATCACACAATCTTCCTTAGATTTAGGTTTAAGTTATGTTTGTGGAAAAATCATTTCATTTGGTTATAATTAATCGAAAACCTCACCCGTCTCTTACCCTACATTCTGTCCGTCACTTTCCCCCTCTCTATATTCATATCTTGAATAACTGCTCCCTATATACGTTAGTTCTATCATTGAGCGTAAAAAGAGAGATTGGAACGTATGAGAGAGAGATTTACCTCCCTTTTTCAGTAGCTAACGATTTTCTTATGTATAATATTACGAAATAATCCAATCTCTCGCCTCTTTACACTCACAGAGAAGACTAATGTTTATTCCCTCTCCTGTAGATTTGTAAAATTATATACAATGGGCGCAATATTGAACCCTGGTAATTCATATAGGCTGTATTTATGTTTCCTGATCGAGTGGAGCCATAAGTTAAATGAAATATTAACTTAACTAGAGAATCAAATAGAAATATATTATAAGCCCGTCTTAAATTTCTTCTGTTAAGAAGAAGAATATAATTTCGGCCGATTTAACTATAAACTGATTTTAATGGAGTTAACATCTCATCCACAGAAAGCGATGTTAAAATCATGATCCGCTATAAATAGATTATCAGTCATATGAAAATCTGAAGTCACAGACAGCTTAAAGAGAAAATACTTCCAAGCTGTTGTCGTATCAGTGTTGCTGTACGGCTGCACCACTTGGACCCTAACGAAGCGTATAGAGAATAAACTAGATAGGAGCTGCACACGAATGATGTGTGCTGCGTGCAATCCTAAACAATATGTGGAAACAACACCGCACGAGAAAACAACTGTACGGTCACCTGACCCATATCACCCAAACCATTTGAATAAGACGAACAAGACATGCAGAACACTGCCGGAGAAACAAGGAGTGACATCCTCCTGTGCTAGCCAGCACATGGGCATGTGAGTGTGGGCCGTCGGTATAGAGGTTCATTGGCTAGCTCTGCGCAGAAGACCTCCTGATGTTGTATACTCTCTAATCTATTATTCTTCTGCTTATCTTTGGTATCTTACGTTCTTCTTCTAGCGCCTGGACTTCGTCCTGGGGACTTCGTGTCTCGTCTTCCATTGGGGATTTCCCTTTATCAGAAGCCCTGGTAGTTTTTAGATAATAACACAAGACTTCGATTTGCTTTAGATCATATTTTATTCCGAAATCCCCACCAGACTAACTGCGCAAATTGAGTCGACCGTGCACTTAACACGACTTAACACCGTCGTGGTTTGGCCGATACTGAAATAAAACTCTCTTTCTAATCTAAACCAGAAGAGGGTCTTCTCCACCGATTCTCACGGTATCCACCGGAACGAGGATCAAGACTGAGGTCAAGCCTTGTCACTCAATCCTTCAAGGCCGCCGGTTGCAACTTATAACAGCCATTTTGGTTTCTACACTACTGTAAATAAGTGTTAGGCTACTAACAATTATGTAACACTGAGAACTGGGTGATAGGGACATTTGGAGAGAGATTGTCATGGATCTCCGTGCTAATAGCGTGACATAATTATAATGATGATGAAGATATCACTAAATTGTTTATTTACAAGTTATGTAAAATCGAAGTGACCGGAAGATTCCTACCAATAACATATATATTCAATATACTCGTGTTCCTTAAAAGTACAACCGATATTATCTAGCAACACCCTCTTGTTAAAAATGAGACCGTTCAAATCGCTCAAGAAAAAATGCAAAAGTGTAAATCCTGATTATCTGGCGTTGCTTATCCTCAGAATTCTTATTTCTTATGAGTGTCGGCATCTCAGCTAAATAATGGATCTTTCCGTTTTTATTCTGAATTAAGAAAGGGAAGAAAATGGAGATGTTTCATAGAAAAAATATGATGAAAAAGAAATAGAAAAAGAAAAAGAGTAGGAGAAAGATAGACAGAGGTACTGAGCGCGCAGAAGCAATAACGCTAATCTGATTCAATCGAATACAATGACAAGATGAAAAAGAAGGTAAGAAAGAAAAAAGTGTGTGTGTGAGAGAGAAAGAGTTTAATCAAGCTTATTATGCTGTTTACATATTGAACTATTTTAGCAATAACCCTTAAGTAAAAATATCCAACGTTGTAATAATTGAATTATACTCTGGTATATTCACATATCCTACTAGTTTAACATATATATTCAATTTGGAAGAAAAAACGACAGTTTAGATAAAAATTTGACAAAATGTAAAAAAATATGTATCATAAGAAAGAGACTAAAATTTTCGTTGTATATCGCATAAATGCGTCCTGGCCTCCTGCCCTGAAAAACGCTAAGCGGCGACTGCTCAAAATCCGACCCGTGCTAATTATGTAACTGTTTGAAGGCGTTTTTGTTTCGATAAATAACGTTTTTAGTGGTTTGAAAACGTTAAAAGTAAACCACCCCCATTTTTTTTATCGACAATGAATGTTAATATTTAACCCCCCTTTAAAATAATTAATAAAAAAATGACACCTCATTTTTAATTAAAATTTTTTATCGGTGTTTTCATTTTATACTAATTAAACAAAACTGTTACGTATTATTAAATAAATATGACCGAGTTTCGAACCCCCCTCTAAAAAAAACCCAAAGAAACAATCAATACATCATTAAACAAATACAAATAAAAATCCAAATATTTAGATATTCTTTTTTATTCTAATTCAAAACAAATTTCACAAAAACATTAAAGACATTACACACGGGTCGGATTTTGAGCAGGCATTACTTAGCGTTTTTTTAGGGCAGAAAGCCAAGACGCATTTATACGATAATACCCAAACTTTCTTTCGGGGTTGTATATTAATACTGGAAATTGCTGAAACAATACTGGTTGAGTATATAGGAGTCACACTATGTGTAATGTTTATCGTCGTAGGAAAGGCATTCAGTGACCCGAGTTCAAATCCTTGATAGGACTGTTCGCGTTTTACTTCCGCTAATGTTCTTATAAAGGCATGTATTCATCTCTTTCACCTACGTGTACATAGTATGGCAGACTAGGTTATTTACTCTTCGTAAGGCAATCAATCTGGGAGAAGGAAAACTCTAAATTTGAAAGCTCTGATTTCAAATCAGCTGTACTCTTTTCTTTGACAATTATTTGGATTTCATTTCATGGCAAAGCTTTCTTAAAATTTGGTTAATATTCTTTTTAATTTACAGTTTTATTCTAAGTATTATATCCGATTTCAACAGTTCTGAGGTCCTGCTTCTTTGATCTCCAATTCAGCTAGTCTATTTTCCAGGATATTGTGAACTATGCCAAAGGCATCAACTACAATCGGTATCACAGTCAATTTCATATTTAACATTTTCAGCTCTCTGGCAAGATCCAGGCATTGTCTATCTTGTCGCTTTTTTTTAAATTTCCCCTCTGCGTTTAACTCTAACGGCAACATCCACTAGATCAATACGTCTAAAACTTTTGGAAGTTGCGAACCGGTTGACATTTTTTGATCGATGCACGGTCAAATGTCAACTGGTCCGCATGTATAAAAATGTATAAAATTAAAGCATTTTGATAAACTTCGAACAAAATGTATTTACACAGGCAAGTTGAAATTAGCTTCATTTAATACAGAAATCTATCATTAATATAAACTAACTCCACAGTGTACAGTAAATGAGAACCGTGAGACTACATCTTATTTATCAATTTTTTAAGTCTTGGTACGATAGAAGAGAGTACTACACGCAATGGTTCTCCAATATTCAAATTGTTCCTGTATTTCGTTTTTATCACACTCATTGTTGAAAAAGCAGCCTCGCATAGGCTGTTATTGTTGTTAGCATCCTTCCATCTGTGAAAAGACGATGGAGCAGTGTCCAACTGAATTTTTTTTGGAACTGCGTTGCCAAACTGCATTGGTTTATTACCTTTCTTTTGGACCACAGTGGCAGTATGGAGAGGTTGGATATGCTGCTTTGGTAACAGCACATACTCCATATCAACTCGCATAGGTATGTTGATGGAAATGAGAGAAGTCCATATTTGTAGAAATATATTTTCAATTTTATTTTATATGTACGGTTGCCGTACTTCAAAACTATATCTTATTTTAAAATCATATGTGGCACCCGTAGATCAGCAGTCCAGCAGACCGGCTATGAGAAACACTGTTCTAGATGAAAACGTCATTTTCTTTTAGCCTGGATTAAGAGATCCGTTTGTATCCCAAAGTGCCAGATAATTTTATGCAGCTTATTTTTATGACAGATTCTGTTTTTTGCATATACCATTTGTCAGCTGGGCCAAATTCAATTCACTCAAAATCTAATTATTAACGCTTAATTAAATGTGTATAATTATTTTAAGACAAAATCGTTCGTTAATTCATACTTTGAAGTTTAGATATTTAATTTCTTTTCAATTAGAGACACTTTCAACAACCTTCTTGTTGTTTATTGGTTCACGCTAGCAAGATAAATTCGATGAGAACAACCCTTTCCATACGATGAAAAGAGAATCCATTAAAATAAAGTCAAATATTATGCATGCCAAGTCCGGTAGCTCCATATATATATATATATATATATATATATATATATATATATATATATATACAAGATTTTTGGATGTTTGGTTATTTTAGAAGCATTGTTGAATAAAGTATATATTAATATTTATATTTTTGCTTGAAGGCAATTACAATGCGCATATCGCATAAAATTAGATAATTATAGAAGATAATAATGACAAGTGAATTTCGCAAAGAATTATTCGGTGTGTAGAACATCGTACAGACTTGTAATTGCCTTCAAGCAAAAATATAAATATTAATATATACTTTATTCAACAATGCTTCTAAAATAACCAAACATCCAAAAATCTTATATATATATATATATATATATATATATATATATATATACCTTAGATAAACTCCATAATAATTTCACCTACACACATGGACCTTAAGATTATTATAGATACAAATCTAACAAATATTAATTTCCTAGATGTTAATTTAAACCCATAAAACGGAATACATTAGCCATACCATGAAGCTAACGAGAAAATAAATGATCTAAACATAGGTTTCTGCCAGCCGTCTCTAGTTTTCAAAATCTAGTCCCTAGTGATAGGCACAGAATCTCCAGCCTATCCTCAAACAAAAATGTTTCAGAAAGCTGCTTCCTACAATAGAACCTACATGATAGCAACTTTAAAGTTAAATAACATACATAGTAGACGCAACCATATCTAATAAATACAAATACAGGAAAATAAAAATTATCTGGTTTACACCTCCATATTTACTAAATGTTAGAACTAATGTAGGCAGAAAATTCTTATAATTATTTTGTAAACATTACCCACCATAACGTAAATACCATACAATTTCTTACAGAAATACAGGCCATACATGAAATCCATAATAACAGCCAGACCTAAAGTGGCCCCAACATGTTTCTTAGAACCAAGACAGACTGTCCGATAAAACAAATATGTAGCGTGAAATCCGTAATATATGAAACTACATTAATACCAGCCAGCTCGAACCCACAACCAGCGTAAAATATGTATGAATGGTTCAAAAGGATTTCAAACAAAGATTCTCACATAGTGAATCATTCAGGATGGAGAAAAACAGTGTATGGAAGTACAAAGACCAACGAACCCCATATAATATAGAGTGGAAGATTTTAGACCAACCCAGATCACATATCAATAGATCCAAGAGATGTGTACTATGCTCTGCAGAAAAGAAAAAAAACTACGGATCCTTCAAGGACTAACTTCATCGTACAAACAGCTAAATGATAAAGCGGAAATATTCAGAGCTTGTCCGCATATTAAACTGTTGGACTGGAGAAAGAATAACACAAATTCAACCTCCTTAAAAGAAAACCAAATCCGTGTTATTTTAACATAATGTACACACGAAAGAAAACACGTGGACGGATATCGCGAGAACGCTATTGAAAATGGATATTCATTTGGATGTCATTTACCAAGGTGATTTATTCGATGATAAGCATCTAATACTTTGAAACCAGCGGTAACAAAAAGTTATCAAATGTATAATAATAATAATATATATTAGATATTTTATATTTTTGCTTGAAGGCAATTACAATGCGAATATCGCATAAATTCGATAATTATAGAAGATAACAATGACAAGTGAATTCCGCAAAGAATTACTCGGTGTGTAGAATATCGTACAGACTGTTTCAACTTTATTAAGTCTCATCAGCGATATATACTAACGACTTCCCTCCGACAGAAATCGAAAGCGGGACTTCAGCAGGATAGTTTAGACACTATACTGTTTCAGCCACGATACAGCACCGAGAAATACTTGCGAAATTAACCCGTTAATGATACTAGCATCTCTACCATATGAGGCAAGTATATTAGGTCTGAGACCTGTCACCTGTTCCTTATATTCTAAGCATTCATCTTAATTCCATAGAATATTTATAATCCTTCCACAGATTGCCCAACATTCGCCACTCTGTTATTAAAATAATTTTGCTTTGCATTTGTTTTGCAAAGTTTTAATTTATGACACCTTGTATTGATTTTTTAGCAACATTCAATAGATTAACGTTTTTGATTAAAACCCATGGGTACATTTATAGACTTCAATCATATCTCCTTTGGTTCGTCGATAAACCAAACTTGGTAAGTCAGTCTTCCTAAGTCTTTCTCCATACGAAAGGTTCTTTAATCCATTCACTACCTTAGTAGCTCTCCTTTGAACTCTGTCAATGAGTTTTATGTCCTTGATTAGTCTTGGACTCCAGACCACATTAGCAAATTCCAACTGTATAGATTATAATGAAAATAATATACATATATATATATATATATATGTGTGTGTGTGTGTGTGTGTGTGTGTGTGTGTGTGTTTGTATTCATGTGAAAGAGAGGGAGGGAATGTGTGTGTGTGTGTGTGTGTGTGTGTGTGTGTGTGTGTGTGTGTGTGTCTGTCTGTGTGTCTGTGTCTGTGTAGCTGCGGGTGTGTGTTAGGTGTAAGATTGTTGCGTATCTATCTTGGCATTTTGCTACGATCAATCGATTTTTATATGCTTACCTCCACTATACTAGCCGAACGAGCAGAATGTTTTATCACGCAGTAGTGTTTTGTTTGTTTATCCTCTCCCTTGTAAATCAACAAACATTTGACGAAAGCTTATTTTTTCTTTCTCAACACAAGGCCACCTCCATTCCCTTGCCATTTAAAACAACAAACAAAAAGCCGAGAAGTATTAAGCAGTTTTTTATGTTAAGCTTTAGCTTCTTATTTCAAGTGGCCCAGCTTGTTGGTTCTTTTGATTTCTTTAAATCCTGTAATCACAAGTTTCTTTTAAGGAAAGCTAATCAAATAAAAGAATGAATAAGTGAAGTGAATAAATAAAGGTATCGGGAATTTCTTTTATGGATTCCGAATTCATTTCTTTCGCTTCCAGTAACAAAACAAATATTTTTTTTTTCTTCTACTTCTTCTGTTCGTTCGTGTTAAACAAAACAAAACAAAACAAACAAAACAAAAATGTCAACCTGGGAAAATGGCTCGAAGTTCCTTAAAATCAGGTAACTTCCTATGCTGAGCATTTCTTTAGATCACAAGTAATAACATTTTTATTTTATTATAGTATCTTTTTTCTATGCAGTTGTTGCTTTTCTCTGGCAAAAGGGCTCTGTTATATTTTATCCAATATATCTTCACGATATCGTAAAATTTCTTTCTTTCATTTCTAATAAAGCCGAAAACTTTTATAATGCAGAGGCTCAGAGTGGCGTTCCAGTTGTATATTCAAAATCGTCAAACCGAGTTCGAATTCCGGTGGAAGATATTAATATTAATTTTGGTGCTCGTGATTTGTTGCGAAAGATAAAATGATTTACCTACAGAGATTGAGCTCACAGCCTGGAGGTTGTCAGTGGTGACTCTTGGTAAGCCTCCTGTTGGTTGGAGTGGTTCAGTGAGGGGATTAATGTCATTAACTGGGAGAACCGGTTGTCCGTTGCGGTCTTACCGACGACGCTTGTGTGAGAACAGAAGACCAGACGAATTGTTTTTAAAATACTCGCAATACTGTTCTCATTCATCCTGTGTTCTTTTCTATTGTGACTAAATAACTGGTTACTGACATGCCACGTTTGTTTGGTTGTAGGACATAATGTGTCTAGTAGTAAGAGAACTATGCGAGCAGATCATTGCTAGAGAGACTGATTATCACTGTGTGTCCTCATCCGGCCTAGTGGGAGATCAGGAAAATAAATGGTTGAAACTATACGAGGTATGACAGGAAAGTTCCACGACTGGTGTCACAAAAACTACAAACTACAAGTTATCCCCTTCAAAGTAATCCCCCTGGGGCCTAATGCACTTTCCCATCATTCTTTGCCACGTTTACATGCACTCCTGGAAAGATTCTTCCGGGATTCTCCATAGTATTGGCATCACGGCCTTTTTGATGTCGTGCACATCCTAAAAAACGGGGTGTGCTTGATGACCCCCTTGAGGTTGGGGAAGAAGAAAAACTCACATGGAGCCAGGTCTGGTGAGTGGAGTGGTTGCTCCAGCACAGTGATATTCTTCTGGGCCAGGAACTCTTAGATTTTCAGGGCAGTGGGAGCAGGTGCGATGTCATGGTGAAGCACCCACGACTTTTCCTGCTACATCTCTCTCCTCTTCTCGCTGATCTTGTTGTTGTTGTTGTTGTTGTTCTTCTTCTTCTTCTTCTTCTTTTCTTCTTCTTCTTCTTCTTCTTCTTCTTTAATGTCTTAGTGTACGACCGCGCTATATATTTTGAAATTTACTTCAGGAATATTTGCCTGTTTTTATCGACCTACCAAAAGTGATAAATTTCACAAAATGAAAGAAATCTAAGATTATTCTTTAAGCTGATAAGTTATCAGCAATCTGAATTCATGCGACGACTCTACGTCACGAAAATCTCTTCCTCCCGACTTAAATGTTCCGTTGCAAAAATGCCTTTTTCTTTTTTATCTTGATCAGCCCTATTTAATCGTCTCTATCAAGATTATGTTTTTACTCATTGGAGTGTTCAAAGTTACATTACAGCCTTATGTATTGATTTTGGATCTGTACTTACCGACCGATTTGATCGGCAAATCAAAGCCATTTTGCCTACTTCAGCCATAACTACAATAGAAATCCACGGCACAATTTTCTTCAGTATTAGTATTTGATATATATATATATATATATATATATATATATATATATATATATATATATATATGCGTGTGTGTGTGTGTGTGTCTGTCTGTCTGTGTACTGTACCCCACCTACTCGCTACGGGTGAAATTGTAGGCCTGACTGAGCTATCTAGTTTTGATATGATAGCTCGTTTATATATATATATATATATATATATATATATATATATATATATATATATATATATATATATATATATACCTTAACCCTAGCAGGGGCCTAATTTGTGATTCTCTCAACGCTCACGGTACTAAGTGTAATAGTGGCGTGTTTATCATTGACGAGTTAATTTGGCGTGTTTCGTGTGCGACGGGTCAGTAGCCCAGAGATAGAATGTCTGATTCTGCGTGCTGGGTTCTCGGTTTCGATCTCTGTCTGAGGGAGATCCTAGGTATACACCGCTGATGAAACTTAATAAAGTTGAAACGCTGTTCCACGTCACACGCGTTATTCACCGAGTTAGCATGTCATGATTATTTTCAATAATTATCGAATTTTATACGATATACACATTGTAATTGCCTTCAAAAATATAAATAATAATAATAATAATAATATATATATATATATATATATATATATATATATATATATATATATAGAGAGAGAGAGAGAGAGAGAGAGAGAGATTGTTGTCTGAACAGGGATGGATTTCTTTTGACTTTTCAAACAGCAATGTTTCAGACTTCCTGTCCTGATGGAGGTTTATAAAATAAGCGAAACCCTATAACGTCGACTTTCATCCAGAATCACCAACTTTTTGGAATACTTCTAAACTGACCCCTTACATTCATTGAAGTGCCTGCATTAGTTTCATTATTGGAGACGTTTATAGTGTAATTGTTATCTAGTAAATGAACACGGTGATCCGAGTTCAAATCTGCACCGAAGCTTTTTGCATATCACATAGTGCTTATACCTTTAGGAATGGTAAGAATCCAAATTTCCGCCCTTTAGCGGTGGATGGATTTAATTAATTAAAATTTAAGTAATTAAAAATGGGTCTTTAACCTTGGTATGACTGAAATCTAGTCTAGGAGAGGTTAATTGTAATGGTTATGCCAAAGAAAATGGACACGGTAACCCGAGTTCAAATCTTGGACGAAGCTTTTTGCATATCACAGCTGTGGATAAATAGCAATGCAGATTGAGCATTTTAACCTTAAACTTTTTTTTTGGGGGGTTGAGTGTTGAGAATTTTGGTAATATAAGGTGTGTGCTAGATCCTCGCCCATACTTATAAACTAGGCCTTATCATGTGATCTATTCCTTGGCCAATCACTGGCAGTACTCTGAGGCTGATACAATACTTAACCCACCCTACTGGTCATAATTACTACAGCATTCTTGGACGACGGACATAGGATTAAATCACTGGACCTTTACCAATACGCAGGATAGGACTTATACGCTTACGAAAGGATCACCAAAGGATTCCATACCATAGGACTTTCTTTAAGCCCTTTTCAACTGGCCAAGGATGGCACTTAAAAACTTTTCAGTTTTGGCCGGACGTGACAGGGGTGGAGTGGCGTTGGACTATTTATTTCGACATATCGTCTTGTCAGTTCAGTCTTTGTTGTATTTTTTTTCTGAAGACCTCCCACTCGGTATCACTGGTGTGATGTCCCCGTTTTCTTTATTGATGTCCTGTTGCAGATTGACTGTTGTTCAGTTTGTTTTGCGCGGGAAGTCGAAAAGACAAAGGAAAATTGAACTGAGAAGACAATGTCTAAGGTAGACAGAGGGTCTGGTGTGACAAAGGACTCATCTGGACAAACGCGAATTTGAACAAAGAGAAAGGACTTCCGGTCAAGGAACAAAAGGATGTGTGGGCGGTCGTCAATACTTAAGCGGTCATCAGGGCAGCCCAGGAGGCAGACCCCAGGAGACGGCGAAGAAAGCACAAGGTGTCTGACCGTCAACACGGTCGAGCGCTGCTGCGAGCAGTGAGGCGCGCCCACCCCGTTCACCCCCCAATCGCCAGCCTGCAACACTCGTAGCGCCGTTGTCCAGCTCGTCCACCCGCACGCACCCACCACGAGGGGAAAGAAATAAACGTTAAAAGTCTTACTACTACATATGTCTACGTGTGAATCCTTATACTCCATTACTAACACATACGACCCAGCAACAGTATATAACATGTACGATTTTGTGGCCTGAGTCGAGCCCTATGCAACAGTATTAAAAAAACAAAGACCGGACTAACGAGACAATTTAAATAGTTACATATATAAGTAAAGTAAGCGCGTAGTGTAATGGGTAAAGTCATGAGAAATAGACTCGTCGCCCCGAGTTCAAATCCTGAATGTGGTAATTGTATTTCACTTAGCGCAGGGGAAGGTATGCATCCTACTCTCCCTCCAGCTATGGATAAATAGTAGGGCAGACTGGGCTCTTTAACCTTAATCTGAAAAAAACTGTTAAACCTCGCTTAAATATTGGCCTTGAATCGCATCCATACACGTGCAGAGGGGTTAGGTAAATACGTGAATTAATTTCATATTTCAAAGCAAATAGCACTAAATTCCAATCATTTGTCGAAAAATGTATGTGATATATCTGATAATTCATTAATTCTATTTCATAAAATTACAAAAATAAAGATATGATATTATTATTACGCTGGAAAGATTATATCTGCGATAAAAATATCAATTCATATCCTTTAAATTTTGATCATTTCTATTTTATTTCCTATGAGACAAATATTTTTTTTGTAAATCTTTGGCTTTTTAATGTTTTTCAATTTTATTCAAACAAACGCGTATCCGATGAAGTGAAAACTTGGAATAAATAGTTTTCTCTGTTTTTCGTTTTGTTTGTTTTCCTGTTGCAGAAAATAAATGTTGAAACTCTTTTTTTCTTTCTCTATTTTAATTATTTTTTAACGCCTTCATTGGAAATTGGAGAAGTTGCTGCAGGTGCTTGATGTATAACAACATTGTTAATGATGTTAACAGCGCTAATTGATAATATGGAGATGCTCAAAATTACGTTCAAGCAGAGAAACTGTGATTCTTTATACAGACTAGCAAATATATGCACCTTCCGGGTGCAAGTATTTAAGTTTTAATGTAATAAAATATTTTATTAAATTAGAAAGGCTAATTAAACTAAATAAGAATGCAGATAAAAAGATTTGAAACAGAGGGAGTATAATCGAAAAATAGAACAACTGAAACTTACTCTTCCATCACTCTCGTCTTTCATTGTTATTTTTTCTAATTTAAGTATTTAGTTAAAATAGGAAGTAAAGAATAAAATGACAGTTATTTTTTCTTGTTAATGGATTTCTTTTAAGATTCATTGAAGAGATTTTTGCTCATATTCATTAAAATAAAACCAAACAGTTAGAAATCAATAACACTGAGCACATATTTATTACATTCAATTTTTTAATATTAATATGCAAATTAGCCTTCCCGTTCACACTGTAAACCGCTTCGGCCTCTGGACCATTGATATAATTAACGGCGTCGATTCCAGGGGGCCATCCCCCCAGGCAACACCTGCCCTCTTGATTTAAAGGGGTTTATTGCCCAGTGCCTGAGGCACCCCCCTTGAGGGGGAATGCCGACGGGATCGACGCAATTTTTCACCCGCCACCCCATGAGCTTCGGCTTGTGGGTGGTCCCACATAAATAGGGCCTTTTGCCTGACCCGTACAAGTGGGGTACGTGGAAAATATCATGTAGATATGGTTAACAGTATGAATAATGTAAAACAATTTTATTAATAATTGAGGTTAAAATAAAATTAAAATCATGGAGAATGTGATGTCAATAAATAAGGGAATTGTGACTTGAGTATTAATATAGTTTCGGTTACAGACAGAAAAACCCACAATCTCCATTATAATAAGATATAATCGGTTCCAAATCAATTCAAATTTAGTGAAATATATCACTAATTAGGAATGAACCTATTTTAGTAGTGACCACCCCAAGCGGGGTTTAACAGGTTTGAATTCAGAGTTCTCCTTCTCCTAGAATGGTTGCGTAAGCAAGGTTAAAAAGCCCGGTCTGTGCTACTATTTACACATAGCTGGAGGGAGAGTAGTTGCATTCATACCTTTCCCAATGGTATTTGCTCTATGTGAACTGTAGCTTCGTCCAGGATTTGAATTCGAGTCGACGAGTCCATTTCCTTCGCCTCTAACAATTAGACTAGGCGCCTCGAAAAAATCCTCTTTCCTATTTTCTCCCAGTTTTCAGGATATATATATATATATATATATATATATATATATATATATATATATATATATATGAAATGTAAATGCCAGATATCTCTCAATATATAAAGTTACATAAATTAATATTAAATAAATCAATAAAAAATTACAATAACTGTAAAATTCAGCTTTTTGTTTCAAGATATATACGTATATTAAAATATACGATGTATATAAACTTATTTTATGAAATGTTACTTTCCTGATATATATATATATATATATATATATATATATATATATATATATATATATATAGATAGATAGATAGATAGATATGGACCATTATATTAATTCTTGATTTTGGCAAGATTAAAATTGAAGAAAAAGAAAAGCCTCTAGCAAAGAATTGGAGATGGACAACTTCCAGGAATATCATTTTCAAGAATCGAATTTTTCAATTTTTGAATCTCCAGCGCTGCTCGCCAACAGCTGGGTCGGTCATATTTGCTATCGGGTTACAAAAGCCTCGGGAAGAGTCAGCAGAATTTGATAACCGCTGCACTGATTGTAGGGAACATCTCGCCTGAAGGACAGAAGTGAGCGATAAGGATTCAATCAAGTGTCATTCCAATATTAGGAACCAACTTTCTTAGAGAGTTTCTTAGATTTTGCCTATATCAGAAAATATATTTTCTATTTTACATGATATTGAATATATTCACGTTGTGCTCTAAGATATACAATATCTTATACACGTTTAAGAGACTAAAGTTTAATAAAGATGAAGAATTGCTGATATGTTAGGTGATAAAAGGGATGTATGGGGTACCCTAGCGGCGATTATCTGCACTAATGTGAAAGATCACATAACTACTAAATATTATTCCTCTACGGGGTTTCTGTGTTGTATTATTTCCTCTCTCTCTCCCTCTTCTCTTTCTCTCTCTCTCTCTCTCTCTCTCTCTCTATATATATATATATATATATATATATATATATGAGTGTTTGTTTGTGTTTGTATGCAATATTTATAGTATTGATAAAGAGAGGGCTTAGATATCGGCCATGTTCACAGTTATAAGTTTATTTCAACCAGAATTCTGGACTTTGAATCGCTACTCACTTGTATTACGATCTGAGGAATCCGAAAGTCTTAAAGACGAGAATTGTGCTTGAAATAGATATGTAACCCTTAATATACCCGGTATTTAAATCTCATACACACTCACACACACCTGTATATATATATATATATATATTGGTTTGAGAATCGCATAGGCGAGAAAATGTTAGTAACCAAATGCCGTTGACTACATGTCCACGCTACCCTATCTTAGCTATAAAAGCTCTATCCATGATATTGAACACTATTTACTTACAATCTAGCATATATATATATATATATATATATATATATTATATATATATTTATGGGTTTTTTATGTTGAAATTGGGCGTTATTATGAAGCATTTAAATATATATATATATATATATATATTTGGCAAGTGCTATTGAACTACACGGAGTACTCTTTCTTCATTTTTGGATCTGTATTTTTTCCAGTCGTCTGGCGATATTTTTTGTGTTTTGATCCAATTGGTATATAATATTTCCCATACTCTTATCTCGACCGCTATATATATAATATATATATATATATATATATATATGTGTGTGTGTGTGTGTGTGTGTGTGAGTGTGTGTGTGTGTGTTATCAGGTCACGCTGACAGCACGGATACTGATGACTCTCATCAAATTGTATAACGTATTACTTTCATATTGACCTCATACAATGCTCTCTCTCATTCTTCCTGTGTTACTTTCTCCTTTTTATTCTTCTTTTCTTTTATTCTTTTCTTTGTCTTTTCCCGTTTCTTTGTTTTATTGTTTATTGTTGTTGTTACTGTTCTTCTCCTTCCTTCACGAATACCCATGACTCTCTCACTTTTATAACTTGTTCCCTTCACATTGACATGAGAGGATGCCCTTTCTCTCATTATTCCGCTATTCTTTCTCTTTTTAATCATTTTTTCCTTCTTCTTCTTCTTTTCTTCTTCTTCTTCTTCTTCTTCTTCTTCTTCTTTCTTCTTCTTCTTCTTCTTCTTATTATTTATTATTATTATTATTATTATTATTATTATTTCACGCCTTGTGAGATTTTCAAACCCGCCTAAGCTGGTGTTCTTTCACTGGAGACTGATTGACAAGTTCCCTCAGATGTCTAGTTCTCTTCTGAGTATTCACGCTGATTTCAACCATGCTGTGGTTTGTTGGTCTCAATCCTTCCTCAGATTTCCAGTTCCTTGAGTCTCTTTTCTAATCTTTTGGGGACCGTTCCTAGTGCACGAACTACTATTGGTATTACCCTCATATTCCACAGTTTTTTCAATCCTCCGGCAAGATCCAGGTATTTGTTTATCTTTTCGATTCTTTCATCTTCACCTTGTGTTATTATTATTATTATTATTATTATTATTATTATTATTATTATTATTATTATTATTCGTGGTCGTTGCTCAGTTCATCTTTCTAGCTTTCCCTTATTTATTATCAGTCGATAAACCACAGCCCCTTCCACACATGTCCACCCAACTGGATCCACTATTTGATTTATCGATATCAGTGTCCATGTGAATTGATTTCAGAATCACTTAGGCCATCCATCTGTCCACCAGAGATAGATCCACAAATCTTGCACCACGAATTAACACATGACAGACACTAATGGACTTTAGAAATTATCAATATTACTTCAACGTGGATGTTACAAATGCAATACGTCAGGGTCGATTCTCCTAATAATAATAACCTCAGAGGATTTGCCACCAGCTAAAGGGGGGATGACATCTTTCAAACTTCCATTCCTGCTGATCGAATACAGATTCGCTAATTACTAAGATAGGCGCCAGATTCCATGGTTTCTGGAACGGGAGATGTTTGGCATTTTTATTGGGCTTAACTTCATTTCCGGAGATTTTTCAGAACCAATATCTCTCACCGCATTAACCCACCCCAAATGTGTTAATGAATTTCAAAGACTTAAGATTCAAATTATGTAAAGGAAGAGAAGAAATAAAAAAGGGGATGGGAGTTAGATAGTAACGGAATTGAATTTAGCTGGTGTGATGAGATGCAAATAATTTCGGACTAACATTCGGATCAGTTAAAAAGAAAAAAATATGGTTACGTAGTTACGTGAAAATTCATAATCAAATTTAGTTTGGGTAAAAATTAAAAAGAAATAAGGCAGGAAGTCGTGTACTATACTGAGATAGAAAAAACAACAAAAATTGTAGATAAGGGCGGGAATTTACTACAATTTTCGGGATGACGTATACAGGGCTACCTGTCGGTTTCTGCTTGGTCTACACAAAGCGAGAAGGATAGTGGGAGAAAAATATGGTGAGGAGTTGGGCTGAGTCTTTGAAGAGAACAGACGCATTGATGAGTGTCTACTCTCCAAGGAATCTTTACTTGGGATAAAATAAATGAGCTAAGAAATATACAAGAACGTCTTGTGTTTGTTATTAAAAGCTAATTAACAGCACCAGACAATATATTCCAAAAGATTCCCAAGTAATTTCCAGACTCGAAGAACAGCGATTATGCCAGTCTAACAACCGAATAAGAAATACCAGTTACTCCGGTCCAAAACAACAGAGACCCAACTAGATTTAGCTTAGAGAATCGTTGAACAGTAAGAAGATAAGTATAGAATTATTACTATTACAACAAAACTCCTTTCAATTCACCCCCATAAGGTTACTTACTCTGACTCGAAACTTTGGTGTCGAAATTCAAAGATTTAAGATTCGAATAATATTTATTTTAAACTGGTCATACTCATATTTTCATGACTCTCTCACCAACCGTTACTATTGGCACTGGTTCCTGACAGGTCTTTTGCACGGCATCCAGTATCTGCACAAAACTGAGTGATTAATGTTTTTTCTGGTCTGCCAAAATTGGTGCGTTCGTGTGTAGCTGTCTACGGGAGAATGTCGCTAATGTGGTTTTCCTTGGTTCTCTAGTATCCAGCATGTCTTGTTTGTCTTATTGGATAGTTTGTGCGATAGGAGGAAGCGTGTGGTGTAATGGTTAAAGTCGCCCCGAGTTCAAATCCTGGATGTGCGTAATTGCATTTCATTTAGCGCTAATACCCTTGGGAAATGTATGCATCCTACTCTCCGTCCAGCTATGGATAACTAGTAGGGCAGACTGGGATCTTTAACTTTGGTTAGGCAACCGGTCTAGGAGAAGGAAAACTTTGAATTCAAACCTGTTGAAATCCACTTAAGAAATTGACCTTGTGTCACATCCTGCTCGTGTGGAGGGGTTGGTAAATATATGTAATAGGAGGTAAGTGTCCGTACCGCTATTACAAATGCAATGCATTAGGTTGATTCTCTTGATAATGACATCAACTGATTTGCCACAGCTAATAGAGGGAGTGACATCTCCCAAGTTTCCATTCCTACGGATCAAATACAGATTCGCTAATTACAAAGACAAGTGCCAAATTTCTTAGTTTCTGCGACGGGGAGATGTTTGGCATTTTTATTGTGCTTGATTTATTTCCTGATGTTTTTTAAAACCAATACCATATGATGTGGTATCAACCAAATTTCTAAGACTTAAGATTCGAATTATTTTTAATTTTAAATTGGTCGTGCTCATATTCTCTCGCCAATCGGTCATCTTTGCTGACAAGTCTTCTTCACAGCATCCCGTATCTACACAAAGTTGAATGATGGATTTTTTTCTGGTGTGCCAAAACTGCACCGTTCATCGCACTCTGCTTAACACAAAGGATCTCCGCTGGACAGCGCTCTTGCTTGAAGTACAAAGACGGCCAGAAAAAAACGTAACAGTTTGTGTAATAGGAAGTAAGTGATTGTACAGCTTCTTTCTTGTGGGGTACTGTTTTAGAGTGTGAGATAAAAGATGGTACTCAAGTTTCTGTTACAGGTGTATATTTGTAGATAGTTTCGTGTATATATTTTATATCTGATTCATAATTTTCTGCATATTTTTATTTCGCTCAAGAAGGATAGAATATCTTCCAGGTTATTATTCTCAAACAGATCTCTCATATCATTTCATTTCTGTACATATTTGGTTCATAGAAATAGATGATACTGAGACAATATTGGCTTTGCATTCTTTATCATGCAAGATACCATATTTAGTTTTGAGTTATTAAGATTCGGAAATAACTCTTTGCATTCCACATCACTGCAAAAGGTTTGAAGGTTCTAAATATAAGATTCATTTTCCTTATCTATACTAACACAATTCCAGTGAAATGTAACGGAAAAACCAAACATGTGTAGTTCCATTTCAATGATATAAATATAGATATTTATACATCTTACGGGTAGAGAATAGTTTATAATTATCTAAATGTAACCACTCCTCTCTTAGCCCTATCCTGTTACTGTATAACAGAACAATAATATCTATTTCCTATCCTGAATATTTGTATTCATTTAATTATGAGAACTAGCAAGAATATGCACCCTCCGAGCGTAAGTATTTAAGTTTTTATGTAATGTAATATATTAAATTAGAAAAACTAACAAAGAACGCATATAAAAAGATTACACTTATTTTAATTATATTTTAAATGTTTTTTTTTAATATAAAATCATTCATAGGATTAATTTTAATACGTTGGAGAATAAAACTACTATTAGAGATTAATAACATCAAGTAATTGTTTATTAAACATGGTTTTGTTAAAACCAGTATGCAAATTAACCACACCATATATTATGTAAACCTTTATTTCTTAATAATGTATAGGACATATTGCAGGATTTTAAACGCACGAATAGCAGGGTTCTTTTGGTGCCTGTGTTTGTTAATGTAAATTAACAGCATTGATCCCAGGGGGCTATCCCCCAGACAACACCTGCCCCCTTGATTTCGGCTGGGTTTATTGCCCAGAGCCTAAGGCAGCCCCTTGAGGGGGAATGCCGACGGGATCAACGCATGTTTGTGCTTTTCAGCCATGAGCTTCGGTTTATTAATGGGCCCACATAAAAATGTCCTTGTGCCACGCCCTTATAAGTGGGATGAAAGGCAAATTCCATAACACCGGCCTTTCGGGGCCTTTGTGTCCGGTGGCTTCGGCTTACTTAACGGCGTGATCCCAGGGAGGCTTCTCCCCAGCTAACATCTGCCCCCTTGATTCAAAGGGACAGGGCTGGGTTTATTGCCTAGTGCTTGAGGCACCCCACCCTTAGGGGGAATACCGACGCGATCGACGCATTTTTTTGCACCCACCATCCCATGAGTTTCGGCTCGTGAGCGGTCCCACATTAAAAGAACTTGTGTCATACCCGCATACGTGGTGTGGTAGGTAAATATTCTAATAACCCAGCCTTCAGAACGGGGGTCCGGTGGTTTCGGCCACTGGACTATTGGTGAAGTTAACGGCGTGATCCCAGGCGGTCATATCCCCAGGCAACACAAGCCCCTCGATTTAAAGAGGAAGGGCAGGATTTATTGCACAATGCCTGAGGCGTCTATTTGAGGGGTAATGCCGACGGGAGCGTGGTTCGATCTTCGGCTCGTGGGTGGTCCCACATTAAAAGACCTTGTGTCATAGCCGCATACATACGATGCGAGGTAAATATTCTAATATCATGGGCTGTTTTGAGTCAAATCAAACCAAGATTGTCCTCGAGACCTCGTTAATAAAACAGATTTATTCTCTCTATTAATAATTTTGACTATAAATTGAATACTCATTGATAAACTTATGCAATTCGTGAGGGTATTGGGATGTAAGCAGTGACTTAGTTTCGGTTACAGACAGACAACTAATCTCCATTATAATAATATTATAGCATTAGTTTTATTTTACTAATTATAGCATCATAATTACTAACGAGTGGTATTTTAAGGTAGTCGTTGTTTATAGCGTAAATGGAGCACTTGACGCCGATAAGTTAAAATGGACTTGAACAGTGTATTTATTGAATCGTATAATGTTGAAATTCATAAGGCTAAAATCAACAATAATACCTGCCCACTTGATTTCGGCTGGGTTTATTGCCCAGCGCCTAAGGCAGCCCCTTGAGGGGGAATGCCGACGGGATCAACGCATTTTTTGTGCTTTTCAGCCATGAGCTTCGGTTTGTGAATGGGCCCACATAAAAATGTCCTTGTGCCACGCCCTTATAAGTGGGATGAAAGGCAAATTCCCTAACACGGGCCTTTGTGTCCGGTGGCTTCGGCTTACTTAACGCTGTGATCCCAGGGAGGCTTCTCCCCAGGCAACATCTGCCCCCTTGATTTAAAAGGACAGGGCTGGGTTTATTGCCTAGTGCTTGAGACCCCCCCCTTAGGGGGAATACCGACACGATCGACGCATTTTTTTGCACCCACCATCCCATGACTTTCGGCTTGTTGGTGGTCCCACATTAAAAGAACTTGTGTCATACCCGCATATGTGGTGTGGTAGGTAAATATTCTAAAAACCCAGCCTTCAGGACAGGGGTCCGGTGGTTTCGGCCGTTGGATTATTGGTGAAGTTAACGGCGAGATCCCACGCGGTCATATCCCCAGGCAACACCTGCCCCTCGATTTAAAGTGGCAGGGCAGGATTTATTGCACAGTGCCCGAGGCGCCTATTTGAGGGAGAATGCCGTTGGGATCGTGGTTCGATCTTCGACTCGTGGGTGGTCCCACATTAAAAGACCTTGTGTCATAGCCGCATACATACGATGCGAGGTAAGTATTCTAATAACATGGGCTGTTTTGAGTCAAATCTAACTCAGATTATCCTCGAGACCTCGTTAATAAAACAGATTTATTCTCTATATTAATGATTTTGACTATAAATTGAATACTCATTGATAAACTTATGCAATTCGTGAGGGTATTGGGATGTAAGCAGTGACTTAGTTTCGGTTACAGATAGACAACTAATCTCTATTATAATAAGATTATAGCATTAGTTTTATTCTACTAATTATAGCATTATTATTACTAACGAATGGTATTTTAAGGTAGTCGTCATTGATAGTGTAAATGGAGCACTTGACCTCGATAAGTTAAAATGGACATGAACTGTGTATTTATTGAATCGTATAATGTTGAAATTCATAAGGCTAAAATCAACTATAATATATTGGTATTCTGTAAACTAAATTCACTTGGCCCCTTTATTGCAGCCATAAACATTGTCATATCACCGACCCATGATTTGTAAAGACTTATACGCTAATAAACGATATAATCCTATAATGTGTTTACTGTTCGTGTAACATAATAGGGAAAGAGAGATAATGGGGGAGGCCAAGAATGTAATAATTACGTATAATTTAGCATGGTTTGTTTTAGGAAGAGTCAGCGCAACGCCATATGATTTTTTTTTTTACTAGTTGAAAGACGTCACTTACAGAAGAGTAAGAGTGAGTGTTGAGAATGGTAGGACAGTTTGGAAAGATACGTTGACTGAGTGAGATGTGTCTCTCACTTAGGGCAGTTTGACTTTGGGAAAATAAAAACATCTCACGAGAAAAAAGTTTCGCTTTGTGTTATTACTAAAAACTATAAATGGCACGATATTCCCCCGCAAACCCAAATTATTTGCAAACCCAAAGAATTGTCAGCCGGCACAACATTAGTCAAACAACCAGACTCAATCCTCTCGAAGTAGTACCGGTCCAGAGATAAGTACGAGTATGTCAAAAAAGTTTCAGGACTGGTATCATAAATAATTATTTCAAATCCAAACTACAAACTACAAATTATCCCCTTCAAAGTAAACCCACTAGAGTCTAATGCACTTCCCCACCCTTCGCTGCCACGCTTACATGCACTCCTGGAAGGATTCTTCCCGGATTCATCGTAGCTCTGTCTTCACGGCCATTTTGATATACCGTCTCACTCTATAGCCACCTGGTCGCGGCACTAATATAATAACATACGTTTGGGCACAGGGTTCGAATTATGTTATGTTATGTATGTTACTGGATGTATGTTATAGAGAACGATGCTCCGGCACAGTATTACAGTCGTCGAAACTGCCCGTTCCAACCTCCCGTTCTTATGTTGTCTGTTGATTTACAGGAAGGCTGAAAAAGAGCTGGTTTCGTTCCTTTTACCAACTAATTAATAATTAGGGTAGTTTTAATTAATTAGTAATTAATTAATAGGTCGCCAATCAACCCATAACACAATAGTGTTACAACGATGACCCCCTTGAACTTGGGGAAGAGGAAAAGATCACATGGAGCCAGGTCGAACAAATAGGGAGGTTACAACAGCACAACGATGTTCTTCTTGTCCAGGAACTCTCGGATACTCAGGGGAGTGTAGGCAGGTGAGTTTTCATTGTGAAGCACCCACGACTTGTCCTGTCACTTCCCTGGTCTCTTCTCGCACACTGAACGAAGCAAACGCCACAGTCTTTCTTTGTCGACATGCTGGTTGATCGTCTGTCCCTGTGGCAAGAACTCGTAGTGAACGATGCCATTCACATCTTTTGTGTCACCAGTCCTGGAACTTTTCTGACATACCTCATATCCCACTATTATTTTTACTAATACAAAATAAAAAAACACCCTCCGGCCGATGTAAACATAGATTTTTGAAACATATTGCCCGAGGGATGGGGGTAAAAAATTCAATGTCAGCGAGGTTGTACCCTAAGTAAGTAAAATCATCAAATTCATTAAAGGATTAAAAAATAAAACAATTTGAAATGTAAACTTTAAATATGTATTAAAATAAAACAAACTATATATAGATATATAATACCAGTCATGTATTTATTAAAACTTGTTTTAAAAAAAAATGAGGACTGTCTAATGTTGCATGTTCAAATTTCAAGTGTATTTATTCTATGACGATTATGGGGATGTGACGTAAGTAGTGACGTAATTTTTGTTACAGACAAAAACCGGAAGCGAATCTCCATTATTATTGTTATTAACACATGATCACCCCATTGTAAATGAGGGCTGCTATGCGACATTCGTACAACACGTGTATGTTTATCAGTGCCACATTGAAGTCATCATTTCCCGAGGACTAGAAAAATTGACAAAAAAAAATATTGAAAATGTGACTCACAGTTGGGCGAGCACGCGCCTCAGAACTACAAGGTTCTAGTTTCGATATTGGCTCTTAGCGCATGAGTAGCACGGCTTAGATCTGTGCGGTAAAGTGAGGAGCTGATGGTATGTGTGGCGCTCCACCTCAGACGCATAAACAATCTCCCTGGTCTAGCGCTAATGAAATGGGGATAGGCTCCCTCGCTGTTCGGCTGATACCGACAATAGGCTACTCAAGCGTACATTATGTATTATATATTTTCAGTGGAAGCGCGTGGTGTAATGGTTAGAGTTGAAATGAACAGATCAACCCGAGTTCAAATCCTGGTCGAGTCTGTTTGCATGTCACATAGTGCTGATACCCTTGGGAAAGCTATCAAACTACTCTCCCTCCAGCTATGAGTAAATAGTAGGGAAGACTGGGTTTCTAAACCGTAGGAAAATTCTGAATTCAAACCAATATATATATATATATATAGTGGTACTTTGAATTACAAGATTAATTCATTCCATTCGTATATCAATTTACTCGTATATCAAAACCATTCTCCTGATTGAATTAAACTGAAATGCTTTTAATCCATTTCCACCCCGGCAAAAAACCAAGTTTATGTTATTTTTTTTTTTTAAAGAAAAATACCTCTGTATTGTATAAACAATAATAGAGTGAAATAGAATATGTCCTGTAATATGTTTCTATGTTTATTTTTTTAGAAATAATATTTTTCTTTGGGGTAACAAATTTAGATACTTAAATGTTTTAAGCGTATCTGAAGCTCGCTTGTAGCTCAAATTTAAGCTCTCAACACAGAGCAAAAAATCGACATGGTGATAGCTCGCAACTCGACAAATTTGTTAGCTGATGCACTCTTAAGATTATATATATATATATATATATATATATATATATATATATATATATATATACATATATATTGTAGAAGTTATCCCCCAGATATCATAGAAACAATATGATACACACCGTCGCAGTGGGATTCTAACTACCGTCGAGTTAGCAGACGAGAACAACGGGCAAGCTGTAACTTAAATACAGTCCTTGCATGCTGCTGGTATAATGCAAAGTGATGGCTGAAGAGTGGGTACATATCCATGTCCTTACTCACCATGAAAACCAGCAGCCAATCAGAACCCAGGAAGAAAACTTGCCTGAGTTCATAATGGAACAACCCAAAGCTCCATATAAGCCACCTACCAAACTCTAGAGTTAATTTTGTAGTCGGCTTGAAATAGAGCTGAATATTTTACAAATCCAACGCACACACACACACACACACACACACACACACACACATATATATATATATATATACTTTTTGTCTAATCTGTACTTGAGCAAGAAAAGCCAAAGAGTTGTAAGGATGGTGTAAAGTTCAACATGCTTTAAATACAAATAACTCCGACAAAGGTTAATAGACAAACATTTAATAACACAGCACATGGATAACAGTAGAATACAACGTTCATAATAAAGAGTACATATAAAAAGATACACCAATAAAGATAGACACATTCATGAATGATACAAATATACAATAAAAGGCACAGACATGAGACTAGTAATAGTCCATGCTGTGGGGACTTACAGTAATGTAAGGGGGGCGAAGCCCCACGAGAGGGTTTAGATAGAATCTACCCCATGTGGCTCGTAGTTGCTGAAACTATAAAGAGACCGAAAGGATTTGAAACCGGCGCTTAAATACTATATGGTGCCCTAGCGGGCATCATCAAACTAAAAGGGGCAGACAACTCCACCCGGCGAATACAAACAAACGCTACAGAGTGTATCTTCCTAATAAAGACGTATAATTTGTCTACTACTTTAAAAATAAATAGTCTCTTCCCACGTAGACGATTGTACTTCGCCACTAATAGCCCTCTCAAAATTGATAGGGTAATGTAGCTGTTTGGTTTATGAAAAGGGTAGCAATTCTGAAGAGACTATCTCTATATTCTGTAGACGAACATTTTGCGGCCTGGCTGATTTTATGTAAAGCCTAAAGTAAACGCAGCTATCGAAAACAATTTGCAAATTTATGATAAATCACTGGTGGCTGGCGAATAAGATTTATGGTCAGACTGAGTTTGACTTTAATTTTGTTAAATCAGTTTTCCTTTTATTTCTACATTTTTTTTTCCTATTCTCCTTTTTCGTTTTACCTGCCTCATGCGAATGTCTGACTTGTAGTTCGTCTCCGTTTTGTGTCTGTTTATTTTGTTATGTCCGCCACTGATGTTACAGTGATATATTGCTCGTGTATTGTCTCCGTGACATAGGAACTTGTAAACTGAAATAAATTGAATCCAGAAAGAAAATACGAATATAAAAAAACAACGAATAGAATTGGCTGAAATAGCAAATGAACGAACGAAGAGTTATTCAGAAGAAAAAAAAAAAAGAAAAAAAAAAGAAAGAAAAAAAAAACAGATAACAAAAAACAAAAAACAAACAAACTTAAACCGTTTGCCTAACAATGCCATTATTCAATTGTTATAGTGAATTTGTCTGAATTTTTAAGATGCGGCTTCGGATGTATTATTTAGCTTTTTTGAACTGGTGTCCTCATTTTTATTGTGATATAATAAAATACAACGTTTCTGTCGTTGTACACTCCGGTTTTATTCAGGTGTTCTTTGTCTACATTTTTGTAATATATAGTAAGTAAAGTCGACGGGGTGGCCTAAAGTCGGTATCAGCCAGTCAGCGAGGGAGTCTATCCCCTTTTAAATAGCGCTAGACCAAGGAGATTGTTTTTTTTAGCATCTGAGCGCCACACCTACCATCAGCTCCTTACTTTACCGCACAGATCCCTGTGCTACTCATACGCTGAGTTGGCGAGGACCGGTATCGAACTAGGAATCTTGTGGTTTCTAGCCGAACGCTCTACCGACTGAGCTAACTCGGCCCATATTCATGTAAAAAAATATGAAAGCAGAATTGTTTGAAATACTAAATGAATGAACGAGATGTCTTTAAAAAAAATCACAAAAATAAAACTTATGCCGTTTGTCTTACACTACCATTATTCAACTTTTATAGTTCATTTGTGTTACTTTTTTTTAGACGAGACTTGATAATTTCTACTATCATTTAGATTTTCAGACTATTGTCCTTATCTTCATTTTTATATACACAACGTTTTGGTCGATGTTCCCTCCGGTTTGAAATTCAGTGTAGACTCCGGGTTACGAGTTGAAGACTCCCGAGTTGGGCAAGAATATTCCCGAGTTCGACAATTTACAATTGAGAACAGAGATTGAAATGAAGGCAATCTGAGAATCAAGGAGGGGATATTGATAGCCCGATTTATCCCGAACACCAATTGCAAAACTGAGATCAAAGCAGAATTCATAATACTATAAACCAATAACGAACCACAATCCAACACACAGGCACACGCACGCACACACACACACACACACACACACACACACACGAGCGCGCGAATACGCACGGGTACATCAGACATATACATAAGTTGGGGTAGCGTTGACAAATATATATATATATGTTATATTATTATTATTATTATTATTATTATTATTATTATTATATTTTTGCTTGAAGGCAATTACAATGCGTATATCGTATAAAATTCGATAATTATAGAAGATAACCATAACAAGTGAATTTGGCAAACGATTATGCGATGCTGATACATCGCTGATGACTGTACGATGTTCTAGCATCGCATAATCGTTTGCCAAATTCACTTGTCATGGTTATCTTCTATAATTATCAAATTTATACGATATACGCATTGTAATTGCCTTCAAGCAAAAATATAAATAATAATATATACTTTATTCAACAATGCTTCTAAAACAAACATCCAAAAATATTATATATATATATATATATATATATATATATATATATATGATACTTGTTTCTCTTCCTCAAGATATACATAGAATTATACTATTACTAATCCAACAATCTAACCCCAGCTCAATGGATGACGTAACGGGTCACGTTTTTTTGTAGCATATATACCCTGAACTATACAAGTAAAATAGGATCAGTTTCATGCTATACATGTAATTGTCCTCTAACAAATCACTTATAATAATAATAACACCTCCTGTCTGTTGAAACGATTCTACTTTTTTAGAACCGAACAGGACAGTGTTCGATTAGTACTGATCACGAACTCTTTGAGAGAATCATGTTTTAAGTATTCAATTCATTGAACTGAATGTATATCGATCCAGTCTTTTTGATGCTATAAGTTTTAAACTTTCAAGCAATTCTTTTCCCAATACAAAAATAAAGACAGATACAATAAAAAAATTATCCCATGTTGCCTTTGTTATAATTATCGTATATCAACAATTATATATGAACTAGCATGACCTGATGATATACCACAGTATGATTACTTAATTATTACAACGGTTGATATGTTTACTTAAGAGCTATTGCAAAATAGTTCAATAATGAAAACATGTGATATTGTAAGAAGTACCTGGTAGATCTAAAAGAAAAGGGTAATTCCTAAAATGATGTAACCAAGCGAGTACCCGGTACTATAATAGGTGAGTTAAAAAGTATCGAGAATCTTATACTTTTTGAGACACCTGTATTCTGAAAAAAAAATGAACGTTCCATTCATTGTTCTGTTCTATCTTGGTAAATACAGCTTCAATCTTTATAATTTTATGACACATCTTTTTAAGTAATTTTGTAATTTAACCGTTTCAAACAATAATAAAATAAACATATTTTTGTGAGGTTTTATGGGGTCAAATAAGAACAAAACGACGGGTAACAAATGTAGAAAAATGTATTTACAGAAAGTCGACAAATACAATAGAGAGATGTGGAAATTACGTCCAACGAACAGAGTTATTGGCATACTCGCAATGGCTTACTGCTAAACCACAATTATCCCTGTTATTTATAGTAACCTGTCGGCGCATTCCATTAGTCTTATAGGGTGTATCACCTATAACACTTATTTAGTCTACTTAATTATTATTCTGACAAATACCATTGCAATCTATGAGATTTACATAAGCCACTGTTGAAAGAGCCACATATCTTTATTCAATTATATAATCACTCGATTAGTTTAGTTAAAAGTTAAAGTTAATAGAAACAATGGCATCTTAACATGCATTTAAAAATACAAAGCTTACTACACAATAATCAGAAAGCCCCAACATGTTATTTAATGACCTAAAAGGCAAATGATAATTGGCTTTTTTTTATTTACAGAGCTATGCCGAATGTATATCCGCCTTGTCGGCTGGGGCGGTAGAATGCACCGAATGCACCTCTGCAGGGGTAGGGGTAGGGATAAAACCCAGCAATGAGATCACTTGTCAGTCATAGGCAGTGGATCGTGAGGCTTAATGACGGAACCATGGTGGCTCAGCAGTCCATGACATGTAACTCTCCACTTTGGCCCTTACTTGGGCTAGACAGACAGTTGGAGAGGCCTAATCCGATCAATCGACTGGTCACATCAAGCCCCAGCACCTATAGGGCAGTCTCGAATCTATTACTTCTGTGGTAAACCTCTAGCATCTTTATCATATATGTGTTAGAAGGCAGTCTGAGAGTCTGGGTGTCCTGAGTATAACACTAAATTGTATCAAACGGTGAGGTTCCAATTCTGGAGATCTGGGGGGGGGGGTGTAAAGTACACTTTTCTTGCAAATACTCGCAGATCCATTCAGAGTCGGAGTGGTCGTACCTGTTAGTGTATCATCTTCTGGTTTGGTAGATGAAAAAGTGTGTTGTCTAAAAATTAGTTATAAAAAATTGAATATCCAACAAGAATGAATAAACTAATACAAAACAATTCAAGGGTTGACGTGCCGTAAAATCCAGTCAACAAAGCAACCGACTGTATGGGGATCCCAGTGAAACTCGAACCAACCGGTAATGGTTTTCCAATCTAGCGTTTAAGGATTTTTAAAAGAAAATTATAAAGAGACAATAAGAGTTAAGCCCCATTGTTTAACCCAGCTAGATTGGGCCTTTGGGTTGTGCTGACTCATGCCTTGAGCAGCAGCAGCAGTTATTGGGTTTCCGGTTCCTGGATTTTGGCGCCTAATTCAGGCAGATCTGAATGCGCATTTGAAAGAACAAGACTTATATTCTCAATCTCCAGTGGTGATATACCATCGTAAATTTGATTTATCGGATTTGACGAAAATAGTCTAACGTGAAAGTTATTCTTAGTCTTATCCGGAATTATATACAATATTTGGTCGTTCCAAATATTTGTGAATTTGAGTCACTTTTCTAGAAGAAAAGAAATAATATTTTATAGTCGGTATATGAATACCGACTAAATTTGAACTTTATACTTTTTTCTTAGAAGTAGAAAAAATTTTAATGAGACAACATTGTCCATTACATCTAAAAATTAAAAAAAAAGAACTTTCAAAGAACTATTTTCAAGGAAATGTGTCAGCATATGATAGCTGGGACCACACACAGGATTTCTCAGAAGTTTTGATTTGTCGTCTGCTTGTTTGCCGCCGTAAGAAAGCAGATAAAAAAAGATTTGTATTTTGTATTTCTAATATTGATTCTACGATTGTAAGTAGAAACCCTTTTTGAGGCATACTTTTTGCATTTTTGTATTTTAGGGAAATTATCCCTCTGATATATTTTTGATTTATGTAAATTTATTTTTGTGTTAACTTGGAAGTCTCACAACTTACCTGCAAAGTGGACTAACTTGCAATTCATTAAATTATTTCAGGCTTACACTGCTGTCTATTTATTTCTTTGTTTTTTTTTTTTGTTTTTTTCTCTTTTTTTTATTGTCGGCCCTCTGTAACAATACAGGGTGTTTATCTCATTCCGTTTAGTTTCGGGATAAAATTACGACATTCTTGTTAACCATTACAGTACATTAGGCATCGATTTGATTTGATTTCATCGTTATGCGTCTAATTTATTTTATACCTTTACCAAGCTTGATAACCCATGTATTTCTATCTTTTCAAAATTGTAATGAAACTGATTATTTTGTAAATATAACTCACTTTAAAGAGGCCAAAAATTTGCTCCCAATGACCTTACCTTTGGAATAACTCTCGTATAATAATTTATTAATTTCAGTGAACCAAAATATAGGTATTAGCCAACATTTGTCTTGGGAATTTCGATATGCCATTTTAGACAGATGTTTATTTTCCACCTGATCTTAACATGGTCTCAGTTTTTATAATTTTTCAGCTCATTCATCACTGTTGCAGGAAATCACCTCGCCCCAATGTCTTTTGCGTACATCAGAATTTCCCCAAAATGTCCGTTGATTTTTACTGACGTAAATGCCACTATTTCATCCTTGCATATCTGCATTATTATGTATCTCTCATTTATAATTTTATAATAAAAATGAAAAATACAAGTTTCATTGATGAGTGATGTTTAATAAGCCGACATTCCAGAGTTTCGGTTTGTTTAAAAAAACAAGTTCGTCAATGAAAACTTGTGTTTTTTTCTTTTTTTGATAAAATTACATATTGTTGGGTTTACTTTCTCATATCTCTCACTTATACATAATCCGTTGACACTCGGATTGTTTACATTCCAAAAGATCTTCTCAAAAAATATTTCTCAAAAATTATTTTTCTTTCTTTTCATTTTCCTTTCGAATCTAAAACGTAAATAATAAATTAATTATTTTTACAATAAAAATGCATCGGAAAATGATTTTTACTATAAAAATGCATTGGAAATTATTTCTACTATAAAAATGCATTGGAAATTATTTTACTACAAAATGCATTGGAAAATAATGTTTACTATAAAAATGGATTGGAAATGATTTCTACTATAAAAATGCATTGAAAATTATTTTTACTACAAAAATGCATTGAAAATAATTTTACTTTAAAAATGCATTGGAAATTATTTCTACTATAAAAATGCATTGGAAATTATTTTTACTACAAAATGCATTGGAAAATAATTTTTACTATAAAAATGCATTGGTAATGATTTCTACTATAACAATTGCTTGAGATCCTTTATTATTTTACATTTGGAATAACTCTCGTGTAATAATTTAGTTATTTAAAAGATAGGTATTAGCCAAAACTTGTCTTTGGAATTTCGATATGCCATTTTAGACAGATGTTTATATTCCTCCTGATCTTGACGTGGTTTTAGTTTTTTTAATTTTCAGCTCATAAATCATTGTTGCAGGAAATCGGTACAATCATTGTTCTTGGCCGAAAAAAAAATCATTATCGAAAATCGGTCTCGTTTTATTCTTTATGTGTTTCTCTCTTTCTTTTTTTCTTTTTTATCCTTGTAGTTTTTTTTTATCGGGATGAAGAGAGTGTCTGGCCACATCTAAAATATCTAACATCAATACATAATTTATTCTGTGAAGGTCTGGGTGGGATAATTTGGTCAAACGAAATAGAGATCGACGCCAAAGAAAATGATGAGAACATTCGTGCTGTATTCAAGTGATATATTGGCTAACATTTCTAAAAATAATCGATAAATAATCAATCGAAATTTCCCCTGGCCCCCCAGTTTCACGCTTTCTTTTTAATTTTCAGGAAATATATCACTAATGAAACTTTTTCAGGATAAACTTTTAAAAATTAAAAAGTAATGTTAAATTCAAATAATAAGTGATGAGATGTGGATATTTATATAATATTAAATTGTTTAAAGAAACGTAAAAAAAGGTCGTGGTGGTGGCCTAAAAGTCAGTATCAGGTAGCCAGCGAGGGAGTCTATCCCCTTTTCAATACCGTTATACCATGGAGATTGATTTGGGGTTTGCTCTCGAGCGCCTCACATACTACCAGCTTCTCACTTTATCACAGGGATCCCTGAGCTACTCTGAGTTGGCGAGGGCCGGTATCGAACCAGACATCTTGTGGTTCCTAGTCGAACGTTCTACCGATTGAGCTAAACGCTCTAACAACTGAGCTAAACATGAAGAGACGGAGTGATATAGATATCCAATATTTACCGAGCCAATTTAAGTATGGCAGGAAACCATGAGCTAATTTGGCTTGGGCTATAACATGGGAGTCGGCGGTAGGGGTGACACTCCATCTAACCAAAAATATATCTTTAGTCTTGTGCTAGCGAAAAGGTGATAAACTCCTTCGTTGTCCGTTTATATACATTTACTAGAGGGTTACGCATCGAATAAATATCAGCAACACTTTTCTCTACTGAACTATACATTGTAAGTGTCAATATCTTTGGCTATATTTTAAATATATTTTTGAAAATGTCTATTTTCTTTATAGGTAATTTGTATATAGAAACATAATAAGATCTTCAGTAAGATATGGATTTATCTTAGTACAGCACAAAGCCAAGACGGAAATAGTATTATTGAATGAACATAACGCAAAATTATATTGTGATATCAGATAGAGAAATAGATTTTGGCCCAGAAAACAACTACAATAACAATTTTCTTTTTGTTTGGTGGGGAGGTGATGAGAACACATTTTATCAGACACTGTTTTTTTTTCCTTCTGTTTATTAGTTATCAGAAATCTCTATATATCATTTTACATGATATATTACTTTGTGGTATCAACTTAAGATGAGTGCAAGTTATTTTGATTCGCATTTCGTTGACTACATCTCGTTCATCGAGCTTAATTTTTTGCATGCTTAAAATTAAACATTTCACGTTCCCCTTTCGTATTTCAAATGTAATGCAATCTATGCGAATTAATAAAGGTTATTATGAATACTAGAAGGAACTGTGAATATACACAGTATGATTCAATTATTACCACGTTTGATAAGTTTACTTAAGAGCTATTGAAAATAGTTTAATATGTAAACTTATAATAATCGTGGATTAACTCTCTGTCACTCATTTTTTCGTAATTTCCTTCTTTTCATTCTTTTAATTATTTTCGATTGAAAATTGATTAGCATTTTTACTTCCGCGCGCTCACCCCTTTCTATTTTTCTTCTAATTTCTTTCTTTTCTTTCTCTTTCTTATTATATTTATATTATACCTAATTTCTATGTGAATTAATAAATATAATTATGAAAATTCTCATATTTTTTTAACTTGTCATTACTATAACGATTATCTTCTTACGAAACTGAATTGGTGACCAGAATTCAAGTCTTAGTCGTTGGTTTGGTTGGTTATATTTTATGGCACGTCAAAAATTGGGTTATTTTATGCCAAATATGTTTTGTTCTATTAATTCTTGTTGTGCATTCCCTTTTTTAAACACATTTCAAAACTATTTGATATATTTAACCCATAGAGGAGACTCTAAAAGTACTATGATTCTGTGTCAGAGTGGACATGGCAGTAATGGAAATGAAGTTACACTCCTCACTCCCCAGAGCTCCAGAATTGGAACTTTACCACTAGATGCAGTTCAGCGTCATACCCATACATTAAGACCCTCAGCCATTGCTTTCTAGCCCACATATGATAATGAATACTGGGGGTTGCCATAAGAGCAATACGGTCGGGATAATCATATAGGTTCTAGCGCTTGCGTGACCAGTCGATAGCTCGGTGGGGACCTAACTGACCACCAGTCTAGTCCAAATAAGAGCTAAAGTAAAGCCATTCCATCCTTATTCATCACGGGTCGTCATCCACGGACAACAAATATCCGCATTAGCTGGACACGGGACTTAATCCTCTGCAGAGGTGCAGTCGTTATATATTACAGCTCCAGCCGACTGTGGAAGGAAGTTGCTTCTTTTTCCTTTCACATTGATACTCTTGGGAAACGAATCTATTGTCCTTCTTCCAACTATGGTTGAATAAAACTCAAAGCCTCTTGTCCGTGGACAGAACTGCAACAGGTGCATTGTTACTTCTCTCAAAGCCAGAGAGTAAAAAGGGTTTTTTTGACCTTGCCACTTCCTCTAATATAATGTTGCTGGCTATGCTACCTAGTGTTGCATACCATTTTTTTACTTACTTCTATTCTTCTTCTGACGTCTTTTCTATCTTACGTCTTCGTCTAACACATCTTCTAGCGTCTGGACTTCTCTTGGGGACTTCGTGTCTGGTCTTTCATTGGGGATTTCTCTTTATCAGAAGCCCTGTGTCATTGGTAGTTTTTAGATAATAACGCAAGACTTCGATTTAACTTAGATCATATTTATTTCGAAATCCCCACCAGACTGCCTGCGCAGATCGAGTCGGAGCGTGAAATACACGACTCACCACCGCCGTGGTTTCTCGCCAACTGACTAAAATCTATTTCGAATCTAAACCGGAAGAGGGACTTCTCCACCGATTCTCACAGTATCCACCGGAAGGTTAGGACTGAGGTCAAGCCTTGTCATTCAACCTTCAAGGCCGTGGGCTGCAACTTATAAGAGCCATTTTGATTTCTACACTACTGCACATAAATATTAGGTCTCTAATAATTATGTAACACTTGTGACTCCCGGCATACACGTGAGTTAATGGCCTATCATGTCTCCTAATATACAAAGGAGACATTAGTAAAGAAAGTGTTGAGTCTTTGTCGAAAAGGAAAATGTAAAGACTTACACATTATCATGTTATCGTGTTCATTCGACACGAGTTTGCTGGGTTCAAAGCCACCTGTTCATGGACAGGCAATAACTGATACGTTTTTACTTCTTCCAAAACTGGAAGAGTGAAGGAAAGTTTCCGCCCTGTCGGCTGGGGCGTTAGAATGCACCGACTGCACCTTTGCAGAGGGGTTAGACTCCCCCAATGGGGCCACCTGTTGGCCGTGGGTGGCGACCCGTGATGCTTAAGGATAGAGCCCAGGT
>CM042145.1:121825406-121835406 GCA_023376005.1 Doryteuthis pealeii
TAGACCCCACACATAGATGGGAAAAATGATTAACATTCCTTTCAGTGTAGCGGACATCCTCAATGGAGTTCACTTTGAAGTTCATGAAGATTGTCGGAATAAATTAAATCTAAGGATATTTTGGTCAAAAGTTTAAAACAAGTAACTATCAGATTTGGAAGCTTTTAGAAACAACAAGAAACAAGTGGAATGATATTTTAATTACTTTTGTATATATATATATATATATATATATATATATTATATTATATATATGTCTCTCTGTTTCTGTCTCTATCTCTCTCTGCTCTCTCCTCTCTCTCTCTATATATATATATATATATATATATATATATATATAGAGAGAGAGAGAGAAAGGCAGAGACAGAGACAGAGAGACAGATATATATATATATATATATATATATATATATATATATATATATATATAGAGAGAGAGAGAGAGAGAGAGAGAGAGATAGAGAGAGAGAGAGGGAGAGAGACAGAGAGACAGAGACAGACAGACAGACAGAGAAAGAGTGTCTCGACCCAGTAAAGAGTTGCAAGCCCAATACATTCATCTCTGTCTCTGCTGCCCCCATGTGTGTTGACCGACAATGTATCGGGTGAAAAGATATTGTGATAATAAAGTTGTATGCGCATAAAAATATATATGTATTCATTCCGGATAAAAATAGAAAAATGGAACAGAGAGAGAGAGAGAGAGAGAGAGAGAGAGAGAGAGAGAGAGAGAGAGAGAGAGAGAGGGATATATATATATATATATATATATATATATATATATTATATATATACACATACACACACACACACACACAGCTAGCCAAAAGAAACACTAACCCTTATTCGAAGGGAAAGTAGAACCCCGATATGATCCGATACACAGAAGAGAAACCCGATAAAAAAGTATAAGACCTAAGTATGCTACAAAAGTGGTGCAGTCATACAATAGTATTGTAAAGGCTATAGATGGGAAGAATTCTCGTCTATATCTATGAGAGCAATATATGGTATATAACATGCCTTTAGAAGCCCATGATTTACCTATCCGTGTGTTGATATCTAGTTATAATAGGAAGATCATATTTACTATAATTTGCACCACAATGCAAGAGAGAGTATAACTTGACACAACCCTCGCTCAATTACCCTAAGTCCGCCATGGTGAATTATAAATGATTAATATTGTCGAATTAATTGAAGCAAGAAACTCTTCTAACTAATTGTTTACGCGCGAAACCTTGAGTGTCAGTCCACGGCGCCCGTTTAAACGACAATTTATCTTATCTTTATTCAATTAAACGAAAGATAATCAGCGGTAAATGATTCATATGTTATTATGCAATTGCAAGTCACAAGTGCGTCATCTTTAAGAGGTCAAGGCGTTCATGTATCAGCAGGCGAGTCACCATATTCGATATTATTCAACCACCAAAGGACTCAATAAACTCCGGGACACGCGAGGACGAGATTATACGTGACGTTATCC
The DNA here is from genome assembly GCA_023376005.1 of Doryteuthis pealeii. Lineage (NCBI taxonomy): Eukaryota > Metazoa > Mollusca > Cephalopoda > Myopsida > Loliginidae > Doryteuthis > Doryteuthis pealeii. The sequence goes on from CM042145.1 coordinate 121,826,896, forward strand.
TATCGACACCTACACATGGACACATCAGTGTGGCCCGGCCAATTAAAATGCGTTGATAAGCTCTGCACATATACTGGATGGTGTGCAGAGGACCTGTCAGGAGCGATGGCCGATAGGGATGGGTAGCGAGGAAGACTCTTGAAGATTCCTGCTGTCCGCACAACTTGATGAGGATGATGATTACATTGGAAAAAAGGAGATGGATGAATAAAATACAAACTCATGTATGTGATTTCAGTTGCAACCTGCGAGAGGTTCAAACACACACACACACACACACACACAAAACACACACACACACACAAACACACATATATATATATATATATATATATATATATATATATATATATATATGTAGGTGTCGAATTTTTAGAACTTTTTGAAACACCTTGTATTCTGAAAAAAATAACGTTCCGTTCATAATTTTTTCCTAGATACAAGGTGTGTCACAAAATTACCAGTTTCATATATATATATATATATATATATATATATATATATATATATATATATATAAAAGGTGTGTCGAAAAAGTATCGAGATTTTTTTAATTTTTTGACACTCGTTGTATCCTGAAAACATAATATTTATTATTTTTTATGAATACTAGGCGTGTCAAAAAATTACCAAGTTTAAAGCTTAAATTTAACAAGATAAAAATAAAGAATGAATGGAAACTTATTTTATTCAGAATACAAGGTGTGTTAAAACGTACAAAAATTCGATACTTTTTTGACATACTCATGTGGTGAGTTGTGGCATATATATATATATATTATATATATATATATATATAATATATATATATATATATTAATTAAAGAGTACTCGATATTGTTTATAGAGCATGTATATCTAAGTTAATGTAGCAAAGAAAAAATAAATCCTTGGTTTGAAAATTGCATAGATGAGAAACTGTTACCAAGCACCATTGACTTTATGTCATCTCAAACCTAACTCTGTGTCTTTGGTGAGGGCACCTTGGTAATTATTTGTAGCATATATATATATATATATATATATATATATATATATATATATATATATATACTAGCAAATATATGCACCCTCCGGGTGCAAGTATTTAAGTTTTAATGTAATAAAATATTGTATTAAATTAGAAAGGCTAATGAAACTAAATAAGAATACAGATAAAAAGATTTGAAACAGAGGGAGTATAATAAAGATTTGAAACAGAGGGATAATAAAAAATGGAACAACTGAAACTTACTCTTCCATCACTCTCGTCTTTCATTGTTATTTTTTCTAATTTAAGTATTTAGTTATAAGAGGCAGTAAAGAATAAAATGACAGTTATTTTATCTTGTTAATGGATTTCATTTAAGATTCTTGAAGAGATTTTGCTTATATTCATTAAAATAAAACCAAACAGTTAGAATCAATAATACTAAGCACATATTTATTAAATTCGATTTTTTAATATTAATATGCAAATTAGCCTTCCCGTTCACACTGTAAACCGCTATTTTATTGTATATATAAATATAATTGCATGTTATCAGTACGTAGACATAGTTATCAGTATTAATAATGTAAGACAATTTTATTAATAATTGAGGTTTAGATAAAAATAAGATCATGGAGAATGTGATGTAAATAACTAAGGGAATTGTGACTTGTATAGTAATATAGTTTCGGTTACAGACAGACAAACCCACAATCTCCATTATAATAAGATATATATATATATATATATTAGGTGTGTCATAAAAGTATCGAGATAAAAACTGTTTTACCAAGATAGAAATGAACAATGAATGGAATGTTCATTTCTTTTAGAATACAAGGTGTGTCATGAAAGTTCTGAGTTTGAAGCAGTATTTACCAAGATAGAAGTAAACCATGAATGGAAGGTATATATTTTCAGAATACAAGGTGAGTCAAAAAGTACAAAAATTTCGACACTTTTTCTATACACTTTATATATATATATATATATATATATATATCTTATTATAATGGAGATTGTCTGTCTGTAACCGAAACTATATTACTATACAAGTCACAATTCCTTTAGTTATTTACATCATATTCTCCATGATTTTATTTTTATTTAAATCTCAATTATTGATAAAATTGTTTTACATTATTTACACTGTTGACCATATCTACATATTAACAACATGCAATTGTATTTATATATACAACAAAATAGAGGTTTACAGTATGAATGGGAAGGCTAATTTGCATATTGATTAAAAAAAATTGATTTTAATAAATATATGCTTAGTATTATTGATTTCTAATTGTTTGGTTTTATCTTATTGAATAGAGCAAAAATCTCGGGGATAAATCTTAAAAGAAATCCCTTAACAAGAAGAAATAACTGTAATATTATTCTTTACTTCCTATTTTACTAAACAGTTTAATTAGGAAAATTTACCAATGAAAGACGGGAGTAACGGAAAATGATGGAAGAGTTAGTTTCAAAGTTGTTCTATTTTTCAATCATACCCCCTCTGTTCAAAATCTTTTTATCTACATTTTCATTCAGTTTCATTAACCTTTCTAATTTAATATCATATTTTATTATAAAATTTAACTAAAATACTTGCACCCGGAGGGTGCATATATTTGCTAGTATATATATATATATATATATATATATATATATATATATATATATATATTGAATTTTATATATATATAGTCAATTTAGTGTTGTTTAAAAGAATCGTAAAGGAGAATCATTTTGAATATGATAAGTTTATAAATATGTTAACCACTTTACAAAACCATGCAGTGAAATTAGATTATCTATTTTATTTTTTTTTTTTTATTTTAAAGTTATTATGTCTCGGATTTTTTTTCTTTTCTTTTCTTACCTTTCCTTCTTTTTGTATGGAAACGCATCGAGGACATTTCAGTGACATTACTTATGATATTATCTGTCATCCGTGGCCAATTATGATTATTCTAAATTCAATCTGTATAAAACAATTTTGTTCTTGCTGGAAGCCATACGATGTTTGGAACCTTTTTGTAAAGGCGCCTGTTTTTGCCAATCTTCTACGGTGAAGCTCGGTTATTCTGCTAGCTAGACAATCAGAGTTGCAGATCTAGAAAAAATGAAGGGAACTAGGATTTGGTAGTAAAATAAAAAAGAACAGTAAAAACCGCAGAAAAGGTAACAGTTGTATGTGAATAACAGAAACGCATTATTGGGAAAGAAAGATTTGACAGACGTTGTGGATCCAATTGTGAAAACATGTGATAATGTGGTTGTTTTATGATTTTAAATGAATGACGATGTCTTCGAGGGTGTTGTACACACTGCTAAAAATTACTGAAATTGCATGTTGTCTTATGTGGATTCAGCCTCTTTGTCTTGTCAGAGTCGCCAAAGGCTCATTAATCATGGTAGTTCCGAGGTCAATAAAGTTCCCTCTTCTTCTTTAGTTCTGACTCCTCTCATATCGTTAAATACACTTAGAGTTACATTTTTGTTTAGTTGTTTCCATGTCAAGTAATCCTATATAATAATAAAAAATTCCACACAGTTGTATAGTTTCATGTATTCCTTTCTACATGGTTTCAAGTAATTATTTCTATCTAATATTAGTTATTGGAGTTTTTGGATATAAGGCGTGTGTCAAATGACCACTTCTAATTATAGACTCGCCGATAAGCATGTGACCAACCTATTGAACAACCACTGGCAGTATTCTGCTGCTGATATTATTATTTATACTGGCTGTTCTAATCTTAGCTACTCACAACTACTTGGATCTTCATGGACGACGGAACATAGGATTATATCACTGACCTTTTGACACTACGTAGGATTCCAAAACTTAGGACTTATTCACTTACTAAAGGATTCTATAGTTCAGGACTTATTCACTTACCAAAGGATTCTGTAGTTCAGGACTTATTCACTTACCAAAGGATTCTATAGTTCATGACTTATTCACTTACCAAATGATTCTATAGTTCAGGACTTACTTACTTTAAGTCCTTTTTAACTGGCCAAGGATGGCGGTCAGAAACTTAACAGTTATCCATTAATATGTTTTGAATGTTGATTGGTTAGTTGGATTTTACGGCATCTCAAACCTTGTGTTATTTTATACCGAAGACGTTTTTTGTGTTATTCATTCTTGGTGAGTATTACAATTTTTAACTCAATTTTTAATACACATTTTTCAAGCTAATTTATTTATCTATTTAACACACAGATGGGACCCTAACAGGTACTACCACTTCAGGTTAAATTGTACCGGGTGGTAGTGAGAATGAAGGAGTCAACTACACTCCCCAGAGCTCCAGGAATTGTACCTGTAAGGAAGGCGAGTATTGATATATACACTTCAAACCTAGTTTAGCTTTCAGTTGTAAAGTCGTATTGATATTCTCGTGTTGACGACATTCTAAGGTTAAGATTATTTCATAGAGAAAAAACTCTATGAAATAATTAATGATTCAAATAATCAAGCATTTGTCTATAAAATAATGAATAATTCTTTGTATATTATAGTATCATCGATAGGATAATTGATGAGGAATAGCGAATATAAAGATCTAGTGTAGTATTTCTAGTATAACGATACGTTATACTATATATATTATATATATATATATATATATATTATATATATATATATATATATATACTGTATCAATTAAAGTAAGGAAGTGAATTCGACGTCATGCGCATCTCTTTTCTAAAAAGTCCTTTGATTGTTATTATCCTTGCAACCGGTCATATTTAAAAACAAACTGTTTCTTCTTTTTGTAGTAGACATGCTCTGATGATGATGATCCAAAACGGATTGAAATATTGCAATATAAGCAGCTAATAAAAAATTATTTAACAACATCTGTGCGTTTTTCAAATTTCTTACTCTGATATATATAACACACTGTAGTGTCGTTATAGTATAAAGATATATAGGGCAACGATATGAATAATAGATGAGGAATAGCTAGTATTACAATTTACTAAGAATATCTCGTATAACGATACGATAATGCTTGTGGAATAATATAATTCCTCATCTATTATGGAATCAACGATACAATAATTGATGAATAATATCTAGGTCTACCAATTTCCTAGTAACGATCTCCCAGAATATAGTCATTTACCAAACTTAGCTTAAATTGGAACCAGGCCAAAATTATGAAACTCATTGTAGTAATTCTATCCATGGCTTTATTCATCAAGTCCATAGAATGACAATCTAAGTAGCAATTAAAATTACGTCTTGTTGCGATTCTTGTTGCTATTCTAGGCGTTTAGGTCTCTTATAGGTAAATCCAATGGTAGAAAAAGGGTGTAGTCTCAGTAGTAGAAAGTTCATTTTTAATCCTTGTAGCAGAGAACCCAGTCGTCTCAGTAGTAAAAAGTAGTAAAAAGTCCAATTGTAGACCTTAAATCCAAGGTAGAACAATAGCATACTCGTAGCAGAGAATCCAGCCTTGTTAGTGGTAGAAAGTTGAGTTGTAGTCCATGCAATCCTAGATAGAACAATAATGTATTTGTTGCAGAGAATCCAGTCGTCGTCCGTCTGGTATTAAGTCCAGTTAGCAACCGACTTTAGGACAATTTACCAACCACCTTAGATGCATTCTATTTCGTTTTTGATTGGTCAATGCCTGCTCCTGTTATTGGTAGAGTCCAGTAATATAAGTCGTGGCTTTTCTTAAAGCTTATATCTAAGATAATCAAGCAAAAGAGAGATTAAAAATTCCAAATCGTATATCCTCGCTCGTTAACCATTATAAAAGCGATAATCCTCCAAGGACTAAATATAGCTTACCACACGATGTAGCGGTCCTGATTAACTGTCAATCCGTTTGAGGTTATCTTATGACTAGATGTTAGGGAATCGCCTTCATTGTACATGTGGAGTTGTGACTAAGACAATCATCTGCATTGTTGCAGATACAGGTTCTTAGATTATTGCTTGTTTGGACACATCTAGAATTAGATTAAATGGCCAAAATAGTATGTAAAATCTAATTTGTGAAGAAAGGTTGTCGGACTACAAATCTCATTATAAGGAGATTGTGTGTTTGTCTGTCTGTAACGGAAGCCATACCACTACTCAAGTCACAATCCCCTTAGTTATTTTATTCACATTCCCCATGATTTTATTTTTATTTAAATCTCAATTATGAATAAAATGGTTTTACATTATTAATACTGTTAGCCTTAATTACTTGCTAATAACATGCAATTGTATTTATATATACACCGGAATAGCGATTTACAGTGAGGACAGGAAGGCTAATTTGCATATTGACTTTAATAAATATGTGCGTGGTATTATTGATTTCTAAATTTTTGGTTTTATCTTAATGAATATGAGCAACAATCCCGGAGTGAATCTTAAAAGAAATTGATTAACAAGAAGAAATAACTGTAATTGTATTCTCTATTTCCTATTTTAACTAAATAGTTAAATTATGAAAATTTAGCAATGAAAGAGGAGAGTGACAGAAATTTAAGTTTCAGTTGTTCTATTTTTCGTTTATACCCTTGTCTGTTTCAAATCTTTTTCTCTGAATTCTTATTTAGTTTCATTAGCCTTTCTAATTTAATATATTTTATTACATTAAAACTTAAATACTTGCACCCGGAGGGTTCATATATTTGCTAGTTATAGTAAATGTAGTTTTAATGTTAGTAACAGTTTTGAGTTATTAGAGAATGGGGATAGAGGCGAATTTGTGCCCAGCAGGTTACCTTGCTAATTTGCATGATTTAGTTTTTGACTGTATATTGGATGAAAATGTTCGTTGTTTTTATGTGGATTCAACCTCTTTGCCTTGTCAGATTCATCAAGGACTCGTTAATTATATAAAGTCCGCTTGATCAAGGTCAAACAAGTTCACTCTACTGCTTTAAATAGGATCCTAATTGGTAGTACGACTCCAAGCCAGAGTGGACCTGTGAGTAATGGCAATCAAGGGGTACTCCATACTCCCGAGATCTCTAGAACTCTACCTTCACTATCAGATGCAGTTTAGTGTAATAAACAGTACACTCTCTTTTGGGGATGGTCTTATTTCTTCAACATGTGATAGAGTTAGTTTATCCTAAGTATTCCTATCTAATACTAATAATTTATACATAATTAGAGATTTTCAAGTATAATCAAGAAGAAGAAGAGTCCTACTTATGCAATTTTAGCTTCAAGTAACTTTTGAAATAAATAAATGATTCATTGTAATAGTTGTGATCAATTTTCCATAATTTGATAGCGATTGTAGATTTTATTTTTTGTTAATAGACTGCACAGTGTTACTTTGACTTACGATGTTTTTACATTTTTTTAAAGAGGAAGATCAGCACCTTACTGTTTAAAAAACAATAAAATAAAATGTAATAAATTATATGCTGAAATATGTTTTAATATTTATTTTGTCATAAATAATATTCTTCTTTGGTGTAATAAATTTGCAAACATAAATGTTTTAAATGACTTTATTAAAATAAGCATATCTGAAGCTCACTTGTACCTGTAAATTTAGTGTCGATCCCAGAGGGCTTTCCCCCCAGGCAATACCTGCCCCCTTGACTTAAAGGGGTAGGGCTGGGTTTATTGCTCAGCGCCTGAGGCGCCTCTCTTGAGGGGAATGCCGAAGGGATCGACGCAATTTTTGTTCTTTCCCACCCATGAGCCACGTTAAAACGAGGCCTTGTGCCCAGCCCATACAAGTGGGGTATGAGGCAAATACCTGTACCTGTAATTTTAGTTCTGAACATAAAGCAAAAAATCGACCGAGTGACTGTTCGTAAATTGGGAAACTTGCAAGTTGGGACATTCCTAAGTCACGGTATCACTGTCTTATTTTATTATGGGTATGCTGGAGTACAAGTAATTGAATGTTGCCGCTGATTCCACGCTGAGAGTTGAGGCGGAATTCATTTCCATTTCTTACATATTGTTAAACTTAGATATTCGTGTATAAACTGAATAGGATGCATTATGCAATGTTTCTAAATTCCCGTTGCATTGTGAATTTTGCGTCGGTTGCGACTGATAATCAAAAGATTATTTCTTAAAAATGGTCGGTCCATTTAAAGGATAGAAGGAACGCTGTAACCATTTTGGAAGTTTTGTTAAAATCTAGCTAGCATTTATGAACAGTCACTGCACTCGGGAATACAGAATATATATTCTGTATGGACTGTTTCATTAACATACAACGGCAGATGTAGCAATAATTAAGACATGTGTTCACAAGGGCTGAGATTTAACGTATACTGCACACTTTATAGATCAGATATCTAAATAATCCCAAGGTCTCATTATTTACTATTTAGTCAGAATTTCTAAGTAGTTTTACAATATGTAATTGTATTTTAATACAAGGAAAATACTGTATACTTTTAGGAATATCAAGTAAATGCAATTCATTCTTCTCCAAAACCTTACACTTATTCTTTAAAGCAGCAGTCACCAAACTACGGCCTGCAGGTCGAATCTGGCCCCACGAATGCATTTTATCAGGCCTGCCGACGGTACTTGAATTCAG
>CM042145.1:121837906-121855406 GCA_023376005.1 Doryteuthis pealeii
CAATTGTTCTCTCTACCCGCTCCCCATTGTACAAAGAATCAGTTTACAAAAGTTGAATTACAGATTTCAAACTCAAAGTGCTCTACGCAGGGGCGCTTGTCCACAATACACAATTTAGGATTTTTAATTCATGTGCTCCTAGACTATGATACATGAAAGAGACGGTGATCCAATATAGTTTGACATTTCCTTTTTCAAGCCAATATATATACGGTGGAAGGATAATAAAATAACTGTGTTGCCCATGAACACAGTCATTTGAAATTAGTTTTGACTTGTGCACAGGATCAGGCCCTTTGCACTCAGGAAACTCTCACACAAAGGAGCGCGAGTTGAATCAATGGAAACTGACTGCAAAATGTTTCGAATACAAAATGAATAAATATAAATGTTTCAGCTGTTCATCTTATTGTAATGGAGATTCAGTATCTCCGTCTGTAATCGAAACTACATCACTGCTTACGTCATATCGTTATTTTTGTTGAAGACCGATCTATTACATACGGTCGATACAGATATTCCGAGGGACCTCACATCAGTGAGAGGGGCCGATGTGCTTTTTTTAAAGTCGTTGAGAGGAAGGCCCCGAAAGGGTTGCACATTTTCTCCTGATGATCCCATGCATTAGTAAACATCATTTGTTTTTTCAATATATCAAATTCATATATAATATATATATATATTATATATATATATATATATGGGGGGGTATATCTATATATATAATGTGTAATGTATGGACAGAAGAACACTAATATTTAATACATTTGCATAATGTTATAATATCGTAGATTATACAATGCTTTTTGCATTACTCACTAACAAAAAAAAAAAAAAAAAAAAAGTTTGTTGTGTTTATCATTAGTGTCTGATGATTGTGCTCGTCCATCCTAAATTGACTCTTTCCCTTAACATCTGCTCGTGAGTTCTCAACAGCTTGAAAATTGCATTCTCCGTATCAGGAATTTACCTGAATCGTTCCTCACAGGTACGATGTAACAAAATTTTTGCAAGTGTGGGACATCCAGCAAGAAACTAACTCGCTATTCAATAGTAATGGTTCTGTAAAACTAACTTGGTTATCCTTACACCCCGATGGGACGCCTCTAATATTTTGAATGTGAACAACAAAACATTTCGTAAAATAAAAAAAACATTGGAATATATGAATTCTTAGCGATTTTCTTTTAAAATTTGATAAGAATTTGCTAAATTCTTACACCTTCTTCCACTTTTCTCACTCAATCGCTGGTGTTCTCAAAATTATTCTACTCCACTTATGGTCAGGAAAGTCCAGGGAAATCGTAAGTATACATCGCTGATGAGACTTAATAAAGTTGGAACAGCTGCTGTACGATGTTCTACGTAGTGGGCGATGTTTGCCGAGTTCGCTTGTCATGATTATTTTCATTAATTCTCGAATTTTATACGATATACGCATTGTAACTGCCTTCAAAAAAAATATAAATAACAATATACTTTACTCAAAAGTGCTTCTAAAGCAAATTACCTTAATCTTATCCCTCACGCCGGAGCATAGACCTAAAAAATTTGCGATCTTCTCAACGTCTATTCTGCTTTGTATAGTAGTAGTAATAGTGACGTATTTACCCATGACAAGCTATTTTCGCTTGTATCGTTTACTGCGTATCGGTGGCCCAGTGGTAAAGTCTGTGACTCTGCGTGCTGAGTCAGAGGTGGATTCTGATAGTGCCACAGGTGTTTGGGTTACGATGTTTTTTTAATTTTTTTTTATTTTTTAGGGGAAGATGGATTTACAATTAACATTCTGTTTGTTGGAATATTTGTGTAAATTTTGGTTGTAGGTGTTAGAGAGGATGGGGTGATACTAAGATTTGTTATAATTGTATGTGTGTGTGTATGTTATTATTATTATTATTATTATTATTATTATTATTATTTTATTATTATCTCCTTTTGAGTTTTCACATCAGTGTTAGCTGATGGTCTTTCACTGGAGTCTGAGTGACAGCAAGTCTCTTCAGGTCTCCAGGACTCTTCTAAGTATTCTGGTAGATTGCAGCAGTGCAGTGTTCAGAATGGTTTCAATCCTTCCTCTGATTTCCAAAGTTTCCAAACCCTTTTCCAATCATTTTGGGACCGTTCCAAGCGGATCAACTACAATTGGTATCACTCTCACTTTCATATTCCATAACTTTTTCAGTTCTCTGGCAAGGTCCAGATATTTGTCCATTTTTTCATTTTCCTTTAGCTTTACCCTGTGATCTGCTGGAACTGCAAAATCCACCAGTTGATAAGTTCTTTATTTTTTGTTTATTAACACAAGGTCTGGTCTTATTGCTGGGATAAGGTGATCTGTTTTTATTTCAAAGTCCCAGAGAATTTTATATGTTTCGTTCTTAAGAACAGATTCTGGTTTATGCATATATCATTGTGCTGTATGGTCAAAATTATTTTTTCTGCATAATTCCCAGTGGATCACCTTCCGAACCCAGTCGTGTCTAGTTTTGTATTCCCGTTGTACTAGTTTGCTACAATCGCAGGGTACATGGTTTACAGTCTCATCTCTAATATCACACAGTCTACATTTACTATTTTGTTGGGTCTTATCAATTTTCGCTTTGATATAGTTTGTATTATTATTATTATTATTATTATTATTATTATTATTGTGTATCATGTACATTGTAATATATACTGTTATCATATATATATATATATATATATATATATATATATATATATATATATATATATATATAGAGAGAGAGAGAGAGAGAGAAGGGAGAGACAGAGAGACATAGTACTTGAATGTACAACATATAGTTCCATTTCTTCGTATTTTGTATTTGATAAATCAATAATATAAATATGTACAGTGAAGTAATAAATACCTATACGCTACCCAATCTCATTTCCATAATAAACAATGTTATTTCTAAGTAAAATAATTCGATTTCTGTGTAGTTGCAAAGCTTTCTAGTAGATTCGACCGATCTGATTGTACAAACGTTTATTTATAATCTAAACATTGCTTTTGTTTGGTGAATTCGACAATTCAAAATAATAAAAAAAAAAAAATGGAACAAAAAATGATTCAATTATTTTTGAATAAAATACAGACAACATGAAACAAACAGAATTTGAATTGTAAGTCTCTAAGAGATAAAAATCAAGAGTTATAATTGAATTATTATCGAAGATATCTTCTAAAATTACCTACATATACACACACGTGCACACACATAAGTATATACGCATATACACACACTCATACATGCACACGCGCCTACACAGATTTTCTCTCCGTTCTTTCTCTCCCGTTCTTTCTTCTTTCTTTCTCTCTCTCTCTCTCTCTCTCTCTCTCTCTCTCTCTCTCTCTCTCTCTCTCTTCTGCTTAACCTCTTCTCTTTTTCTCTCTTGCAATGTCATTGTTTTTCAAATTCACTTCTCGTACAACTTTGGGCTTCGTCTTTAATGGTCAGTGGAATACTCACTTCTTTACTCATATATATATATATATATATATATATATATATATATATATATATATATATATATATAGTATATATATATATATAATATATATATATATATATATATATATATATAAATATATATAATATATAAAATATAATATATAATAATATATATAAATATATATATATAAAATATATATATATAATATATATAAATATATATATATAAAATAAATAATATATAATATAATATATATATATATATATATAATATATATAAATATATATATATATATAAATATATAATATATATATATATATATATATATATATATATATATATATATAATATATATATATAATATATATATATATATATATATATATATATATATTTCGATTTCATTTTACTTTATATATATATATATATATATATATATATATATATATATATATATATACACGGCTCTCCTTAAAAGGGATATCTCTTTAGTGGCCTTTACAAATGTACGTATTTATCAGTAAAAAAATCCCTTCCGCTGCTAGTGTACAGCTGCATCACTTGTGTTTGATCCCTGTCGTCTAAGGCTGTAGAATACGCTAACTTCTCCTCTCGAGAGGATTAAAACCCACCAAATGGGGCCACCTATTGACTGTCGGTGACGACCTCTCATGCTTAAGGAAGGAATCCTGTTGGCTGAGCAGTTCATGACATGCAACGCATAACTTTGGCCCTTACTTCGGCTAGAGGGTTGGTCGCAGTAGCTCTCTCGAATAATTCGGCTGATAACGTAAATCCCTGGCAAACCCTTTTATCATATATTTGCTAGAAGGCGGTAGGTAAGGGTATTAGTGTCCTGGATATGACGTTAAAGTTCATCTAGTAGTGAGTTTCCAGTCTGGAGCTCTGTAGAGTGTGGAGTATCTCTTCATTGCCATTACTCCCAGGTTCACTCTGATCCTGAGTCATAGTACCTATTAGGGTCTAATCAATGGGGAACAATGGGTTTACAAATATTTGTTAAAAATGAGTTTAAAAAATGAAATACTTAACAAGAATGAATAAAAAGAACGTCTTCGGCATAAACTAATCTAAGTATTGACATACCGTAAAATACAACCAACCAAACAACCAACCAACCAAACTATATCGTTGTGCTTGATGAGAAGTAACAAGAAAACACAATACCATCCATAATGTCGCCAACTGAAGGTACGTCTTCGTAAACATTGCAGATAAGAGCAGATCCGTTAGAGCAGGGTTTGGCACCCTACGGTCCGCGGGGCAGATCCGGCCCGTAATCCATAATCATCTGGTCCGCAGTCCCTAAGAGAAATATTATAGTATTCCATTTGAAATGGTTTTTATTATAGTAATCTATTGGAATGCTTTTTTACTATAGAAATGCGTTGGAAAATTATCTATCTATCAATGTATCTCTCTCTCTCTCTCTCTCTCTCTCTCTCTCTCTCTCTATATATATATATATATATATATATATATATATATAGGAATGCATTGGAAATGGGTTTTTTCTATGAAATCGCATTGGAAATGGTTTTTACTAAGGAAACGCATTGTAAAGTATATAGAAATGCATTGGAAAAGGATTTTAACTATAGGAATGTATTGGAAATAATTTTTACTATAGAAATGCATTGGAAATGATTTTTACTCTAGGAATTCATTAGAAAATGATTTTTACTATATAAAGAGATCACGATGAAAAACGTCAGCTGAAGTGGAGAAATAGAAAAATTATCAATAGAGAGAAGAAAAAAAAAAAACATGAGTACACAGAACCTCTAAGATATAAACGAATACCAATTGAAAATCATTACCGATAATGAGCCAACCAAGAAAAAAAAAAAAAAAAAAGACAAAAAAAAAAAAGAAAACATCTAGAGAAACGTAAATAAAAAATAGTATGACGCGACACAAGCAAAGTTTCAACAACCGATAATTTTAAATGTTCTCTTGTTTTAATGATGATTAATGCGAGGGTAATTAGCGGTAATCTTTACCGACTTGGTTTTTAATTTTATTCTATTTTTTTTCTCTTTAGTGTTTATACAAGAGATTATTGAAAAATATCGATTTGGAAGACAACGAAAAAAGCCACTTTTCTTGTCTCTTGTGTAGTTATGAGATCCTCAGATATCTCAGTCATTAACTCAGTATTAAAGTACATGTTCAATCCGCTCGAAATATGATTTGTAATTAAAAGAAAAAATTTGTCATTTAAACACAGTGTATGCAAAGTTTTCAAACTCCATTTCTGGTAATATATTTCAGTAAAAAAAACAAGCACTATATAGAAGTGTACCGATTATTCTATTTCATTTGATTTGATTTATTTTTGAAATTTCATTTTGTCTCCTTTTTTTATTTTTTGGAATAACGAAAAACACATGATTGTTAAATGCTCTCAAATTAATGGTGGTGAAGAGTTAACAAAACAGTCTGCCTAAGTAAATAAAATAAATGTATATCCCGAGAAACTTCGCGCTACATACAGCAACTGGCAAATAAATCTATCACCACAACCGGCAGATAAGAGAACAGATAACAGAACACTCTGCTTGAATAAACAACTGTATCCGAAAGATTTCGTGCTACAATAGCAATTGACCAATCAAATCCGGGTAAACTTCGTCCTACACATAAAAATTAACAAATCAAAATCCAGTCCACTCCAGTCCTCTCCCCTCTGTATAAAACCAAACCGCATGGTATTTAAAATATTTCCTCGTCTGGAAATATAGCACCCATATTATCTACAGAATATATCATCATCATCATCATGTCGCGCAAGCAGCACGGATATCCATGATAATCTCTCGCCAACCTACCCTATCACTTATTGCACCTGGGAGGTCTTCTGCGCAGCAACCAGCATCCTCGCATAGTTGGTCATTGTAGGTCCTTGATGGGCAGCCCACACTAGCATGTTTATGTGTTGGCTTCCACAGGAGAACGTCGCTTATGAGCTCATCCTTGCTTCTCCAGAAGTGTCCTGCATGCCTAGTCCGTCTCACTCGGATGGTTTGTGAAATGGTGCTTCCTTGTGGGGTGTTGCTTCCATGACTTGTTCAAGACTGCACGCAGCATCCTTGTGCAGCTCCCATCCAGTTTATTCTCAAGGCACTTCGTTAGGGTCCAAGTGGTGCAGCCATACAGCAGTACAGATATAACCACGACCTGGTAGAATTGTCTCTTTAACTTGTCAGTGAGATCGGACATCCATATGACTGATAATCTGTTTGTGGCCGACCATGCTTTTCCTATTCGTGTATTAACATCGCTCTCTGTGAATATATATATATATATATAACAGACGAATAATCTGGGAATGACCAGCTGGTGTAGTGGTTAAAATCTCCGCTTGGCAGTCGAGGTTTCGAGTCACACACGGAGCAGTCTCCCATGTCTATAACCTTGCTGATGAGACCTAATAGGTCGAAATGTACATTCAGGGATTGACATTTTCTCGATTTGTTTAGCCTTACATTTGAACACATATGCCCGCCTAAATTCATTAATTATTAACTAATTGATTTTCAAAATTATGTATGACTTCAATTAAGCACATATCCTCCAAAAATTGTCGGCTAAAAGCCATATAAAAAATAAACACATTGTTTATTTACGTACTCTCTCATATATATATATATATATATATATATATATATATATATATATATATATATACCGTTACCCTGTTTTGACGTATCATGTTTCTTCGGTGTGGCTAGACATAACAGGCTACATCAAGCTGGGCACACTCACAGATCCGAGCGAGATTTTAACTGTGTGTGTGTGTGTATGATGTATTACTAGAGTCAATATTTGTGTGTTATATTGTATAGGTGAAATGCTAAAATCTTGGCTTTTTTTTTTTTTTTACAAAAATAATCCATGTTCTTCTAAATCTCAAAGTAAAAAGCCTTGTAAATAAAGATAATGAATTGTTCTCTTTAATGGCGTCGAAAACACAATTAAAGTTCTGAAAAAAAAAGAAGTAGGAAAAAATGCCATGTCAGCCAACACCCCAAAGCAGACGACAAAAATCCAGATATCTCACAGTACCTCGTGGCAAGCAGTCACGAATTCTGTTTGTTCTCGGGGAATAATCGAATTTCAATTCTTTAATTCCAAGAATGAATGGTTTTTTTTTGTCTTTTTTAAGTAAATTCTTTCTTTCTTTCTTTCTTTCTTTCTTTTTTCTTTCTTTCTTTCTTATAAAGTCATTTACGCATAGTTACGGTAGTAGATTCGATGTGAGTGATAAAATAGTTAAAAATCAATGATTCCCAATTTCCACAGTAGAATTATCAAAATTCTAGCAGAACCTGTGGATATACCACAGTATGATAATTTGATTTTTACAACGTCTGATATGTTTACTTAAGAGCTATTGCAAAATAGTTCAATATGCAAAAAGTATAATAATAATCTCACTCTTTTTTTCTTTCTTTCTTTCTTTTCACCCTTTTATTAGGTTCGATTGAAACAGATTAGTGTTAGCGATTACGCTTCCGCGCACCCACCCCATATATCTCTATTTTCCCCTACTCTTTTCCTTTCTTTCTTTCTTTCTTTCTTTCTTTCTTTCTTTCTTTCTTATTATATTTTTCTGTGTGGCATGTCCTTTTTCTTCTCTTTCTTTCTTTATAATAACATCCGAAAGGTCCATAACTTAACTGGGCTGACTACATTCATAATAAATAAGAATTCGGCGGAGAAGCAACACCAGATAATGAGGATTTACATGTTTGCATTTCATCTTGTACGATTTTGGACGGTCTCATTTTTAGCAAAGGTTGTTGCAATATGATAAGGATCGTACAATTAAGAAACACGAGTATTAATATATAGACTAGCAGGACCTATGGATATACTACAGTATTATGATTTCATTATTACAACGTTTGATGTTTATTTAAGAGCTATTGCAGAAATAGTTCAATATGTAAAAACTATAAGAATCTTGATTTAACTCTCTCTCTCTCTCTCTCTCTATCTATCTATCTATCTATCTATCTCACTCTTTCTTAAAAGAGAGGATGTAAAATATTTACGTTGATTTGCTGATAAAAAAATGGGGGGGTGTTTAAAATATCTACATTAATTTGCCGACAAACCTGTAACAAAAACACGAATCGAAAAATATCTAAGTCTGCCGGAAATTCGCTTGACTCGTTAAAATATAGCGTAAATTAAGACAGGAGGCTCGGACAACATAATATCAAATTTACCAAAATATATTACGTAAGTCACAATTTCAATCTTACAAATAAAATAAACATGTAACTTTTTTTTTCATTTCATTTTAATTTTACGTTGGGCAGTTAAACAACGCATTTGAATGTTTCATTTTAAAAATTGGGTGAAATAAAATGGGAAAAATAAGAAATCTGCGATTAAGCGACAGCAGATAATCTGAATTTAAATTCTTGTTCTTTGCATTGCATTTTGAACAATTTGGACGGTCTTATTCTTAAGCAGAGGGTGTTGCACGATGATAACAGACGGAAGATTTGGGATCGATCACCAGATTAGACCGGTAACAGCTTCTCATAGTCACACGTTTAAAAATAGAAAATGCAAATAACATGAGGATATTGTCTGAATTTTTTTTAGATGAGGCTTGGTGTGTATTATTTTGATTTTTGGACTGTTTTCCTCATCTTTCTTGGAGTATAGAAAACTAAAACCTTTTGGCTGTTATTTCAAATATTTAGAAGCTTATTGTAACGGATTGATGGATGAGTAAAACAATGACGTCATTAGTATTATTCAGATTATTCGGACTATTGTCCTCATCTTCATTGTCATCTGTACAACATTTCGGCCGGTGTGTCCTCCCGCCCTCTTCATGTATTTCTTGTCGGACTCGGGAACCTTCTTTTCGAACTAGGGAAACTTCTTGCCGTAATCGGGTTCCCGAGTTCGAAAAGAAGGTTACCGAGTTCGAGAAGGCTCCCTGAGTTTGACAAGAATTACCTGCAGACCGGAGAGCACATCGGCCGAAACGTTGTACAGATAACAATAAAGATGAGGACAATATTCCGGATAATCCAAATAATACTAATTTTCAGGCCTGATCTCAAAAATTCAAAGAAATAATCATTATTTGGATGAGATCTTCATAAATTCTTCGACGTCTTGTTTGCTTAACAACCAAACTGTTCAAAATGATTTCTCAAGTTGAATGATTGCTATGTTGATGAACACCAAGATTTAATTATTGGCTGACATAGCGGATTGATATAAAATAACATAGAAATGAGAAATAAGAAAAGAAATAAGAAATGTATTTATCAATAGTACGAACAACTTATGAAGAATAAGTAAAAGAAAAACTTTATTTTTGTTAAACTACTATTGAAGGGAGGCCATTCCTAATAGCGTGAAGCTAAGCCCATGGACATGACCACCCTTGGACGCTTACAGGAAACGATAAAAACATCGGTTAAGGTAACCAATGCCTTTTAATTTGACCATAATGAGATTTACTGCATTAAGCGAGCCAAACCATGGCTTGTCACAATTGACCACCTGCCTGATTCGTTCCTGAATATAAATAACCGTTCCCTCGGGTAAATATAGAAATGAGAGGCTAGAGTTTTTTTTATCAAAAATCTTCAAAACATAAAAGAGAATCCCCAACATTTCGAGACAATTCCATTAGAATTATCAGTCTGCTGCAGCTTATGTATATATATATATATATATAATATATATATATATATATATATATATAAGTTAAGAGTAAGGAAATGAATCCGACGGTATAAGTATAGATAAAAGGATATGAAAACACACAATGCTGTTAAAAGGAATATTTTCATTTTAACAGCATTGTGTGTTTTTCATATCCTTTTATCAATACTTATATATATATATATATATATATATATATATATATATATATATATATATATATATGGCTATTTGTGTTTACACAAGCTTACTTGGAATTTTAGTAATATCTATGTAGATATATCAGTATATATGTTTACATGGGGTTCTATTCAAGATCTTTTTTCTCGGTTATCCTTATGATTTCTGACCGTATATGATATTTCTATTTCTTCGCTTAGGATGACACATCATCCCACAGAACCCCTGGCTAAATTCCTGACCTTGACTTTTGAACTCAAAGGACCTGGACCCTTTTCAAGACGTTGGCTATCTCTGGTTGTTGGCGAGTGTCACTTCCATTTCCAATGTCAGATTTGAAGTTGGCATGATAATGCCCTCAAAGGAGAACTTTGAATATATAAATTTGACGCATGTGAACATCAATATGGGTGGCTAACGTGCTAGACAGTGACATCGTAGATACCGAGTTCTAGCTTCAGTCGAGGTATTAGGTTGACTTTGGAGGTTTTGATGCGTGTGCGGGTGGTTATATATATATATATATATATATATATATATATATATATATATATATATATATATATGTGTGTGTGTGTGTGTGTGTGTAGAAAGTTTTGTAGAAAAAACAAGATGTTAAAAGTTTTGCTGACAGAAATCTGTTTCGACATTATGAAGATGTCTTTATCAAAGCAACATTGTAAACGGAAAGACGAAATAAATATATCATTAATCACGAGGCACAGAACGCTCTCGATCAGTACCGGAATTTTCAAGAAAAAAAATTCATCTTGTTTTTTCTACAAAACTTTCTACACATATTGTCGGATTCAGTATCCATTTTACCTTTCATACTGTCCACAGAAAAAACAAAATTGGAATTATTTTAAATTATATCACCACAGGCCAAATTTCGAATGTAATAAGGATCCCCACACTACGAGTTTGTCATCATTGCAGATTCCTGTTGCTGGACTTGTTATATTTTTTAAATTTTCATTTGTAACCGGAAGATTTTTCTGAACTTTTTGATATATTCATATACACTTTTATTGCAAACTCTTTTGAGCTTTTTTCTAATGATAAAAATGCTTATAATTTAAAAAAATAAAATTTATTTATTTTTAACATAAGTACGCATTAAATTTTTTTTTAAATTCCGGTACTGATCGAGAGCGTTCTGTGCCTCGTGATTAATGATATATTTATTTTGCCTTTCCGTTTACAATGTAGCTTTGATAAAGACATCTTCATAATGTCGAAACAGATTTCTGTCAGCAAAACTTTTAACATCTTGTTGTTTTTTCTACAAAACTTTCTATACATATTGTCGGATTCAATATCCATTTTCCCTTTCATATATATATATATATATATATATATATATATATATATATATATATATATATATATATATATATATATATATGTATAGTGGTAAAGTAAGTATTTCATCACCTGCTGATTCTCCGTGTTTGAAACCTTATGTAAATAGGAATGGTGTATATTTTTCAGGGTAGTCCGTCTTGAAAGTGCTGGATAGTATATGAAAAAATTCTGAAAAATCACATTATATTAATTTTTGTACATTTATTTGTTTTTTAATGAAAAAATAAATATTTTGCCCACTACCAACCAGCAATGATTCCGGTCCCACAGACCTGTTATGTAACCATGAGAATGTAGACTAGTCCTATTACTCAATTATTATATATATCAAGTACTCATTACCTGTATAAAAGAGACTAGTTCACAGAATCCTTCAATTAATCAGAATCAGAATCTAATCTCTCAACAAAATTGGCAAGACGAAAGAATTGTCTTAGAACACCCGGGACAAAATTGCATAACTGCACAAGACTGGAATGGGCTACAAGACGATTGACAAGCAGCTAGATGAGAAGGAGTTTTTGCGATAATTAGAAAATGGAAGAAACACAAATTGACTATCAATCTCCTTCGGTCTGGAGCTCCATGCAAGATCTCCCAACGTGAAGTGAACCTGATAACGAGAAAGGTGAGCGAACAACCCAGAACTACACGGCAAGAACTTGTTAATGAGATCAATGCAGCTGGGAGTACAGTCACCAATATGACCATTAGTAACACATTACATCGTAGCGGACTGAAATCATGTAATTTTACAACCAGTGTTTTTACTGGTATTGTCTACCAGTACTGGCTTAACAGTATTTACACTGTTGTATTCTTCTAGAACAGCAGCAACATCCTCAGCTAGATGAATACCAGTTGCACCAATGTTGGGTGTGACTCAGTGGGTGAGATATTTACTTGAAGTGCCCATCTCTCTTATAAATTTAAGTGGCGCTCTTGTACCTTGCTCTTTTTAATATTTTTACACCATTTTCTTCAATCTCATTGTATAGCAAAGTGTCTTTATCCACTCCGTAATCAACTCCAATACAGATGAGATTAATAATCTTGAATATGCTTCTGATAGCTAGCTACCTTTACTCTTGCTTTTTCCCTATCTATTTTAGATTTGTCTAAAATAATGTCTTTTAAGGTCCTTTAATTAAGAAGGTACATGAACAGGTCTGTATGAAGTTTGCAATGGAGCATCTTGATGATTCAGAGGAGGGTTGAGAGTAAGCCATGTGTTCAGATGTGACTAAAATTGAGATTTCGGGCATCAACGTACCCTGTTTGGGAGAAAAAAATTGAACACTATTTAACCATTAAGCATGGTGGTGGAAACATTATGCTTTGGGTCTGTTTCTCTGTGTTATAGGTGATATAACCTATGGACATAGATGGAATGCGCCGACGGCTACCTCAAGTACCAGGAACAATTGTGACTTGACGAAGCAAATGCGAGTCAGCTCGTAACTGTATTGGTCGGACGCAATCTCCAGTCACGATCCCCACACGTGAAGATGCCATGTCACGTGTGCGGATCGCGACTCGTCTTTCAAAAATATAACGCTGAACAAATACAGTTACACAACAACAAAAATTTATAAAGATTTTTTTATCTCCTGTCATCTATAAAACATTCATCAACTTCTTCCCCCCTTAATACATCCTGATGAAGGTTTAAAGAAACCGAAACGTTTATACGTTGATAAATACATTTAGCTAATTTTGGAACACTTTTTTCAAATTTCTTAATATTGTCGGATTCATTTCCATATTTACTCCCATATATATATATAAATATATATATATATATATATATATATATATATATATTATATATATATATATATATTTTGGATATTATAGTAAAGAATGCTCCATATTAGTAATAAAGCATATATCTACGATAGAGTAACGTACACACACAACATATATAATATATATATATATATATATATATATATATATATATATATATATATATAGAGAGAGAGAGAGAGAGAGAGAGAGAGATTGATAGATAGATAAATAAATAATTTAATTTTTTTATCAATTTGAGCAATTTAATTATTTACATTAAATATGGCGGGGGACTGAATAATTAATGACCCCCAAATTTCCCGGGTATTAGTGGGTACTCGTATCTAATATAAAACGCATTAAATCGTGATATAGTACAGAAATGACAAACGTATGCTTTACGGTCGTGTCTTGTCTTATAATAAACTTCTTTTTCTGATAAAACTCATTGTGATCAAATGATATTTATTTCTGTTAGTAATGAGAATATAGAAAATTGGTTCAATAGTGTCATGTTTTATCAACTTCATTCTTTTTCATAAAGGGCGTACTAGTATAAATTTGAACTGAATATGATTCATCTTTGGTAAGAGTCATTTTTGTGTGCCATTGTTTATTGAAAGTAACATTGGCTTTTCCTTTTGGCAATGTGAATGGCTATTTCTCGTTGACATTTCCTCTAGTAATTCATTCCTTTTTTCTTCCTTTACAACGGTCTGTTTTCCATATTATCGATTTGGTCTTTTCGCTTTCTTTTTCCTTCGTCTCTTTTACTACATATTTTTTATCTTTTATTAAAAAAAAAGAAGAATTTCTGTGTTACTGAATACCCTGAAGGTACACTTGTCTGACGCTAATAGAGACACATAGATTCTTGAAAGGAGTCCGTTCTGAATCTCGAAGAATCGTATTATTTTTTTTTTTACATTTCTTGTATGTTTTCTGCCATGCCATGTTCCAACTTCATAGAATTCTCTAAAATGAATGGATACAGGCGGCAATTCCAAACTGGATGAAATAATGGAACGTATTCTTTTGGGAGTTCTGCGATTGATCTTTTAAAAAACAAATAATCGTATTATTTAGTACGAATGGTGGAATAAATGGCTTCAACTAGCATTTATGACAGCATATAAGGCGACATTTAATCTATAAACTAAAAACACCAAAATATTAGGGTTCATATTTGGAAGCGTGTGCTGTAATGGTTATAAAAAAAGGAAGTTATGTTGGTGGAGTAGACTATTGTCGATATCAGCTCGACAGCGAAGGAGTCTATCTTCTTTTCACTAGCGCTAGTCCAGGGACATAGTTTTTGTGTCTGAGCTGAAGCGCCACACCTACCATCTGCTCCCCACTTCACTGCACAGATCCAAGCCATGCAACTCATTTGCTGACAGGGCGAGGGCCGATATCGATCTTGGAAACTTGTTGTTCCGAGGCGGATGCTTTACTGACTGAGGTAAACCGGCCACTTCAAGCACCATATATGATGGCATGTAAGGCGACATTTAATCTATAAAATAAAAATGCCAATATATTAGTGATCATATTTGGATGCGTGTGGTGTAATTTTTATAAAAGTAAATCAAGTTGAAGGAGTGGCCTATTGTATCTGCTGGACAGCGAAGGAGTCTATCTCCTTTTCGTTAGCGCTAGACAAGTAGATTGTTTTTGCTGAGTTGGTGTTCCACACCTTACATTAGCTCCCTACGTTACCGCACAGATCTGATTACCTAATCTCTAATCTAGTTGGCGTGGACCGGTATCGAAGCAGAACCCTAGATATGGGTAAATAGTTGAATAGATCTGGCTCTTTTAACCTTAGTTTGGTAAGCTAGGAGAAGAAAAATTCTAAATTCAAGCCTGTTAAACTCCGCTTAAGAAAATGACCCTGTGTCACATCCTGCTCGTGTGGAGTGGTCTGTGATATTCTTTTCTGTGATATATTCTTCGGTGAAATGTCTGTTTGGCCAATTGTTTTTTTGGAAAATGTCCTTTCTGTGAAATTTCCGAGGGTAAAATGTCCGTTCGGTGAAATGCCAGTTCCGCCAACTGCCCGTCGGCGAAATGTTCTTGAGTAAACTGTCCGTTCTGTCAAATGTCAGTCCGGCCAGATGCCTACGGGTGAAATGTCAGTTCGGTGAAATATCCGTTAGATGAAATGTCCGTTCCAAGAAATATCCTTTCTGTTATATATTCTTCGGCGAAATCTCTGTTTGGCCAAATTTTTGTCTTTGGAAATGTCCATGCTGTGAAATTTCCGTGAGTGAAATGTCAGTTTGCTGAAATGTCAGGCCAGTCGAATATCCGTGGCTTAAATGTCAGTTCTGTAAAGAGTCTGTTCGATGAAATGTCCTTCGGCCTAAAACCCGTCAGTGAAATATCCTTCACCAAGACCATAGAAGTACGAAAAATTGTTTCGGGGAAATGTTAAATATCCGTGAAATATCAATTCGACCAAAATATCTGTTCGATGAAATATTCGTTAGGCCAAATGCTGTGGGTTAAGTGTCAGTTCGATGAAATGTACTTCGCCTAGACCATATCACTACTAAAATATGGCCGTTTGATGAAATTATTGAATAACAAACATTCCCAGAATGAAATGTCTTTCAACATTTCCCAGAATGAAATGTCCTTCAATGAAATGTCCGTTTGGTGAAATGTCAATTCGGCCGAAGGTCCGTCGATGAAATTATTAAATGACGGACATTTCATCGAAAATACATTATGGCAGAATTGACATTTCATCTAACGGAAATTTCACCCTATGTTCACTCATGTGAGTTTTTCACACCAGCGTAAGCTGTTGGTCTTTCGCTGGAGTCTAAGTGACAACGAGTCTCCTCAGGTCTCCTGGACTATTCTGAGTATTCTAGCCTATTTAAACAATGCTGTTGTCTAGATGGTATCAGTTCTTCAACCAGTCGTGCCAAGCTTTGTATTCTCGTTGTGCTAGTTTGTTATATTCGCTTAATATATGGTTAATGGTTTCATCTTTGTCACCACATCGTCTACATTTGCTGTTATTTTGTGTCTTATCAATTTTTGCTTTGATATTTGTTATTATGCATTGTTTTGCGCAGCAGTTATTAGCGATTCGGTTTCTCTATTGAGGTTTCCTTTTCTTAACCATATCTAATATTTTTCATGTGCAACCACCTCAATTTGTCGTTTGAAGTATCCATATAATTGTTTTTCTTCCCCTTTCTGTTTTCTTGTTTTTGTTGTTTTTCTCTTTGTCCATAGATTGCAGCTTCTGTTATTGGCTGCCGTAAATAATCTTTCTTTGCTCTTTTTTGTGTATTCTTCGAGTCCTTGCATTGTGTCATCTACGCAATCATCTATGTTGGCAAAATCTCTTATTATTATTATTATATTATTATTATTATTATTATTATTATTATTATTATTATTATTATTATTTACTCCTTTTGAGTTTTCACATCAGCATTAGCTGATGGTCTTTCACTGGAGTCTGAGTGACAGCAAGTCTCCTCAAGTCTCCAGGACTCTTCTGAGTATTCTGGCAGATTGCAGCAGTGCAGTGTTCTGAATGGTTTCAATCCTTCCTCTGATTTCTAAACTTTCCAAACCCTTTTCTAATCCTTTTGGGACCGTTCCAAGTGCACCAACTACAATTGGTATCACTTTGACTATCATATTCCATAACGTTTTAAGTTCTCTGGCAAGGTCCAGATATTTGTCCATTTTTTCATTTTCGTTTAGCTTCACCCTGTGATCTGCTGGCACTGCAAAATCCCCCACTTGACAAGTTCTTTCTTTTTTGTTAATAAACACAAGGTCTGGTCTTCTTGCTGGGATAAGGTGATCCGTTTATCATTATTATTATTATTATTATTATTATTATTATTATTATTATTATTATTATTATTTCCCTTCTAGTGAGTTTTGTTTTTCACACGAGCTCATGATGGTGGTCTTTCACTGGAGTTCACTGGGTAACAAC
>CM042145.1:121862906-121875406 GCA_023376005.1 Doryteuthis pealeii
TAAAGTAAGCAAAGTCGTCGGGGTAGCCTAAAGTCGGTATTAGCCAAACAGCGAGGGAGTATATCCCCTTTCCACTAGCGCTAGACCTAGGAGATCGATTTTGGCGTCTGAGCTCCTCACTTTACCGCACAGATCCGTGTGCTACTCATACGCTGAGTTGGCGAGGGCCGGTATCGATCTAGGAACCTCGTAGTTTCTAGCCGAACGCTCTACCGACTGAGCTGAGTTCGAACTCGGTTACTACGATGACGCAGTCCAGCTTGTTAGCCAATAAGCTACAAGGACTTCCCTTCAATGAAAAAAGTTACGAACTCAAGAGTACAGACTAAGTATCGACTACTATTTTGAACAATTCCATGTGGAAAAACCTAAGAATAAAAGAGGTATAATTTAAATAGTGGAAAAAAAAAAACATAGTGAAAAACTATAATAAATGGGTAAAATTTGAAATGTTTACATCCTAGAATAGAAATGTGTATTTGTTGACTTGTCCCATCAGATTGTAAACGATCACAATAGTTAGAATCATTCATCATCGAAGCCCTGAGTGTCAATTCGAAATAATACACTGAGAACTGGGCTAGCACCACCCACCGCTCGGTACAAGCTGCCAGGTTTGTCATGGGAAAACAAGACATACGTTACTTACGATAATGAAGAACTCGATATATAACATTTGTTCTCTAACTTCTTATTCTTGTCTCCATAGATTTAAATCCAATATATTCATAAGGCTTGTAAACATATATATATATATATATATATATATATATATATATATATATATATATATATGGAAATACGCTGAGAAAATTAATCCGACAATATCAGAAGAAAATCTATTCACACATTCACTATACACTTAACATCTTTCATTTTGTCCCTCACATAAACATTACTTAACAGTGTCCTGAAGATGGTACAATATACCGAAATGCTTAAGTATTGACACATAAAATGGTTTCCCTTGATCATAACATCCTGTGTTTGTTATATTTTTAAAATATTTTCTTCATATATATATATATATATATATATATATATATATATATATATATATATTATATTCGAAGTTTATGTATTATACAGACAGAGACAGAGACAGAGAGACAGAAAGAGAGACAGAGACAGAGACAGAGAGAGAGAGAGGAGAGAGAGAGAGAGAGAGAGAGAGAGAGAGAGCGGGGGAGAGATAGAGAGAACAATAATCAGACCGAGATATATGAACAGTTGATTATTTTTTACAGCATATAAACCCTTTTCAGGTCATTTAATGCCGAATCAATTTTGATATTCTGTTTCTTACAGTATATGTGGTTGCTTAAATGATCACTCATCGAGGTATTGAACTGGCTAATCGTTGCTTAACTTATGCAATCTAGCGTGACTTAACTTTAAGCCAGATATGAAATGATTGAGATATATATAGATATGAAAAGACTGGGATAGATGGATAGGTAGATATTAAAACAAGAAAACGTTTCTTTGTAAAGGGGATAGACTCCCTCGCTGACTGGCTGATACCGACTTTAGGCCGCCCCGTCGTCGACCCGTCGATATATATATATTATATATATATATATAATATATATATATATTATATATTGTTAAATAATGCAGCCATTTTCTGTCTGCAAGTCTTATCTTTGTTTTTTCATATTGCCGGATTATTGTTTTAATATCTGGCGAGAATTGGCTGATGTATTCGCCATATGTCATAGACCATATAGACAACAACAATAATAAACACAACCTATATAAATGGTAAATGGAATATCCATTGTTGTAACGGTTAAAATACCTTGAAGATGGCCCACGATAGGGTAGAAAGTACTCGGTCTATGACATATGGCGAATACATCAGCCAATTCTCGCCAGATATAAAAACAATAATCCGGCAATATGAAAAAACAAAGGATAAGACTTGCAGACAGAAAATGGCAGCATTATTTAACAATATATGCCTACAAGAAAAAAATGCTGCCTAAATACACACACACACACACACACACACACACACACACATATATATATTATATATATATATATAATATATATATATATATATTGTTTATAGTATATATATTGTTTGGGATTTGGTATGAAGCATTAGGTATCCAAAACTTGGTAGTAAGGGATGATTCTATATGTGATTTCTAAGACACACTGTATTATTATTGCATGATCCAGTATGTATACATACTGTGAATCTTTAAATCACTACAGAGAGCTCAATGTATCATAATCTTTTTAGATTATATACAGAGCAATATTTATCTTTGAAAGGAAGGAAAAACTCAACACCGTTATTCCATGATAAATTTATTACGACCAAAATCGGGGCCTTTAGAAATCTAAGTCTCATCAGATGGATAATCATCTATAATTTGAATTGCATAACAGAAAAAATTTTCTCATGTATACATTTTGTAAGGAAATTTTTTTTAGGAGGAAGAAGATTCTACAGTGAGAAAAAATTTGTTATGCAATTCAAATTATTGATGATCACCCATCTGATGAAACTTGATTTTGGGGAGCTTTGTTAAATCAACTTAGATTTATAAAGGCCCAAATTTTGGTCGAAATAAATTTATTATGGAATAACGGTGTTGATTTTTTCGTTCCTTTCAAAGATACACCCCCCCCGCATATATATATATATATATATATATATATATATTATATATATATATATATATATATATATATACATATATATATATAACATTTTTTAACATTTTGTTAAACCCAGTATGGTATTAATAATATTAAATAAGACCTGGACAGTTACTATTATGTATTTATATAAACCATCTACAAGATCATAAAATAACGTAAAGAGTGTTGTGTCACGAAGTGTCTGTCGATCTATTTAAACCCTTTTGTCCAGTCGTGTGTTTCAGAGTGTTGGCGTTTTTTGTAATATAGCGTGCGTGTCAAAAGTCTACTTCTACTTATAGACTCGCCGAGAACCATATAACCAACCTATTGGCCAATCACTGGCAGTACTCTGCTGCTGCTATAATATTTATACAGGCTGTTCGGATCTTAACTACTCTCAATTGCTTTTAGCCTTCGTGGACGACGTAACATAAGATTATATCACTGGACCTTTGACACTACGTAGGATTCCATAACTCAGGACTTATTCACTTACCAAAGGATTCTATAGCTCAAGACTTACTTACTTTAAGTCCTTTTCACCTGGACAAGGATTGCGTTCAGAGTAGCTAAGGCATTGACTCTCCGAGGAAGAACAAGTATTTCCAGGGGAAAAATGTGGAATGTTTTCTTTTCTTAAGAAAACGAAAAACTCAGCCAATTCGACAATTTATGTGATAAATAATGATCTTATTTAAAAAATAATTATTATTTATATTATTATTTATATTTTAAAGGCAATTACAATGCGTATAAAATGAATTAATTAGACATTGGACACTATTTTATACGCGTTGTAATTGCCTTTAAAATATAAATAATAATATACTTTACTTAACAATGCTTCAAGCAAATTATCAAATACTATTAATTATTATTTACTTTTTTTTCTGAATCAAACATATACAACCACATAAAGTTCATTAACAAATAGTTCACAAGTACACATAGATACATTTCTTTTCTTTTACTTTTTAGTTCCGTAAAAAAAAATAAGCTCCTTCATTTTTTACTTTTCACTTTAAATAATTTATTTCCATAAGATTTCTTCTTTTCCGTTTAAAAAAAAAAATAAACTCCATCTTTTTTCTTTTCTATAAACTTTCCTTTTTTTTTATTCAGTTCAGTTTTTCCCAACAATAAACTATTTCTTCTTTTCTTTCAATCCAACCATCCGATTCTAACTCACTCTCTTAAAATCCTAGTGTCCATCAAACCGACCGCCCCTCACTAAATGACTTTTTTTCGCGCTTCAACTTAACATCTTTTACCATCCACCAACCGATTCTCACTTCTAACTTTTCCTCATCTTAAAATAATTTTTTCAATCCAACTTGTCGTCTCTCACTCTTTTTTCTAATTCTTTTTTCGCTCCTAAACTATCGTCTGCTTTTTACGATTTTTCCCACCTAACTTGTTTGTTTACAGTTTTAAACAACACACCAGATGAGCAATGCCCCATTTCACTAATTTGAATTACATTACAAACAGTACGTGTGTCAATCAACTATTCTTAACTTGTTAAATTCATTCATGAATCTAACAAATTATGACTGGCCGTAAGATACAACCAGCGGACGAACGAATGAACGAATGAACCAAAACTGTTTACAGTATATTTTTCATGTACATGCGCAGATTTTTTTAAAAGATGGAATTACTTTTTTTTTTCTTCTTTTTAAATAGTATCTCTTTAATTTCAGTTCATATTTATCATCAAGGACTTTGAAAAATCCTTTGGTGTCTGCCACATCAATCATCATTATTGGTCTAGCCGAACTGGGAAACGTGATACTTGGCATCTAACGAATCTTTTTTCCCCCTTTGAAATCACCTGTTATTCTAATGAAAATAGGCACAGGGGGGAGGACAATAACACAGTTCCATCAAAACCTGACCAGATCTTCAGCTGCAGCCGCAACGACCGTGCGTACGTGCCTGCTTAGCATAGGTCTTATCAACGCCGAACCCACCTGCATTCAACGTTGACCACCTCCTTAATCTTCCTTCACGAAGCCAAACCATGATATCTACAATTTGTGAGTAATGCTAATTTTATATCAGTAATAATAAAGACGATATAATTTCCATATGAATGTTACATACTCATACACATATACCCATGTTGGGTACATACACAAGTGTTCTTTTACTGGAGAGAAGAGAGAGATAGACATAGGTAGATAGAGGGATGCATAACTTACTTCTTTAGCCATTTGGTGATCTCTAGTCGTTTCTATTCTTCCTCTCCATGTTGAATTCTATTTTTAGATTCTTGTTGGCTGTGCGTCTTTGATGCATTCCTTTTTCTTGGTCAGACTTGTTGCCAAGACATTCATCAATCAATAACATTGTAGGGATTATCTTCCCGTTGAGTTGTCTGCCCGTTTAGTATGCTGGTGCCCGCGAGGGGCTAGAGTATTTAAGCGCCGGGTTCAAACCCTTCTGTCTCTTTTCCTGTTCCAGTAACCACGAGACACATGGGATAGATTTTGGTCTACCCCTTCTCGTTGAAGCTTCGCCCCACCTTACATTACTGTTAGTGAATTATACAGCATGAACTATTCTTAGTCTCATGTCTGTACTTTTTGTATATCTTGTACCATTCATGAATATGTATTTATCTGTCTACATGTAACTTTGTTTTACCCATGTACTTTGTATCTCGTCATATCCATGTGCTGTACTATATTGAATGTTTTGTCTGTTAACATTCGTCGGAGTCATGTATCCAATATATATAACTTTGAACCTTTTCTTACAACATCATATTATTCATTTAAACTTTTATTTACTTAACTAAAATTCTTCTTCTAACTAACATAACGCGCGTGCGCATAAATGAGCCCATGCTTCTCATCGGATAACCAAGCAGGTACTGATCGGTTGACTCGGTCCCACGTGACTTCACGTATTTCGCGGGCTTTCTATAATATTCAATGGAAAGTTCCGCCCTTGATATGAAAAGGGGACATTCCTTCAGAAATACAGGGGGATTGACAATACTCTATGCAACCGCAAAAAATTATGCAACATGAGATCCATTACTGCAAAATGTGATATCAAATAAAGTTTGGGTTAAAATAGAGCTGTTTTTTTTATGCTAACAAATATGTTGCCAAGTTATCACTGAATAAGTTATAATTATTTGTTACATAATCTATGCGGTTGCATAAGATTATTGTCAATCCCCTGTAATTCTGAGAGGATGACCTCTTTCATACCATGGTATGATACTATGGAAAATTACAGAAGCCCGCCAAATATGTGAAGTCACGTGGGACCTTTTTCAGAGTCCCCAGTTTTCAGTTATACGTCAGGCAGAGCAGCGGCCATTTTATGCTCTGCCTAAAACTGGAACTCACGGGCGCTATGTTATGTCTGGGTTGGGGATTTACCGAATAAAGAACATTAAAAGAAAATCGAAGTCTTGTGTTTACTAAGAACTAACAATGACACAGGGCTTCTGATAAGGAGAAATCCCTAGCATGGAAAACCAGACCGAAGTCCCCAAGTCAACACCAGACGCTAGACCAGACCAAAATGATAGACGATCAGAATAGCAAAGCCGTCCAGAAGAGAAGTAAGAAGTAAGAAAAGGGTATGCAACATTATATCGATTTGGTTTAGTGAAAACCTCAGTACGTAACAAATTGTTAATCCAGAATTTGAGCCCCTAAGAGGATTCCCGTTAGTGTGATATACATGACGGTTTAGCATTGTATTTTCCATGTACATACGTAAATTCTTTGAAATATGGTATTATATTGTTTTTGAAATTATCTGTCTAATTTCGGTACATATCCAGAATCAATGTGTAATGATAATAATTTCGTAGACTATCATTTCTATGTTAGGTGCATTACTGCAATGTATGATATTAGATAAAGGTTAGAATTTACATTATATCGAACGAACAGAATGCATATAGGTAGGGGAAATTATATTCTCATATTCTATATTTATGTAAATGATATTCGCAGATCGATAAAAATATGAACACAAGTTAAATAATAAAACAATGATTCGGTTACAATGATTGCATCAAAAGTTCCGCACCGTACATTCATATTTAGGGTGAATTGAATACAAACCTTTTGTTCTTATAAAAGTCGTACATAATGTACTATACTATACTCAAAAGTATAAGGGGGTTATCGGTACTTCTTTCTAATATGAGGAGCTATATTCACACCAAAGAAAGGTTAAAAGCTTCAGGATTTACTAGCAGAGCATGTGAATATAATATTTATATTTTATTATTAACGTACCCATTAATGTACATTTTAACTTATTACACTGACAGGAACTGTGGATATGCCACAGCATGATAATTTAACTATTAACACGTTTGATATGTTCACTTAAGAGCTAATGCAATAATTCAATATGCAAAAAGTACAATAATCTTGATTTAACTCTCTCTCAACCTTTTTTCTCTCTTTCCTTTTTTTTTCATATTTTCATTATGTCCGATTGAAATATATTAGCGCTATCACTTCCTCCCGGAAGTGATAGCGCTAATATATTTACGTATGTACATGGAAAATGCTCCTCTCTGTATCTTTCCTCTACTCTCTTTCTTTCTTTCTTTCTTTCTTTCTTTCTTTCTTATTATATTTTTTCTGTGTGGCATCTCTTTTTTCTTCCTGTCTTATATTAAAAAAGGTCCATTATTTAGTTGAGGTGACAACACTCATAATATAAGAATTCGACAGCAACTTATAATCAGGATTTACATTTTTAGATTACATTTTGACGATTTGAACGGTTTCATCTTTAACCATAGGGCGTTGTAAGTTTATAACGGTCGAAAGATTAACGAATAAGAGTATTAATATTTAATGTTATTTGCAGAACAACAAGAATGCAAGTTTAACAATCAAACAATGATTGGGTTACAATGATTGAATCAAAGTTCATTCATATTTAAGGGAATTAAATAAAAAAAAACTTATATCTCATAAAAGCCGCACATAATGTATATACCACAAAAGAATAAGGGGGTTACCAGTACTTCTTTTAATATATTAGCTATATGACAACAAAGAAAGGTTAGAAGATTTTTGTCTTTATTATACACATCACTTGATGAGACCTCTTCCTTTCCCTTTGAGAAAGAAAAAAGCAGACCCAAACAAAGTTGGCAATTCAACATCAAACCGTTTTGAATACAAATATCGACAGAGGATAGACAAACTCTTCCTAATTATTAAGCTTGTTAAGCCTAGCTTAACCTGTCCTGTCTATTATTTATCAATAACTTTTCCCTGTTCTTCACTTAAAGCCAATGATAGATCTTCATTACTGTTTTGATGTAATGATTATCATTACTACTAGCAAGAATATGCACCCTCCGGTCGTAAGTACTTACGTTTGATGTAAAAGTAAAAGTAAAGTCGACGGGGCGGTCTAAAGTCGGTATCAGCCAGTCAGCGAGGCAGTCTATCCCCTTTTCAATAGCGCTAGACTAAGGAAATTGTTTTTTAGCATCTGAGGTGGAGCGCCACACCTACCATCAGCTCTCTACTTTACCGCACATATCCCTATTCTACTCATACGCCTTCTAGCACGCATATGATAAAAAGGATTGAGCCTTGCCATACGGGCAATAGGTCTGGGGCAATCATAGGGTATGGTCATGTCAAGCCCTAGCTTGACATGACCAGCCGATTGAATGGAGGGGGTCTCTCCGACCGGCCGTTTAACCTAAGTAAGGGTCTAAGTGGAGTGCTGCATGTCATGGACTGCTCATCCACAAAGACTCCATTCTTAAGCATCACAGGTCGCCACCCACGGCTAACAGGTGGTCCTATTGGGGGAGTCTTAGAGTCTGCAGAGATGCAGTCGGCGAGGACCGGTATCGAACTAGGAACCTCATGGTTTCTAGCCGAACGCGCTACCGACTGAGCTAAATGAAATATATTACATTAGAAAGACCTACGAAATTAAATAAGAACTCATATAAAGATATTACACATATCTTAAGTATATTTTAATTTGTTTCTATATAAAATCATTCATAGAATTGATTTTAATACGTTGCAGAATAAAACAATTATATTCGAGATCAATAAAACCAAGTAATTATTTATTAAACCCGTTGTTAACCAGTATAATAATTAACCACACCATATATAATGTAAACCATTATTTCTTAATGATATATAAGACACGTTTCAGGATTTTAAACGCACTACAAACACGGGCTGTTTGGAGGCAAATCTAACTCAGGTTTTTATAGAGATCTCGTTAATAAATAAGATTTATTCTATGTTTAAATGATTTTGACTATAAATTAAATACTCGTTAGTAAACTAAGGCAATTGCTGAGTATTATTATGGCACAAGCCGTGACATGACATAGTTTCGGTTACATACAGACAGACAGACACCGAATCTCCATTATGATAACTAGCAAATATATGCACCCTCCGGGTGCAAGTATTTAAGTTTTAATGTAATGAAATATCGTATTAAATTAGAAAGTCTAATAAGAAGGCAGATAAAAAGATATGTAACAGAGTGGGGGTATAATAGAAAAATAGAAATGAAACTTACTCTTCCATCACTCCGTCTTTCATTGCTGAATTTACTTATTTAACTATTTAGTTAAATTAGGAAATAAAGAATAAAATGACAGTATTTTTTTCTTGTTAATGGATTTCATTTAAGATTCATCGAAGAGATTTTGCTTATATTCATTAAAATAAAACCAAACAGTTAGAATCAATAATACTAAGCACATATTTAATAAAATCACATTTTTAATATCAATATGCAATTAGCCTTCCCATTCACACTGTAAACCGCTAGTTTTTGTATATATAAATACAATTGCATGTTATTTGTATGTAGATATGGACAACACTAATAAAAAGGTGAGGCAATTTTATTAATAATTGAGGTTTAAATATAAATAAAATCATGGAGAATGTGATGTAAATAACGAAGGGAATTGTGACTTGAGTAGTAATATAGTTTCGGTTACAGACAGAAAAACACACAATCTCCATTATAATAAGATATGTAACTTTCTACTCTTTTTTAATGTAATGGTTATTATTCCTATTTTCAAGACTCAACCACATACCATTTTCCAATCACAATCTGAACGAAAGCAGCAGCAGCAGCAGTAGCAGAATGATGATGATGATGATGATGATAAAAAAAAGTTTGAAAATCATATTTATTTCTTCTCTTTGGATTATTTGACAAAGGCTTCATCATCATCATCATCAACTTTCAAACTTTTTTATCATGATGATGATGAGGATGATGATGATGATGATGATGATGAAAACAGTGACCAGAAGCCTTTGTCAAATAATCCAAAGAGAAGAAATAAATATGATTTTCAACCTTTTTTTATTTTTTTTGCTTTTTGTTCTTTTTTTTTTAAAGGAAAATAATGCTAAATGCACAGGCACATAAACTGAGTAATGTATCTAAATATAATCAATAAAAACAAAACAGTAATGCACTTTTGTGCATATAGACCAATTTATCATGTTAAGCGAAAAGGGCGATCATTTGAACATCGGTATGTTTTTTTGTTTGTTTTTTTAAAATTAGATTCTATCAATTTTCAAAGAGTTGCATTCTGGTGCATTTTCGGTTCGGACTGGCTTACCGTGCACAAAGTAAACCAGTTGAACCCTTGATTAATGGCAAAAGCATTTATGGTTTTGTCATGTAGAAATGGAAAACCTTCTATGCATGATAAATTTCAGGGGAAAAATTCAATACATTTTATGAAAGCGAGATTAAATACAGACAAATGTATACGAAACATCACGGTTAACTCGAATATTAATTTTTCGAAAATATATTTCATTTTAAATTATTATATATGGAAAGACACATCCATCAAATAATGCAATACTGACTGTGGCACTAAAGTGAATCTCAAGCTCAAGAACCTATATTATTGTCCCGACCATATTTCTATTATGGCAAACCCGAACTCGTTTTATCATATACATATATATTTACCAACCCTTCCGTAATAGTAAAATGCGTCACAGAGCCGATTTATTAAGTGAGGTTAAACAGGTTTGAATTCAGTGTTTTCCATCTTCATGAATGGTTACCTACCCAAGGTTAAAAAGCCCAGGTTACTATTTACCCATAGCTGGAAGGAGAGTAGTTGGATTCATACATTTCCCAAGTAGGAGTTAAATGGGTCTTTTTGAAAAATGTTAATATAGTATTATTATTATTTTTATTATTTCATTCCTTGCAGGGTTTTCACCTGAGTCTTAGCGACAGGAAATCTTCTCGGGTTTCCAGGACTTTTCTGAATAATCTAGCCGATTTCAACAATGATGTAGTCCGTATGGTCTTGATCCTTCCTTCAATTTCCATTTCTTTTTTCTATTCCTTTGAAGCTTTCCAAATGCGCCAATTACCATCGGTATTACCGTCACCAACATGTTCCATATTTTTCAGCTCAGTGACAAATGAAAAAAAAATGAAAAAATATTTTTCTCTTACTTCATTCCAGATGGTCATTAATTGTAAATACATTACATTAAAAAGATATTTTAGTTATTTACATTAGTTAAATACATAGGCCATATCACGTTCATCTAATTTATATGAGAAGTATATGTAGAACCACATGGAACCCACAGTTCAATATATATATATATATATATATATATATATATATATATATATATATATACCAGAACTGACAGCAAGTTGCTCAACATCGCCCGCCTAAGAGCTAAGACCAAAGTCTCGAAGGTCATCATCCGGGAATTGCTATTCGCCGATCACGCTGCCTTAACGTCACACACTGAGCACGGCCTGCAACAGCTTGTCAGTCGACTCACACAGGCTTGCAGGGAGTTTGGGCTTACGATTAGTCTAAACAAGACAAAGGTCATGGCACAAGGTGTAGACAACCCTCCAAACATCAACATCACAGCCTGGAAGAAGTGGAGAACTTCAAGTACCTTGGGTCTACCACTGCCAATTCAGTCTCCACCGACGATGACACCAACAGCAGAATTGCAAAAGCGGCGGCAGTCATGGCGAAACTGAACCAGTGAGTATGAGACAATGCCAGCCTTACCAAGAGAATCAAAATGCACGTCTACAAAGCGTGTGTTCTCCGTACTCTCCTATACAGTAGCGAAGCCTGGATCACGTACTCACGTCACGTGAAGAAACTGGACAGCTTTCACCTAAGATGCCTACGTCGCATTCTACGCATTCGTTGGCAGGACAAAGTCCCCAACACAGAAGTGCTGGAACGAGCAAACGTAAACAGTATGCCCGCCATCCTCTGCGAGAGACGCCTGCGCTGGCTTGGCCATGTCAGGAGGATGGACAAAGGCCGCCACCCCAAAGACCTACTGTATGGTGAATTAGTGGAGGGCACCCGACCGGTAGGGAGACCACGTCTAAGCTTCAAAGATGTCTGCAAGAGAGACATGAAGACATATAACGTCGACATAAACACATCGGATGCTTGTGCAGAAGACCGTGCGACCTGGCGCCTCCTCGACAAACAAGGAATGAAAGGGAGTGAAAGAGAGAGGAAAGAAGCCGCCACAGAAAAGAGAGCTAAAAAGAATAAGAAACTACAGCACCCCCAACACATACAGAAAGCATCACCTTTTGTTTGCAATCCCTGTACCAGAGACTGCCATTCAAAGATCGGTCTGTTAAGCCACTCACGTAGCTGTAGGTAAAAAAAATTAAATGGTCACTACGCCATCGTCTTAAATAGACGGAAGGTTGCCAACAACAACAACAACAGCAACAATATATATATATGTATATATATATATATATATATATATATATATATATATATATATATATAG
>CM042145.1:121880406-121886134 GCA_023376005.1 Doryteuthis pealeii
TGACTTTTTTTAGGGAGGGAGGGAGAGGTCCTGCATCACTCTCGAGCCACGCGCCTGAGGACATAGTTTTGTGTTCAATTAAGTTTCGTATTTTGTTTTTTTTTTGTTTTCTGTACTAATGAGACGTTTCAGATTAATTTTACTCGAAAAATGTTTCGGGTCAAACAACCTCTTGACCTCTTGACCTCTTGGCCGCTTGGGTGGATACCAATTTCATTTGCTTTTCTCGACAAATGTTACCTCGCTAATTAGTTTTAGCCAAACTGCTCCAGACTACTCTGAAGGTCAGCAATTTGTGTCCCTTCAACCAAAATACCTTTAAAACACTCGCTCAGATTAAATGAGTTCATATGCCATATTTCATCAACGTTGGCCCCGCAGCCTAGAAGTCTAGAGGTTAATAAATTTATAAAGTTTAAATTAAACAATTGAAATGAATAATAAAATGCGAAAATAAAATGAAATTTCCCACAATTCCACTTCAGCCAAAAATGTAAGTGTCAGCGCCAAAAAAAAAAAAAAAAAAAAAAGGGAAAAGAAAGAAAAGTCCCTTACGGCATTAGTGACCCACTGAACAGACGTGCTGTATTGTCTCTAGAAAATTTATAATAATAATTCATGACTTAATATATATATATATATATATATATATATATATATATATCTTATTATAATGGAGATTGTGTGTTTTTCTGTCTGTAACCGAAACTATATTACTAATCGAGTCACAATTAACATAGTTTTTTACATCACATTCTCCATGATTTTATTTATATTTAAACCTCAATTATTAATAAAATTGCTTCACCTTTTTATTAGTGTTGTCCATATCTACATACTAATAACATGCTATTGTATTTATATATCCAAAAAATAGCTGTTTGCAGTGTGAACGGGAAGGCTAATTTGCATATTGATATAAAAAATGTGATTTTATTAAATATGTGCTTAGTATTATTGATTTCTAACTGTTTGGTTTTATTTTAATGAATATAAGCAAAAATCTCTCCAATGAATCATAAATGAAATCCATTAACAAGAAAAAATAAGTGTAATTTTATTCTTTATTTCCTAATTTAACTAAATAGTTAAATAAGTAAAATTCAGCAATGAAAGACGGGAGCGATGGAAGTGTAAGTTTCATTTCTATTTTTCTATTATACCCCCACTCTGTTACATATCTTTTTATCTGCCTTCATATTAGACTTTCTAATTTAATACGATATTTCATTACATTAAAACTTAAATACTTGCACCCGGAGGGTGCATATATTTGCTAGTATATACAAGGTGTGTAAAAAAAGTATCAATTCTTTTTGAACTTTTTGACACATCTTGTATTCTAAAAAAAATGTTCCATTCATGTTTCCTTTCTATATGGGTGAATAGAGCTTTAATCTCGATACTTCTACGACACATGATATATAAATCTGTGTGTGTGTGTGTGTGTGTCTGTGTGTGTGTGGTCGTGTCTTGTACATTGATATTTATTGTCTTCATCTATCTATCTATCTATCTATCTATATATATATATATATATATATATATATATATAAGTAAATTCGTCGGGGTGGCTTAACGTCGCTATCAGCCAATCAGCGAGGGAGTATATCCCCTTTTCACTAGCGCTAGACCTAGGAGATTGTTTTTGCGTCTGAGATGGAGCGCCATACCTACCATCAGCTCTTTACTTTACCGCACAGATCACTGTGCTACTCATACGAACTAGGAACCTTGTGGTTTCTAGCTGAACGCTGTACCGACTGATCTAAACCGGCCCTTTACCAAAAAGGTTATGAAACATAAAGAAATATTTTTTAAAATACAGTAACTTTGAAAAAAAGAAATTCCATCTTACTGAACATCTCATAGCCTTTTCACAAGAATAAATGTATAAGCAAATTAAATACAAAAGAATCAAAGAAAAACACTCCAGAAATAAATGTGATTATATAAACAGAAAGAAAAAAACAAAAAAACTCACGGAAATAAATGTAACTATATAAACAGCACTAAGATCATTTCAAATAACTATCTATCTCGTATTCTCTACCTAGAAAAATATATCGATATCATCTTTTAGTTTCATGAGTGCATCTTATTATTTTCTATTTCTTATTATCTCATTTGAAAAGAAATGTAGGCATTTTAGAATCTTTTTCACTCAATGAATAGAATGTCTATGAATATTATAGTAAAAGTCGTCGGAGCGGCCTAAAGTCGGTATCAGCCAGTCATCGAGGGAATCTATCTCCTTTTAAATAGCGCTAGACCAAGGAGATTGTTTTGGCATCTGAGGTGGCGCGCCACACCTACCATCAGCTCCTTACTTTACCGCACAGATCCCTGTGCTACTCATACCCTGAATTGGCGAGGACCGGTATCGAACTAGGAACCTTGTGGTTTCTAGCCGAACGCTCTACCGACTGAGATAAACAAAAAAAAAGTCGTCGGGATGGCCTAATGTCGGTATAAGCCAATCAGCGAGGGAGCATATCCCCTTTTCACTAGCGCTAGACCTTTTTTTTTGCGTCTGAAGTGGAGCACACATCTACCATCAGCTCCTTACTTTACCGCACAGATCCCTGTGCTACTCATACGCTGAGTTGGCGAAGACCGGTATCGAAACCTTGTGGTTTCTAGCCGAACGCTCTACCGACTGAGCTAACCCGACCCCTTTTATATATTTATAGATCACTCAATTATACTTTATATCTATATATTAATACACTTATTCCTTAATCTTTTGAATGAGATCCCCGTGATATATTTAAGGTGAAACTCTCAATGACACGCGGAGGACAGGTGTTACTCAAAAGCTGGTTCAAAGACCATATTAAGAACAACTCTGAAGAAATGAACAATCACACATTCAAGCGTGAGAAAGATCTGGCCTCCAACAGACAGTAGAGGTGTCAAAGAATGGTTGCATTTTCAGTCAGGAGCGCAGAGAGCATTGTCATTTTGAGCATAGATTGCAAGCGGCAAGGTGTTAATATTTTGCATTTCCACGAATCTTCCTAATTTGACAATTTCTCATGTTAAAAACAACAAAGGTGCACGTACTGGATTCAAACCATTGTGTTATCAGATTTTTACTTTCATAGTTCTATCTGTCAAACATATATTAAGATATCTCCAATACTTTAGACAAAAAGCTACGCAAACGATAATGAGATACCGTGTCAAATGCTCCACTAAAATCCAAACATATAATAACTGCATTCTTCCCTTCCATTAAATATTCGTTTATATATTAACTAACAAGAATCTGGACACTCCTGGTGTAATTATTTATATTTTCATGTAATGAAATATATTAAATTAGAAAGACTAATGAAATTCAATAAGAACGCATATAATAAGTTACACTGATTTCAATTATATTTTAATTGGTTTCTAATAAATCATTCATTCGGTTGATTTTCGTACGTTGGAGATAAAACAATATTACAGATCAATAACACCAAGTACTATTTATTAAACCCGGTTTTGTTAAAACCAGTATGCAAATAACCACTCTATATATTATGTAAAACTTTATTTCTTAGTGAAGACACATTGCAGGATTTTAAACACACTTATCACATGGCTGTTTTGAGGCAAATCTAACTCAGACTTTCATAGATACAAGGTTAATAATTAAGATTTATTCTATGTATTAAAGATTCTGACTATAAATTAAATACTCATTGATAAACTTTTGCAATTCCAAAGAGTATTGTGACGCAAGCAATGGCTTAGTTTGGGTTACAGACAGAGGACACCGAATTTCGATGATAATAAAATATTTTCAAGAATAAGAGTCAGTGTGGGTGTACCATTTACGGAACCATGTTGATTATATTTTGCCGTCTAATTCCTTAAATTAAAAAAGAACCAAAAGCTAGACTCGACTTCGCAACCGAACACGTTGTCTGGGCCAATGAAAATTGGGTGCTAGTGTTCTTCAGCGGAAAAAGTTACTTCAATTTGATTGGCTCTGACAGCATATTGTCGGTCAGACAGAGTAAAGGTGAGATGGCTTCCTAAATACGAACAAAAACATAATTAAATTTGGAGCAGCTGACGTGCTATCGTG
The DNA here is from genome assembly GCA_023376005.1 of Doryteuthis pealeii. Taxonomy (NCBI): domain Eukaryota; kingdom Metazoa; phylum Mollusca; class Cephalopoda; order Myopsida; family Loliginidae; genus Doryteuthis; species Doryteuthis pealeii. Next base: position 121,884,488 of record CM042145.1, read on the forward strand.
AGGATGATCTCACACGCAGGTGTTGACTTACTCATTGGGTTATATAGCAAAGTAAAGTAAGGAGGCTCACTCGCGTTATGGTTATCGTCGTAGTAAATGGAATCGGTGAAAGAGATACAGATGGATAAAGAGAGATAATACAGACAAACAGGGAAAGGGAGAGAGGGAGATAAAGGGAATCTATGTATTAGCACGACTTGATGATTATGCTTATAAGCCATTGTTTCTAGTACTTCCGTGATTGCTGATTGCGTGCTCTACGTGAAACATCCACAAACCGACATTAAGTGTTCATAATTCAAATATTTGAAGTTTTATTCCTGCTCTGCTTCAATAGCACCGATCATCTTTTCATGCAATTTCTTATTTGTATTTATTTATTTTTTCTATCAATACTAATACATAATTTAAGATAACTTTTATTTACTTATTTACTAAAAAAAATTAAATTAGAGAACAAAGGGATAAAAAAGAAGAAAAAAAAGAGAAATAACACAAAAAAAGAAAGAGGAGAAGGAAAAAAAGGAAAGGGGAAAGCGAAACAAAAGCTAAGTATGTAAATTTTTCTATTAACGGTTTTTATTTATTTATTCATTTTTTGTTTTAAATTTTGACATGTCTACACAGTGGCAACATATTGGCAACATTTGACCGGATGTCAGCCGATATTAAGAATATTTGTTCTCAACAAACTTAAAAAAAAAAGAGAGAAATAAGAAATTACAGTTATTCACCCATTTCATTCATAAAGGAGGAGAAGAAGAAAGAGAGAAAAAGGAGAGGAAAAGGAAATAAGAAGAGAAATTATAACCACACAGATAAAAAACATAAAGCACGTCATTTCTGAAAATAAACTCTGATGATGAAGCTCTAGCTTCGAAATCGATAAGACATAAAAAAACATCTTTTTGTCTTTTTTTTTATACGCATTGTATTGCCTTCGAATTTTAATATTATATATATATATATAAGGTGTGTCAAAAAAGTATCGAGATTTTTGGTACTTTTCATTCTGAAAAACGTACCACTCATTATTTTTCTCCGAATACAAGGTGTGTCAAAATTACCAAGTTTAAAGCTCTATTTACCAAGATAGAAATGAAGAATGAATGGAACGTTATTAATTTTTTTCAGATACATGGTATGTCAAAAAGTACAAAAAATCATGATACTTTTTGACACACCTTTTATATAAGTTAATGTAGCGTGGACATAGAGTCAACAGTACTTGGATACTGACAGTTTCTCGCCTACGCATTCTTCAGACCAAACTGTCAGTATCCAAGCGCCTTTGGTTTAATGTCCGAGGAACTTTATCTTAAGTATAAATGCTATATCAATGATGTCGAACATTGTTTAGTAGTACTGTTTTAGATATGTTTAGAGAGAAAGTGACAAGCAGAAATTGAAACAAGAGACGGGACAGTTGTTTTACTTAATTGTAAATTACGACTAATTAGAACGAATTAAAATGATTTTATTCAAACTTAACTGAACCCCAGAAATAAGGTATATTTTACCATGCATTTACTGTCATTAAACTAAATAGGAAAAAAGCTTTTAGAAAAAGCTTTTAGGAAAAAATCATTGATTCACTCTGCTTTAGTATAACTAGCAAATATATGCACCCTCCTGGTGCAAAAGGTA
>CM042145.1:121886144-121896144 GCA_023376005.1 Doryteuthis pealeii
ACCGTTATCATCTTGCCACAAAAGTGTTTTAAAAACTGAGTTCAGGAAAAACTTTGAAAATAATGCTGAATACACATCAAGAATGAATAAAATAAAACGTCTTCGGCATAAAATACCGATCAAGTGTTGACATGCCGTAAAATCCACACGTGCAGCAACCATCTATTGTCTTTATTTCGCGTTTTTAGTGCGTTGTTACTTCAATAAAGAAAGAAATACGGAATTACAAGGAGATTTGTTCCGTTTCTTTATAGTTTAATCTATCTGTTATTAACCTCGACTTAGCACTAGAATGAGTTGACAGATTCCCAATCATTAACAGGCAACGTCACCACACGACACCGGCAAGAGAATTTATGCACCGGAACATTCGCAAGCTTAGTTTATCGTTATATAAATTGATCGACTTTATTTCTCAAGCGAAGGCCCTTTATGATGATGCGTGTCGATAAGGGTTCTGACATCTCATTAAGAACGACAGCTTCCCGGAAAGCGGGCTAATATCCCGATATCGTGTGATTACCAAAGAAAGTTGCCAAGTATAGGTTGCTAGAATAATATCTGGAAAGACAGACCCTTCGAAAGTAGGTGCAGTTTTTGTATATCTATCTAATATCTTATTATAATGGAGATTATGTGTTTGTCAGTCTGTAATCGAAATTATCCCTTAGTTATTTACGTCACATTCCCATGATTTTATTTTTATTTAAACCTCAATTAGTAATAAAATTGATTTAATTATTAAACTGTTGCCTTATTTACATTTATTACCTCAACCCCACTTGTATGGGTTGGACCAAGTCTCGTTTTTATGTGGGACCACACACAAGCCGAGACTCATGCGTGGCAGGTGGAAAAAATTGCGTCGATCCCGTCGGCATTCCCCGTCAAGGTTGGCGCCTTAGGCGCTTGGCAATAAACCCAACCATGCCCCTTAATCAAGGGGGCAGAGATTGCCTGGGGGGATAGGCCTCTGGGATCGACGCTATTAACTTGTAAAGATCCAAGGCCGAAGCCACTTGACCCCCACCGGTTGGGCGGGTTTATAGGTATTTGCCTCTATCCCACTTATGAGGGGTGACACAATTTTATGTGGCCACCCACAAGCCAAGCTATGGTGGTAGGTGGAAAAAATCAAGGAGGGCGCCTCAGGCTGCGGGCAATAAACCCGCCGTCCCCTTTAAATCAAGGGGGCAGGTATTCTCTGGGGGATGCCCCCTGGGATTGACGCCGTTAATTAAGCAATCCCCACCCGTTGGCGGTTTTACATATGTATTTCCCGTACCCCACTGTACGGTAGGCACAAGGCCCTATTTAGTGGGGACCACCCACAAACCGAAGCTCATGGGTTGGCGGTGAAAAATTGGTCGATCCCGTCGCATTCCCCCAAGGGGGCCCTAGGCACCGGGCAATAAACCCAGCCCTGCCCTTTAATCGAGGGGGCAGGTGTTGCCTAGGGGGATGCCCCTGGGATCGACGCTACTTAATGTAATAGCAAACCCTCCCCTGTTGGGGGGTTTACATACTGATAACATGCACTTGTATCTAATATTTCAACAAAATAGGGTTTACGTGTTAACGGATGTCGAATTTGCATATTGATATTAAAATGTTGATATTAATAAATATGTACTTGGTATTATTGATTTCTAATTGTTTGATTTTATCTTAATGAATATGAGCCAACATCTCGGATAAGTTAAAGAAATCCATTAAGAAAAAGAAATAACTTTAATTTTTTCTTTACTTCCTAATTTAACTAAATAGTTAATTAGGAAAATTTAGCAATAAAAAAAACGGTGTTGATAAAGAGTAAGTTTCAGTTGTTTTATTTTTCGATTATACACCCCTCTGTCTCAAATCTTTTTATCTATTTTAGTTTCCTTATTTTTTCTAATTTAAAATAATATTTTATTACATTAAAATTTAATACTTGCACCAGGAGGGTGCATATTTGCTATTATACTAAAGCAGAGTGAATCAATGATTTTTTCCTAAAAGCTTTTTCTAAAAGCTTTTTCCTATTTAGTTTAATGACAGTAAATGCATGGTAAAATATACCTATTTCTGGGGTTCAGTTAAGTTTGAATAAAATCATTTTAATTGTTCTAATTAGTCGTAATTTACAATTAAGAAAAAACTGTCCCGTCTCTTGTTTCAATTTCTGCTTGTCACTTTCTCTCTAAACATATCTAAACAGTACTACTAAACAATGTTTGACATCATTGATATAGCATTTATACTTAAGATAAAGTTCCTCGGACATTAAACCAAAGGCGCTTGGATACTGACAGTTTGGTCGAAGAATGCGTAGGCGAGAAACTGTCAGTATCCAAGTAGTGTTGACTCCATGTCACGCTACTTAACTTATATAAAAGGTGTGTCAAAAAGTATCATGATTTTTTGTACTTTTTGACATACCATGTGTTCTGAAAAAAATTAATAACGTTCCATTCATTCTTCATTTCTATCTTGGTAAATAGAGCTTTAAACTTGGTACTTTTTGACACACCTTGTATTCGGAGAAAAATAATGAGTGGTACGTTTTTCAGAAGTAAAAGTACCAAAAATCTCGATACTTTTTTGACACACCTTATATATATATATATATATAATATTAAAATTCGAAGGCAATACAATGCGTATAAAAAAAAAAGACAAAAAGATGTTTTTTTATGTCTTATCAATTCGAAGCTAGAGCTTCATCATCAGAGTTTATTTTCAGAAATGACGTGCTTATGTTTTTTATCTGTGTGGTTAAATTTCTCTTCTTATTTCCTTTTCCTCTCCTTTTTTTCTCTCTTTCTTCTTCTCCTCCTTTATGAATGAAATGGGTGAATAACTGTAATTTCTTATTTCTCTCTTTTTTTAAGTTTGTTGAGAACAAATATTCTTAATACGCTGACATCCGGTCAAATGTTGCCAATATGTTGCCACTGTGTAGACATGTCAAAATTTAAAAACAAAAATGAATAAATAAATAAAAACCGTTAATAGAAAAATTTACATACTTAGCTTTTGTTTCGCTTTCCCCTTTCCTTTTTTTCCTTCTCCCTCCTTCTTTTTTTGTGTTATTTCTCTTTTTTCTTCTTTTTTTATCCCCTTTGTTCTCTAATTTAATTTTTTTTATAGTAAATAAGTAAATAAAAGATTATCTTAAATTATGTATAGTATTGATAGAAAAAATAAATAAATACAAATAAGAAAATTGCATGAAAAGATGATCGGTGCTATTGAAGCAGAGCAGGAATAAAACTTCAAATATTTGAATTATGAACACTTAATGTCGGTTTGTGGATGTTTCACGTAGAGCACGCAATCAGCAATCACGGAAGTACTAGAAACAATGGCTTATAACATAATCATCAAGTCGTGCTATACATAGATCCCTTTATCTCCCTCTCTCCCTTTCCCTGTTTGTCTGTATTATCTCTCTTTATCCATCTGTATCTCTTTCACCGATTCCATTTACTACGACGATAACCATAACGCGAGTGGCCTCCTTACTTTACTTTGCTTATAACCCAATGAGTAAGTCAACACCTGCGTGTGAGATTCATCCTACGATAGCACGTCAGCTGCTCCAAATTTAATTATGTTTTTTGTTCGTATTTAGGAAGCCATCTCACCTTTACTCTGTCTGACCGACAATATGCTGTCAGAGCCAATCAAATTGAAGTAACTTTTTCCGCTGAAGAACACTAGCACCCAATTTTCATTGGCCCAGACAACGTGTTCGGTTGCGAAGTCGAGTCTAGCTTTTGGTTCTTTTTTAATTTAAGGAATTAGACGGCAAAATATAATCAACATGGTTCCGTAAATTAAAGTTTCAATGTAATAAAATATTATTTTAAATTAGAAAAAATAAGGAAACTAAATAAGATAAAAAGATTTGAGACAGAGGGGTGTATAATCGAAAAATAAAACAACTGAAACTTACTCTTTCATAACACCCGTTTTTTTTATTGCTAAATTTTCCTAATTAACTATTTAGTTAAATTAGGAAGTAAAGAAAAAATTAAAGTTATTTCTTTTTCTTAATGGATTTCTTTAACTTATCCCCGAGATGTTGGCTCATATTCATTAAGATAAAATCAAACAATTAGAAATCAATAATACCAAGTACATATTTATTAATATCAACATTTTAATATCAATATGCAAATTCGACATCCTGTTAACACAGTAAACCGCTATTTTGTTGAATATATAGATACAAGTGCATGTTATCAGTATGTAAACCCGCCCAACAGGGTGGGGGTCCAGTGGCTTCGGCCCTGGATCTTTACGAGTTAATAGCGTCGATCCCAGGGGCTATCCCCCTAGGCAACACCTGCCCCCTCGATTCAAAGGGGCAGGGCTGGGTTTATTGCCCAGTGCCTAAGGCGCCCCCTTGGGGGGAATGCCGACGTGATCGACACAATTTTTCACCCGCCAACCCCATGAGCTTCGGCTTGTGGGTGGTCCCACATAAATAGGGCCTTGTGCCTGACCCGTACACGTGGGGTACGTGGAAAATATCATGTAAAACGGCCCAACGGGTGGGGATTGCTTTAATTAACGGCGTCAATCCCAGGGGGCCATCCCCCAAGACAATGCCTGCCCCCTTGATTTAAAGGGGCAGGACTGGATTTATTGCCCAGCACCTGAGGCGCCCCCTTGAGGGGGAATGCCGATGGGATCGACGCAATTTTTCCACCTAATACCAATAAGCTTCGGCTTGTGGGTGGGCCAACATAAAAATGTGTCACACCCTCATAAGTGGGATGAGAGGCAAATACCTATAAACCCGCCCAACGCCGGGGTCAAGTGGCTTCGGCCTTGGATCTTTACAAGTTAATAGCGTCGATCCCAGAGGCCTATCCCCCCAGGCAATCTCTGCCCCCTTGATTTAAAGGGGCATGGTTGGGTTTATTGCCAAGCGCCTAAGGCGCCAACCTTGACGGGGAATGCCGACGGGATCGACGCAATTTTTTCCACCTGCCATGCATGAGTCTCGGCTTGTGTGTGGTCCCACATAAAAACGAGACCTTGTGTCCAACCCATACAAGTGGGGTATGAGGTAAATAAATGTAAATAAGGCCAACAGTATTAATAATATAAATCAATTTTATTACTAATTGAGGTTTAAATAAAAATAAAATCATGGGGAATGTGACGTAAATAACTAAGGGAATAATTTCGATTACAGACTGACAAACACATAATCTCCATTATAATAAGATATTAGATAGATATACAAAAACTGCACCTACTTTCGAAGGGTCTGTCTTTCCAGATATTATTCTAGCAACCATTACTTGGCAACCTTTCTTTGGTAATCACACGATATCGGGATATTAGCCCGCTTTCCGGGAAGCTGTCGTTCTTAATGAGATGTCAGAACCCTTATCGACACGCATCATCATAAAGGGCCTTCGCTTGAGAAATAAAGTCGATCAATTTATATAACGATAAACTAAGCTTGCGAATGTTCCGGTGCATAAACTCTCTTGCCGGTGTCGGTGAGGTGACGTTGCCTGTTAATGATTGGGAATCTGTCAACTCATTCTAGTGCTAAGTCGAGGTTAATAACAGATAGATTAAACTATAAAGAAACGGAAACAAATCTCCTTGTAATTCCGTATTTCTTTCTTTATTGGAGTAACAACGCACTAAAAACGGCGGAAATAAAGACAATAGATGGTTGCTTGCATGCGTGGATTTTACGGCATGTCAACACTTGATCGGGTATTTTATGCCGAAGACGTTTTATTTTATTCATTCTTGATGTGTATTCAGCATTATTTTCAAAGTTTTTCCTGAACTCAGTTTTTAAAACACTTTTGTGGCAAGATGATAACGGTCAAAAGATTAAGGAATAAGTGTATTAATATATAGATATAAAGTATAATTGAGTGATCTATAAATATATAAAAGGGGTCGGGTTAGCTCAGTCGGTAGAGCGTTCGGCTAGAAACCACAAGGTTCCTAGTTCGATACCGGTCTTCGCCAACTCAGCGTATGAGTAGCACAGGGATCTGTGCGGTAAAGTAAGGAGCTGATGGTAGATGTGGTGCTCCACTTCAGACGCAAAAAAACAATCTCCTTGGTCTAGCGCTAGTGAAAAGGGGATAGGCTCCCTCGCTGATTGGCTTATACCGACATTAGGCCATCCCGACGACTTTTTACTTTTTGTTTATCTCAGTCGGTAGAGCGTTCGGCTAGAAACCACAAGGTTCCTAGTTCGATACCGGTCCTCGCCAATTCAGCGTATGAGTAGCACAGGGATCTGTGCGGTAAAGTAAGGAGCTGATGGTAGGTGTGGCGCGCCACCTCAGATGCCAAAACAGTCTCCTTGGTCTAGCGCTATTTAAAAGGAGATAGATTCCCTCGATGACTGGCTGATACCGACTTTAGGCCGCTCCGACGACTTTTACTATAATATTCATAGACATTCTATTCATTGAGTGAAAAAGATTCTAAAATGCCTACATTTCTTTTCAAATGAGATAATAAGAAATAGAAAATAATAAGATGCACTCATGAAACTAAAAGATGATATCGATATATTTTTCTGGGTAGAGAATACGAGATAGATAGTTATTTGAAATGATCTTAGTGCTGTTTATATAGTTACATTTATTTCCGTGAGTTTTTTGGGTTTTTCTTTCTGTTTATATAATCACATTTATTTCCGTGAGTTTTTTTCTTTACTGTTTATATATTCACATTTATTTCTGAAGTGTTTTTCTTTGATTCTTTTGTATTTAATTTGCTTATACATTTATTCTTGTGAAAAGGCTATGAGATGTTCAGTAAGATGGAATTTCTTTTTTTCAAAGTTACTGTATTTAAAAAAATATTTCTTTATGTTTCATAACCTTTTTGGTAAAGGGCCGGTTTAGATCAGTCGGTACAGCGTTCAGCTAGAAACCACAAGGTTCCTAGTTCGATACTGGCCCTCGCCAACTCAGCGTATGAGTAGCACAGGGATCTGTGCGGTAAAGGAAAGAGCTGATGGTAGGTATAGCGCTCCATCTCAGACGCAAAAACAATCTCCTAGGTCTAGCGCTAGTGAAGAGGGGATATACTCCCTCGCTGATTGGCTGATAGCGACTTTAAGCCACCCCGACGAATTTACTTATATATATATATATATATAGAGAGAGAGAGAGAGATAGATAGATAGATAGATAGATAGATAGATAGATGAAGACAATAAATATCAATATACAAAACACGATCACACACACACACACACACACACAGATTTATATATCATAGCTGTGTCGTATAAGCATCGAGATTAAAGCTCTATTTACCCATATAGAAAGGAAACATGAATGGAACATTTTTTCAGAATACAAGGTGTGTCAAAAAGTTCAAGAAATGTTGATACTTTTTTACACACTTTATATATATATATATATATATATATATATATATATATATGAAGAAAAGTAGACAAACACGGGATGTTGTGGAAACTGGATGTTTATTGTCGACGGTGCAACGTTTCGGTCTCTTATTAGACCATCTTCAGGACTTGAATATAGTTCTTACTCCAATGATGGAAATTCTCAAATGCTGAAAGCGGAAGGTCGTCAGTAGGGGAAGGGTAGTTGGGGGTGGTTAGTGGATTCTTCTTCTCTCTGGAATGGGGAGTGCCGAAATGGTGAATGGTGGTACCACAGGTGTTAGATTCTGGGGATTGGTTAGCTAAATATGTGTATGTGTGTGTGTGTGTCTGTTTAATTGTTTTTTGTTTATGTGTATATATATATAATATATATATATATATATATATATATATATATATATATTATATTAAGTCATGAATTATTATTATAAATTTTCTAGAGACAATACAGCACGTCTGTTCAGTGGGTCACTAAAGCCGTAAGGGACTTTTCTTTCTTTTCCCTTTTTTTTGGGGGGGGGGGGGGCGCTGACACTTACATTTTTGGCTGAAGTAGAATTGTGGGAAATTTTATTTTATTTTCGCATTTTATTATTCATTTCAATTGTTTAATTTAAACTTTATTAATTTATTAACCTCTAGACTTCTAGGCTGCGGGGCCAACGTTGATGAAATATGGCATATGAACTCATTTAATCTGAGCGAGTGTTTTAAAGGTATTTTGGTTGAAGGGACACAAATTGCTGACCTTCAGAGTAGTCTGGAGCAGTTTGGCTAAAACTAATTAGCGAGGTAACATTTGTCGAGAAAAGCAAATGAAATTGGTATCCACCCAAGCGGCCAAGAGGTCAAGAGGTCAAGAGGTTGTTTGACCCGAAACATTTTTCGAGTAAAATTAATCTGAAACGTCTCATTAGTAGAGAAAACCAAAAAAAAAAAAATACCAAACTTAATTGAACACAAAACTATGTCCTCAGGCGCGTGGCTCGAGATTGATGCAGGACCTCTCCCTCCCCCCCCAAAAAGTCAAATTTATCAAGGAAACATATTTCTAATTTTAAAAAGCGTAAATGCAATGCTCTCCTATAAAAAGGATGGAGCACGCTATGGCAGCCTTCACATACATACATACAGATGTGTGTATTTAACAGTTAAAATCCCCTTCCCATTCTGTAGGTGACGATAGACGAGTGGTTAAGCAGCCTGACTCATGATGAATTGATTAGATTTCTCTGCCGGCTTTTGGTAGCTTACAAATGTCTAGCCACACTGAAGAGACATGATACGTCGAAACACAGGGTCTGTAGATGACATAATATATATAATATATATATATATATATATATATATATATTATATCTAAGGTAGTGAAGACATGAATTCAATAGTGCTTGGTAATGGGCACTTACCAAGCACCATTGACTTCATGTGTTCACTACCCTAGCTTAGATATACATGCTCTATCAATGATATTGAGCACTCTTTACTTATAAATATACCAAATTATAGATCTACCAAATTATATATATATATATATATATATATATATATATATTAAAAAAGTTATTACACCTTGTATGTTGAAACATTAAAGTATACATTTACTCAAGCCCTCTCCCATGATATAGCTATTTACTAAGCTTAGCTTAGATGCGATAGGAGAAGTATGGGGCGCCGAATAAGAATCGAATCGAACTCACTAACAATGGTCTGTGAACCTAAATTGCAAACCGTTACACTACCTGAAGTGTATGTAATAAGTAATTGAGTCACCTCCCTTATCTTATTATTACCTCTCCTTTGGAGAACTCCCTTGTGAATACAACACAACATAAACTCCCAATAAGTGTACCAATTATTCTAAGAATAGATCTTTTCAAAGTCTATCGGTGTTATCGTTTTTCATTACAGTGCCTAAATCAGTTTGATATCAGTATGATATGCAATATATATATATATATATATATATATATATATATATATATATATATGTGTGTGTGTGTGTGTGTGTGTGTGAGTGTGTGTGTGTTGTGTAAACTGTACAGACAATTCTTGTCGGACGAGTTTTTGTTCGATCCTTTCTAATTTTCTGGCCATCTTTTTGGTGTCAGGGTGGAACTGGTGTAACAGTCCACCAAGGGTTTCATTACGAGTGGACTGTTACACCAGTTCCACCCTGACACCAAAAAGATGGCCAGAAAGTAAGAAAGAATCGAACAAAAACTTGTCCGACAAGAATTGTCTGTACAGTTAAAAACAACATGTTTAAAAGAAAAAATGCTGCCAAAATACAATATATATATAATATATATATATTATATATATATATATATATATATATATATGTTTTTTTAAGTTGGGCGTAATTACGAAGCATCTAAAAAAAATTAATGAACTCGATGTTATGGAGTATTGGATTCACTTATTTTTTTTATTATTATTTTTTATCATAAATTGTCGGGTTCGTTAGATACCCTTTATCGAATGACTGTTGTTCCTGTTCAACGGATCTTTTGTCTCTGTTGTTATTGACAGCGGTAGGGTCTGTAAAAAAATTATAATAACGGAGTATTCCGATGTCATATTTATAGGATTATA
>CM042145.1:121901144-121913644 GCA_023376005.1 Doryteuthis pealeii
CCTTCCAGCTATGGGTAAATAGTAACCTGGGCTTTTTAACCTTGGGTAGGTAACCATTCATGAAGATGGAAAACACTGAATTCAAACCTGTTTAACCTCACTTAATAAATCGGCTCTGTGACGCATTTTACTATTACGGAAGGGTTGGTAAATATATATGTATATGATAAAACGAGTTCAGGTTTGCCATAATAGAAATATGGTCAGGACAATAATATAGGTTCTTGAGCTTGAGATTCACTTTAGTGCCACAGCCAGTATTGCATTATTTGATGGATGTGTCTTTCCATAGATAATAATTTAAAATGAAATATATTTTCGAAAAATTAATATTCGAGTTAACCGTGATGTTTCGTATACATTTGTCTGTATTTAATCTCGCTTTCATAAAATGTATTGAATTTTTCCCCTGAAATTTATCATGCATAGAAGGTTTTCCATTTCTACATGACAAAACCATAAATGCTTTTGCCATTAATCAAGGGTTCAACTGGTTTACTTTGTGCACGGTAAGCCAGTCCGAACCGAAAATGCACCAGAATGCAACTCTTTGAAAATTGATAGAATCTAATTTAAAAAAAAACAAACAAAAAAACATACCGATGTTCAAATGATCGCCCTTTTCGCTTAACATGATAAATTGGTCTATATGCACAAAAGTGCATTACTGTTTTGTTTTTATTGATTATATTTAGATACATTACTCAGTTTATGTGCCTGTGCGTTTAGCATTATTTTCCTTTAAAAAAACGAACATAAAGGAAAAAAATTTAAAAAAGTTTGAAAATCATATTTGGATTATTTGACAAAGGCTTCTGGTCACTGTTTTCATCATCATCATCATCATCAACTTTCAAACTTTTTTATCATCATCATGATGAGGATGATGATGATGATGATGATGATGATGAAAACAGTGACCAGAAGCCTTTGTCAAATAATCCAAAGAGAAGAAATAAATATGATTTTCAATTTTTTTTTATCATCATCATAATCATCATCATCATCATCATCATCATCATCATCGTCATCATCATCATTCTGCTGCTGCTGCTGCTACTGTTTTCGTTCAGATTGTGATTGGAAAATGGTATGTGGTTGAGTCTTGAAAATAAGAATGATAACCATTACATAAAAAAAGAGTAGAAATTTACATCTTATCATAATGGAGATTCGGTGTCTGTCTGTCTGTATGTAACCGAAACTATGTCACGTCACGGCTTGTGCCATAATAATACTCAGCAATTGCCTAAGTTTACTAACGAGTATTTAATTCATAGTCAAAATCATTTAAACATAGAATAAATATTATCTATTAACGAGGTCTCTATAAAAACCTGAGTTACATTTGCCTCCAAACAGCCCGTGTTAGTAGTGCGTTTAAAATCCTGCAACATGTCTTATATATCATTAAGAAATAATAGTTTACATTATATATGGTGTAGTTAATTATTATACTGGTTAACAACGGGTTTAATAAATAATTACTTGGTTTTATTGATCTCGAATATAATTGTTTTATTCTGCAACGTATTAAAATCAATTCTATGAACGATTTTATATAGAAACAAATTAGAATATACTTAAGATATGTGTAATATATTTATATGAGTTCTTATTTAATTTCGTAAATCTTTCTAATATAATATATTTCATTTAGCTCAGTCGGTAGAGCGTTCGGCTAGAAACCATGAGGTTCCTAGTTCGATACCGGTCCTCGCCGACTGCATCTCTGCAGACTCTAAGACTCCCCCAATAGGACCACCTGTTAGCCGTGGGTGGCGACCTGTGATGCTTAAGAATGGAGTCTTGGTGAATGAGCAGTCCATGACATGCAACACTCCACTTAGACCCTTACTTAGGTTAGGCGGTCGGTCGGAGAGACCCCCTTCCATTCAATCGGCTGGTCATGTCAAGCTAGGGCTTGACATGACCATACCCTATGATTGCCCCAGACCTATTGCCCGTATGGCAAGGCTCAATCCTTTTTATCATATGCGTGCTAGAAGGCGTATGAGTAGCACAGGTATCTGTGCGGTAAAGTAAGGAGCTGATGGTAGGTGTGGCGCTCCACCTCAGATGCTAAAAAACAATTTCCTTGGTCTAGCGCTATTGAAAAGGGGATAGACTGCCTCGCTGCCTGGCTGATATCGACTTTAGGCCGCCCCGTCGACTTTACTTTTACTTTTACATGAAACTTAAGTACTTACGACCGGAGGGTGCATATTATTGTTAGTAGTAATGATAATCATTACATCAAAACAGTAATGAAGATCTATCATTGGCTTTAAGTGAAGAACAGGGAAAAGTTATTGATAAATAATAGACAGGACAGGTTAAGCTAGGCTTAACAAGCTTAATAATTAGGAAGAGTTTGTCTATCCTCTGTCGATATTTGTATTCAAAACGGTTTGATGTTGAATTGCCAACTTTGTTTGGGTCTGCTTTTTTCTTTCTCAAAGGGAAAAGGGGAGAGGTCTCATCAAGTGATGTGTATAATAAAGACAAAATCTTCTAACCTTTCTTTGTTGTCAATATAGCTAATAATATTAAAAAGAAGTACTGGTAACCCCCTTATTCTTTTGTGGTATATTACATTATGTACGGCTTTTATGAGAATAAAGTTTTTTTTTATTTAATTCCCTCTAAATATGAATGAACTTTTGATTCAATCCTTGTAACCCAATCATTGTTTGATTGTTAAACTTGCATTCTTGTTGTTCTGCAAATAACATTAATATATTAATACTCTTATTCGTTAATCTTTCGACCGTTATAAACTTACAACACCCTATGGTTAAAGATGAAACCGTTCAAATCGTCCAAAATGTAATCTAAAAATGTAAATCCTGATTATAAGTTGCTGTCGAATTCTTATTATTATGAGTGTTGTCACCTCAACTAAATAATGGACCTTTTTTAATATAAAGACAGGGAAGAAAAAAGAGATGCCACACAGAAAAAATATAATAAGAAAGAAAGAAAGAAAGAAAGAAAGAGAGTAGAGGAAAGATACAGAGAGGAGGTAAGTTCCCGGAAGTGATAGCGCTAATATATTTCAATCGGACATAATGAAAATATGAAAAAAAAGGAAAGAGAGAAAAAAGGTTGAGAGAGAGTTAAATCAAGATTATTGTACTTTTTGCATATTGAATTATTGCATTAGCTCTTAAGTGAACATATCAAACGTGTTAATAGTTAAATTATCATGCTGTGGCATATCCACAGTTCCTGTCAGTGTAATAAGTTAAAATGTACATTAATGGGTACGTTAATAATAAAATATAAATATTATATTCACATGCTCTGCTAGTAAATCCTGAAGCTTTTAACCTTTCTTTGGTGTGAATATAGCTCCTCATATTAGAAAGAAGTACCGATAACCCCCTTATACTTTTGAGTATAGTATAGTACATTATGTACGACTTTTATAAGAACAAAAGGTTTGTATTCAATTCACCCTAAATATGAATGTACGGTGCGGAACTTTTGATGCAATCATTGTAACCGAATCATTGTTTTATTATTTAACTTGTGTTCATATCTTTATCGATCTGCGAATATCATTTACATAAATATAGGAATATGAGAATATAATTTCCCCTACCTATATGCATTCTGTTCGTTCGGATATAATGTAAATTCTAACCTTTATCTAATATCATACATTGCAGTAATGCACCTAACATAGAAATGATAGTCTACGAAATTATTATCATTACACATTGATTCTGGATATGTACCGAAATTAGACAGATAATTTCAAAAACAACATAATACCATATTTCAAAGAATTTACGTATGTACATGGAAAATACAATGCTAAACCGTCATGTATATCACACTAACGGGAATCCTCTTAGGGGCTCAAATTCTGGATTAACAATTTGTTACGTACTGAGGTTTTCATTAAACCAAATCGATATAATGTTGCATACCCTTTTCTTACTTCTTACTTCTCTTATCATTTTGGTCTGGTCTAGCGTCTGGTGTTGACTTGGGGACTTCGGTCTGGTTTTCCATGCTAGGGATTTCTCCTTATCAGAAGACCTGTGTCATTGTTAGTTCTTAGTAAACACAAGATTTCGATTTTCTTTTAATGTTATTTATTCGGTAAATCTCCAACCCAGACATAACATAGCGCGCGTGAGTTCCAGTTTTAGGCAGAGCATAAAATGGCCGCTGCTCTGCCTGACGTATAACTGCAAACTGGGGACTATGAAAAAGGTCCCACGTGACTTCACATATTTGGCGGGCTTCTGTAATTTTCCATAGTATCATACCATGGTATGAAAGAGGTCATCCTCTCAGAATTACAGGGGATTGACAATAATCTTATGCAACCGCATAGATTATGTAACAAATAATTATAACTTATTCAGTGATAACTTAGCAACACATTTGTTAGCATTAAATAAAAACAGCTCTATTTTAACCCAAACTTTATTTGATATCACATTTTGCAGTAATGTTGCATAATCTATGCGGTTGCATACAGTATTGTCAATCCCACGTATTTCTGAAGGAATGTCCCCTTTTCATATCAAGGGCGGAACTTTCCATGGAATATTATAGAAAGCCCGCGAAATACGTGAAGTCACGTGGGACCGAGTTAACCGATCAGTACCTGCTTGGTTATCCGATGAGAAGCATGGGCTCATTTATGCGCACGCGCGCTGTGTTAGCTAGAAGAAGAATTTTAGTTAAGTAAATAAAAGTTTAAATAAATAATATGATGTTCTTGATTGATGAATGTCTTGGCAACAAGTCTGTGTTGGAATGTTTTGATATATAAGGCATGGGGCAAATGGTCACTCCTAAATATAGACTCGTTAACTACCACGTGACCATCGAGGATTCCTATTGTCCAATCACTGGCAGTGCTGCTGCTGGTGTTGCTGTATTTATAAGAGGCCCCATTCTAAACTTATGTCATTGACACTTGGATTCTCTTGGACGTCGGACTTACAAAGAATACTATAACACCGGATTCTTATTGGCTTGCTTACTTATTCACTACATCTGGAACTAAGGATGGCTGCCAGATACTTAACAGTCTGACCAAGAAAAAGGAATGCATCAAAGACGCACAGCCAACAAGAATCTAAAAATAGAATTCAACATGGAGAGGAAGAATAGAAATGACTAGAGATCACGAAATGGCCAAAGGAGTAAGTTATGCATCCCTCTATCTACCTATGTCTATCTCTCTCCTCTCTCCAGTAAAAGAACACCTGTGTATGTACCCAACATGGGTATATGTGTATGAGTATGTAACACTCATATGGAAATGATATCGTCTTTATTATTACTGATATAAAATTAGCATTACTTACAAATTGTAGATATCATGGTTTGGCTTCGTGAACGAAGATTAAGGAGGTGGTCAACGTTGAATGCAGGTGGGTTCGGGGTTGATAAGACCTATGTAAGCAGGCACGTAGGCACGGTCGTTGCGGCTGCAGCTGAAGATCTGGTCAGGTTTTGATGGAACTGTGTTATTGTCCTTCCCCTGTGCCTATTTTCATTAGCATGACAGGTGATTTCAAAGGGGGAAAAGCTTCGTTAGATGCCAAGTGTCACGTTTTTCAGTTCGGCTAGACCAATAGCGATGGTTGATGTGGCAGGCACCAATGGATTTTTCAAAGTCCTTGATGATAAATATGAACTGAAATTAAAGAGATACTATTTAAAAAGAAGAAAAAAAAACGTAATTCCATCTTTTAAAAAAATCTGCGCATGTACATGAAAAATATACTGTAAACAGTTTTGGTTCATTCGTTCATTCGTTCGTCCGGTGGTTGTATCTTACGGCATATCAGCCAGTCATAATTTGTTAAATTTATGAATGAATTTAACAAGTTAAGAATAGTTGATTGACACACGTTCTGTTTGTAATGTAATTCAAATTAGTGAAATGGGGCATTGCTCATCTGGTGTGTTGTTCATTTGAACAAAGGGCGAACAAGAGTTACCGCCCTTACACTGAAATTTGAAAACTGTAAACAAACAAGTTAGGCGGGAAAAATCGTAAAAAGCAGACGATAGTTTAGGAGCGAAAAAAGAATTAGAAAAAAGAGTGAGAGACGACAAGTTGGATTAAAAAAATGATTTTAAGATGAGGAAAAGTTAGAAGTGAGAATTGGTTGGTGGATGGAAAAAGATGTTAAGTTGAAGCGCGAAAAAAAGTCATTTAGAGAAATAATTTAGCGAGGGGCGGTCGGTTTGATGGACACTAGGATTTTAAGAGAGTGAGTTAGAATCGGATGGTTGGATTGAAAGAAAAGAAGAAATAGTTTATTGTTGGGAAAAACTGAACTGAATAAAAAAAAGCAAAGTTTATAGAAAAGAAAAAAGAGTTTTTTTGTTTTTTTTAAACGGAAAAGAAGAAATCTTATAGAAATAAATTATTGAAAGTGAAAAGTAAAAAATGAAGGAGCTTATTTTTTTATACGGAACTAAAAAGAAAAAGAAAAGAAATGTATCTATGTGTACTTGTGAACCATTTGTTAATGAATTTTATGTGGTTGTATATGTTTGATTCAGAAAAAAAGTAAATAATAATTAATAGTATTTGATAATTTGCTTGAAGCATTATTAAGTAAAGTATATTATTATCTATATTTTATATTTATATTTTAAAGGCAATTACAACGCGTATAAAATAGTGTCCAATGTCTAATTAATTCATTTTATACGCATTGTAATTGCCTTTGAAATATAAATAATAATATAAATAATAATTATTTTTTAGATAAGATAATTATTTATCACATAAATTGTCGAATTGGCTGAGTTTTTCGTTTTCTTAAGAAAAGAAAACATTCCATATTTTTCCTATGGAAATACTTGTTCTTCCTCGGAGAGTCAATGCCTTAGCTACTCTGAACGCAATCCTTGTCCAGTTGAAAAGGACTTAAAGTAAGCAAGTCTGGAACTATAGAATCCTTTGGTAAGTGAATAAGTCCTGAGTTATGGAATCCTACGTAGTGTCAAAGGTCCAGTGATATAATCTTATGTTACGTCGTCCACGAAGGCTAAAAGCAATTGAGAGTAGTTAAGATCCGAACAGCCTGTATAAATATTATAGCAGCAGCAGAGTACTGCCAGTGATTGGCCAATAGGTTGGTTATATGGTTCTCAGCGAGTCTATAAGTAAAAGTGGACTTTTGACACGCACGCTATATTACAAAAAACGCCTTTGTCAAATAATCCAAAGAGAAGAAATAAATATGATTTTCAAACTTTTTTTATCATCATCATCATCATCATCATCATCATCATTCTGCTGCTGCTGCTGCTGTTGCTGCTGTTGCTGCTGCTGCTGCTGCTGCTGCTGCTGCTGCTTCTTTCGTTCAGATTGTGATTGGAAAATGGTATGTGGTTGAGTCAACACTCTGAAACACACGACTGGACAAAAGGGTTTAAATAGATCGACGGACACTTCGTGACACAACACCCTTTAGGTTATTTTATGATCTTGTAGATGGTTTATATAAATACATAATAGTAACTGTCCAGGTCTTATTTAATATCATTAATACCATACTGGGTTTAACAAAATGTTAAAAAATGTTATATTATATATATATATATATATATATATATATTATATATATATCTTTGAAAGGAAGGAAAAACTCAACACCGTTATTCCATAATAAATTTATTTTCAACCAAAATTGGGGCCTTTATAAATCTAAGTTGATTTAACAAAGCTCCCTAAAATCAAGTCTCATCAGATGGATAATCATCAATAATTTGAATTACATAACAGAATTTTGTTTTCTCACTGTAGAATCTTCTTCCTCCTAAAAAAAATGTTTCTTTATAAAATGTATACATTAGAAACATTTTTCTGTTATGCAATTCAAATTATTGATGATTATCCATCTGATGAGACTTGATTTTGGGGAGCTTTGTTAAATCAACTTAGATTTATAAAGGCCCCAATTTTGGTCGAAATAAATTTATCATGGAATAACGGTGTTGAGTTTTTCCTTCCTTTCAAAGATAAATATTGCTCTGTATATAATCTAAAAACATTATGATACATTGAGCTCTCTGTAGTGATTTAAAGATTCACAGTATGTATACATACTGGATCATGCAATAATAATACAGTGTGTCTTAGAAATCCCATATAGAATCATCCCATACTACCAAGTTTTCGATACCTCACACACACACACACACACACACAACACACACACACACATATATATATATATATATATATATATATATATAATATAGATATACATATAAGAGATTTATCCAAAAACTTGGTAGTAAGGGATGATTCTATATGTGATTTCAAGATCCACTGTACTAATATTGATGATCCAGTATGTATAAATACAGTGAATCATAAATCACTAAAGAGAGCTCAATGTAAAATAACCTTTTAGATTATATACAGAGCAATATTATCATAAAGGAAAACTCAATACAGTAATCCCATAATAAATTTATTTCGAACAAAATTGGGGCCCATATAAATCTAAGTTGATTTAAACCGGCTCCCCAAGTTTTTGCCTCATCAGATGGGTCTCAATTCACTTATGAACAAGCATATCACAAAAACCCCAAAGAGCTGAATATATGTAAATTCAACCAAAAACAAAAAAATAATAAAAAATTATATATATATTTTTTAACAGTGTGGGAGTGTAACCATAGAAACAGGAAGTGAATGAAAAAAAGAGATACATCTCAAAGTTGATTTCTAGGGTGTCCAGACAGACAAAAAGGTGACATATTCAATCGATCACGGTTTTCCATCCACACAAACACTCAAACACACTGAAATTAAATGGATAATACACCTAATCAAGTACATAAACGGAATGAATATCGACTTGGGATTTCTCAAAACGTACAGATATTGTCACTAACAACGACCGACCGCGCACCACCAAACAGATGATACTACTGCCAAAAAGACACCGGGCCAACCTAACCAGTCAGTCTATGTTCAGATGAAGAGACGCAAGCCTTTCCGAAAATTTAACGAAATACAACTAAACTTAACATTAAAAAACTGAGATTCTTATATTCCATACCTAATGCTTCATACCAAATCCCAAACAATATATATACTATAAACAGGATATATATATATATATATATATATATATATATATATATATATATATATATATATAAATCACACACGTATATATACATACATATATATATATATATATATATATCGACGGGGTCGACGATTGGCGGCCTAAAGTCGGTATCAGCCAGTCAGCGAGGGAGTCTATCACCTTTACAAAGAAATGTTTTCTTGTTTTTAATATCTACCTATCCATCTATCTCAGTCTTTTCATATCTATATATATCTCAATCATTTCATATGTTAAGTCACGCTAGATTGCATAAGTTAAGCAACGATTAGCCAGTTCAATATCTCGATGAGTGAACATTTAAGCAACTACATATACTGTAAGAAACAGAATATCAAAATTGATTCGGTATTAAATGACCTGAAAAGGGTTTATATGCTGTAAAAAATAATCAACTGTTCATATATCTCGGTCTGATTATTGTTCTCTCTATATCTCCCCCCCCTCTCTCTCTCTCTCTCTCTCTCTCTCTCTCTCTCTCTCTCTCTCTCTCTCTATGTCTGTCTATCTGTCTCTCTGTCTCTGTATAATAAATAAACTCCGAAGAGAGAGAGACAGAGAGACAGAGAGAAAGAAAGAAAGAGAGAGAGAGAGAGAGAGAGAGAGAGATAGAGAGAGAAAGGTATATATATATATATAAATATATATTTATATATATGAAGAAAATATTTTAAAAATATAACAAACACAGGATGTTATGATCAAGGGAAACAATTTTATGTGTCAATACTTAAGCATTTCGGTATATTGTACCATCTTCAGGACACTGTTAAGTAATGTTTATGTGAGGGACAAAATGAAAGATGTTAAGTGTATAGTGAATGTGTGAATAGATTTTCTTCTGATATTGTCGGATTAATTTTCTCAGCGTATTTCCATATATATAATATATATATATATATATATATATATATATATATATATATATATATATATTATATATATATTATATATAGTTTACAAGCCTTATGAATATATTGGATTTAAATCTATGGAGACAGAATAAGAAGTTAGAGAACAATGTTATATATCGAGTTCTTCATTATCGTAATAACGTATGTCTTGTTTCCATGACAAACCTGGCAGCTTGTACCGAGCGGGTGGGTGGTGCTAGCCCAGTTCTCAGTGTATTATTTCGAATTGACACTCAGGGCTTCGATGATGAATGATTCTAACTATTGTGATCGTTTACAATCTGATGGGACAAGTCAACAAATACACATTTCTATTCTAGGATGTAAACATTTCAAATTTTACCCATTTATTATAGTTTTTTACTATGTTTTTTTTTTTTTCACTATTTAAATATACCTCTTTTATTTTTAGGTTTTTCCACATGGAATTGTTCAAAATAGTAGGCGATACTTAGTCTGTACTCTTGAGTTCGTAACTTTTTTCAATGAAGGGAAGTCCTGGCAGCTTATTGGCTAACAAGCTGGACTGCGTCATCGTAGTAACCGAGTTCGAACTCAGCTCAGTCGGTAGAGCGTTCGGCTAGAAACCACGAGGTTCCTAGTTCGATACCGGCCCTCGCCAACTCAGCGTGTGAGTAGTACACGGATCTGTGCGGTAAAGTGAGGAGCTCAGACGCCCAAATCGATCTCCTAGGTCTAGCGCTAGTGAAAAGGCGATATACTCCCTCGCTGTTTGGCTAATACCGACTTTAGGCTACCCCGACGACTTTACTTACTTTACCTTTAAGAATTCGCAGAAAGCGATGTTAATGCACGCATAGGAAAGGCATGGACTGCTATAAACAGAGTATCTTGGCGCCTCATTTGTGTAATGTTTAGCAAGCTATATTTGTAGACCAATGTTTGTGAGTTCGATTGTAATTAAGCCTCCCTTCTTCTGGCCTTGTGCCGTTTTTTTTTAAAAGATTTTTCCCCATGGAATAGTTTAAAATATTAGTTGATACTTAGCCTGTACTTTTTAGTTCGTAACCCTAGTTAATGAAGGGAAGTCTCGATCGCTTAGTGGCTAACATGCTGGACTGTGACACAGTAGTAAGCGAGTTCGAACTCTAGGTGCGTTATTACGTTCAATTCCGGCCTAGTAACATTAAGGATCTGCAGAAAGTGATATTAATGCAATTGGAAAGGCATGGTCTGCTATAAACAGATTATATCGGCACCTCATATGGTGTAATGGTTAGATCATAGAAGTTACGCAGCCACGAGCCAGTTCAATACTTCAATGGGTGACCATTTAAGCACGAGCCAGTTCAATACTTCAATGGGTGACCATTTAAGCACGAGCCAGTTCAATACTTCAATGGGTGACCATTTAAGCAACCGCAGATTCTGGAATATGTATCGCGTTATTACATTCAATTTCTGATTAATGCTCTTAAAGATCCACAGAAAGCGATGTCCTGGGTATGACGTTAAACTCTATCTAATGGCGAAATTCCAATTCTGGAGCTCTGGGAAATGTGGATACACCTTGATCACCATTACTCCCAGGTCAACTCTGACCAGAGTGGTAGTACCTGTTAGGGTCCCATCTATAGGTTAAATAGACAAAGTGTATTTAAAACAAACTGAGTACACATAAAGAAGGAATAAAACAAAAACGTTTTTGGTATAAAATGACCGAATGGGTTGACATAATTAAAATAAGTGTAATCTTTTTATATGCGTTTTTATTCGATTTCGTCAGTCTTTCTAATTTAATTCCATACATTAAAACTTAAATACTTACACCAGGGTGAATATTCTTGCTAGCTTAATTAAAGGTACACATTTTATATGTATATGACAATCGAAACGTTTTAACGTCGACATTCTATTTTTCAAATATAAATAAATTATCCTCAAGTTTCATATTTTAAACTTTTATTCATTACTTTTCAATCGGTTTAATTTCTATTTCCTTCTCTCCGTATATATATATATACAGGGTGTTCGGGATAAATTTGACATATTTATATTTGGTTACTTTTCTCCGTAGGTTGGAGGTATTGACGTACACTACACATCATTTAAAATCTTGACCCCTTCCTCATTCATATACGTGAGGACAGATAAAATGAATAACTGGAACCTTCCTGGATCATAGAAGAGAATAACTTGTATCATGATGATCTGCACTGGCCATCGAAATAAGGAGATTATGGTTGCTGCCCAATGCACACTGAACACTGTAAAAACAATTAGGCATGAACTGGAGAATTGCACTGTAGACTACGAGGCTGTGGCTAGAAGAAAGTAACATAACAGACGATCTGATTGCGTTCATATAGCAAAATTCCTCGTAAATCTGCAGAAAAAAGTGTTGAAGGTCTACATGGTGTTGCTAAAGACTGTAGTCAAGGCCTGGATAACAATGGTAGGTCCTATGTATGGCAGCAGGATTCGGTCC
>CM042145.1:121919566-121949566 GCA_023376005.1 Doryteuthis pealeii
TATATATTATATATATAATTATATATATATCTATATACTATTAATATATTGTTAAATAATGCAGCCATTTTCTGATCTTGCAAAGTCTTATCCTTTGTTTCATATTGCCGGTATTGTTTAATATCTGGCCTGGATTGAGAAAAATATGGACTTTAATTTTGATATTCGACCAGTTTTATTAGACCATATAGCAACAAACAAAAAATAAACACAACCTATTATAATGGAAATGGAAATTTATTCCCAAATTTGTTTGTACGGATACATAAACCTTTTTGGGGGGGGAAAAAGAAGGGCTCCAGACGGGAATTACACATTCCAGAACGTACACAGACCCCACTAACACAAGAAACATCCTATCCCAATTCTGGGAGAAATATCGGTCTATGACAATATGGCGATAATCCAGCCAATTTTCTTGCCAGATATAAAAAACAATTACATCCGATATGGCAATATTAAAAATACAAGATAAGACTCTCGCAGACAGAAATGGCAGCATATTTAACAATATTGCCTACAAGAAAAAATGCTCGCCTAAATACACACACACAACACCACACCACATCACAACATTTATATATATATATATTATATATTATATATATATCTTTATGTATATATATGTTTGGGATTTGGTTAATGAAGCATTAGGTATCCAAAATTGAGTAAGGGATGACTATAGGTGATTTTAGACACACTGTATTATTATTGCATGGATCAGTATGTATAAACATACTGTGAATCTTTAATCATACAGAGAGCTCAATGTATCATCCAATCTTTTATGACCCTTTATAAGAGCAATATTTATCTTTGGGAAAGGAAGGAAAAATCAACACCGTTATTCCATGATAAATTTATTACGACCAAACTCGGGGGCCTTAGAAATCTAAGTCTCATCAAGATGGATAATTCATCATATTTGAATTGATAACAGAAAAAATTTTCTCATGATATAACATTTTGTAGGAAGAATTTTGTTTAGAGGAAGAAGATTCTACAGAAATGAGAAAAAATCTTGTTATGCAATTCAAATTATTGATGATCACCATTGTATGAAGAAACTTGATTTTGGCGGAGCTTTGTTAAATCAACTTAATTTTTTATAAAAGGGGGGGCCCAAAATTTTTTGCTGCTTGGGGTCGTCGTCTGTCCCCGAAAATAAATTTTTTTATTTATGGGAATAACCGGTATGTCTGATTTTTTCGTTCCTTTTCAAAGATACCCCCCCGATATATATATATAATATATTTATATATATTCCTAAATATATTATTATATTATATATAATGTTATACATATATATATATAAAATTTTTTAAACGTTTTGTTAAACCCAGTATTCCTGGTATTTGAAATAATATTAAATTAAAAGACCTGGACAGTTACTATTATGTATTTATTATTAACCATCTACAAGATCATAAAATAACGTAAAGAGTGTTGTTCACGAGTGTCTGTCGATTATTTAAACCCTTTTGTCCAAGTGCTGTGTTTTTCAGGAGTTTTGGCGTTTTTTGTAATATAGCGTGGTGGTTTCAAAAAGTCTACTTCTATTATAGACTCGCCGAGAACCATATACCAACCTATGCCATCACTGGCAGTACTCTGCTGCTGCTATATATTTATACAGGCTGTTCGTTCTAACTACTCTCAATTGCTTTTTAGCCTTCGTGACGAGTAACATAAGATATATTCACTGGACTTTGACACTACGTAGGTTCCATAACTCAGGACTTTATTCACTTACCAAAGGATTCTATTAGCTCAGACTTTACTTACCTTTAAGTCCTTTTCACCTGGACAAGGATTGCGTTCAGAGTTAGCTAAGCATTGACTCTCCGAGGCAGAACAGAGTAATTTTCCAGGGGAAAATGGTGGAATGTTTCTTTTCTTAAGAAACGAAAACTCAGCCAATTCCCGACATTATGTGATAAAATAATGATCTTATTTAAAAAATATTATTATATTATATTATTTTTATTTTAAAGGCAATTACAATGCGTATTAATGAATTATTAGCATTTGGACACATATTTTTATACCGCGTTGTAATTGCCTTTAAAATTAAATATATTACCTTACTTTAACATGCTTCAAGCAAATTATTCAAATTACTATTATTATTATTTACTTTTTTCTGAGATCAAACATATAACAGACCACATTAAAGTCAATTTAAAAAATAGTTCACAGGTACACATAGATACATTTCTTTGTTTACTTTTTATTTCGTAAAAAAAATACAGCTCCTTCATTTTTTTACTTTTCACTTTAAATAATTTTTTTCCATAAGATTCTTCTTTTCCGTTTTAAAAAAAAAAAACTCCATCTTTTCTTTCTATAAAACTTTCCTTTTTTTTTATTCTTCGTTCAGTTTTTCCCAACAATAAACTATTCTTCTTTTCTTTCAATCAACCATCCGATTCTAACTCACTCTCTTAAAATCCTAGTGTCATCAAACGACCGCCCTCACTAAATGACTTTTTTTCGCGCTTCACTTAACTCTTTTACATCCACAACTCGATTTCTCAACTTCTAACTTTCCTCATCTTAAAATAATTTTTCATCCAACTTGTCGCTCTCACTTCTTTTTTCTAATTTTTTTTTTTCGCTCCTACTATCGTCTGCTTTTTTACGATTTTTTCCACCTAACTTGTTTGTTTACAGTTTTTTAAACAACACCACCAGATGAGCCAATGCCCCATTTTCACTAATTTGATTATACATTCAAACAGTAGTGTGTCAATCAAAATTATTCTTAACTGTTAAATTATATAATGAACTCAAATTATGACTGGCCGTAAGATACACCAGGCCGGACGAACGAAATAAACGAACTGAACCAAACTGTTTACAGTTATATCTTTTTCATGTACATGCGCAGATTTTTTTAAAACGATGCGATATTACTTTTTTTTCTTCTTTTTATAATAGATATCGCTTTAATTTCAGTTCATATTATCATCAAGACTTTGAAAAATCCTTTTGTGTCTGCCAATCAATCATCATTATTTAGATCTGCCAGAACTGGGGAAACGGCATACTTGGCATCTACACGAATCTTTTTCCCCCTTTGAAATACCTGTTATTCTATTGGAAAATAGGCACAGGGGGGAGGACACAGTAACACAGTTCCATCTAAAATACCTACCTAGATCTTCTGCTGCAAGCTGACGACCGGGTACGTGCCTGCTTTAGGCATATTGGTTTCTTATCAACGCCCGAACCCACCCGCATTTCAACCGTTGACACTTCCTTAATCTTCTTCACGAAGCCAACCGTTGGATATCTACAATTTGTGAGTAATGCTAATTTTTATCAGTAATTATAAAACGATATAATTATACATTATGAACTGTTACATTTACTTCATACACACTAATACCCATGTTGTGGTACATACACAAGGTTCTTTACTAGGAGAGGAGAGAAGATGACATTAGGGTACCGATAGAAGAGGATGCATACTTACTTCTTTAGCCATTTGGTGATCTCTAGTCGTTTCATTCTTCCTTCTCCATGTTGAATCTTATTTTAGTGCTTGTATGCTGCTGCGTGCTTTGATGCATGTGTCCTTTTTCTTTGGTCAGGACTTGTGGCCAGAACAGTTCATCAATCAATAACATATGTAGGGAATTATCTTCCCGTTGAGTTGTCCATGCCCGTTTAGGATTGCTCTGGTTTTGGCCGCGACAGGGGCATAGATAATTTTAATGCGCCTGGTTCAAACCCTTCTGTCTCTTTTCCTGTCCGTAACCACGAGAGCAAGTTCATGGGGTAGACTTTGGTACCCCCTTCTCGTTGAAGGCTTCGCCCCTTACATTACTGTTAGATGAATTGTATAGTCAGCATGAACTATTCTTTAGTCTCATGTCATTCTTTTAGTATATCTTGTACCTATTTCATGACATATCGTAATTTTATCTGTTACATGTACTTTGGTTACCATTGTACTTTTATCTCGTTCATATCCATGTGCTGTTACATATAATTTGAATTTTGTCATGTAACAGTTTCGTCGGAGTCATGTATCCAATCTTCATATATACGTTTTGACCTTTTCTTACAAACAGTTCATATTATTCATTTTAAAGCTGTTTATTTACTTAAACTAAATTTTCTTCTAACTAACGATTAACGCGCATGTGTCGCATAAATGAGCCCTATGCTTTCAGTCGGTTAACAAGCAGGTACTGATCGGTTGACTCTAACAAATTGGTTTTCCCACTGACTTCACGCTATTTCGCGGGCTTTCTTATAATATTTCAATGGAAAGTTCCGCCCTATTGATATGAAGACATCCTTCTCGAAATACTAGGGGTTGACAATTACTCTATGCAACCGGTGCAAAAATTATGGCTAATGGAACCATTATCTTGGCAAAATTTTGATATCAATATAAGTTGGGGTTAAAATAAGCTGTTTTTTTTATGCTAACAATTATGTGGCCAGTTAACTGACATAAGTTATAATTATTTGTTTTACATATCTATGCGTTGCATAAGATATTGTCAATCCGCCTGTAAAATTCTGAGGAGGAATGACCTCTTCATACCATGGTAGATACTATGGAAATTACAGAAGCCCGCCAAATATGTGAAGTCACGTGGGACCTTTTTCAGAAGTTCCCCAGTTTTCAGTTATACTGTCAGGCAGAGCAGCGGCCATTTGATGTTGCTAAAACTTGAACTCACGGGCGCTATGTTATAGTCTGGTTGGGGATTACGATAAGAACATTTAAAAGAAATTCGAAAGTCTTGTGTTTATAAGAACTAACAATGACACAGGGCTTTCGATAAGGAGAAATCCTAGCATGGGAAACCAGACCGAAGTCCCCACAGTCAACACCAGCGCGATTAACCAGACTCCAAAAATGATAGCGTCAGATTAGCAAAGCCACGTCCGCAGGAAGAGAAAGTATTAAGATAGTAAGAAGGTGATTGCAAACATTATATCGATTTTGTTTAGTGACTCAGTAGTAACATAATTTTTTAATCCAGAATTTTGATCCCTAAAGGTATTCCCGTTAGTGTGAATACGACGGCTTTTAGCATCTGTATTCGCATGAATACCGTAATTCTTGTAGATATGGTTGGATTATATTGTTTTTGACATTATCTGTTCTTAATTTCTTCGCGGCTTTTTTTTTTTTTGTGTTAGATATCAGATCAATGTGTAATTCTGATAATATATTATTTTCGCTCAAATTGACCTATCATTTCTATGTGTCGGTGCTTACTGCAATTGTTGATATTAGATAAAGGTTAGAAATTTACATTATATCCGAACGAACCAGAATACATATAGGTAGGCAGAAATATATTCCTCATATTTCCGATATTTATGTAAAATGATATTCGCAGCATCGATAAAATATGAACACACAGTTAAATAATAAAACAATTGATTCGCTCTACAAGATTGCAGTTCAAAATTCCGCTACCGTTACATTCATATTTAGGGTGAATTGAATACAAACCTTTTGTTCTTAATTAAAAGTCGTCTAATGAATACTATCTATACTAAACAGTAAAGGGGTGTTATCGGTTTACATTCTTTCTAATATGAGGAGCTAATTATTCACACCAAAGAAAGGTAAAAGCTTCAGGATTACTGAGAGCAGTAGTGAATATAAATTTATATTTATTATTAACGTACCATTAATGTACATTTAACTTATTACTGACGGAACTGTGATATGCCACAGCAATGATAATTTAACTATTAACACGTTGTATATGTTCACTTAAGAGCTAATGCATAATTCAAATATGCAAAAGGTACATATAACTCTTGATTTAACTCTCTCTCAACTTCTCTCTTTCCTTTTTTTTCAATTTTCATTATGTCCGATTTGAAATATATTAGCGCTATCACTTCTCCCGGAAGTGATCTAGCGCTAATATATTTACGTATGTAATGGAAATCTCTTTCTGATCTTTCTTACTCTTTTCTTTCTTTCTTTTTTCTTTCTTTCTTTCTTATATATTTCTTTCCCTGGTGTGGCCATCTTCTTTTTTTTTTCCCACCTCTACCTATATGATTTAAAAAAGGTCCATTATTTAGTTGGTGTACAACACTCATAATAATAAGAATTTCTGTACAGAACTTTATAATCAGGATACATTTTTAGATTAGCATTTTGGACTGATTGGGAACGGTTTCATCTTTTAACCCATAGGGCGTTGTAAGTTGCTCTATTAACGGTCGAAAAGATTAACGAATAGAGTATTAATAATTAATGTTATTTGCAGACACACAAGAATGCAGTTTAACAATCAACAATGAATGGGTTACAATGACTTTGAATCAAAAGTTTCATTCATATTCTAGAGGGATTTAATAAAAAAATATCTGTGTAGTTTTCATAACAATCACGCACCATAATGTAATTTGTTACCACAAGAACTAATGGCGGGTTACCAGTACTTTCATTTGTTAATATGTGATTAGGCTATATACAACAAAGAAAGTTAGAAGATTGTGTCTGTTATTATACAAATCACTATGATTGGACCTTTCCTTTCCTTGAGAAACGAAAAAAATTGAAGACCCCAAACAATACGTGGCAATTCTATACAAACGCTTATGAGAATACAAATCTCGACAGGAGGATAGGACAAACTCTTCCTAAATTATTTAGCATTGTTAAGTCTTAGCTTAGATCCTGTCTATCTATTAATTTATCAATACTTCCCTTGTTCTTTCACTTAAAGCATATATGGATTTAGATCTTCATTTACTGTTTTGATGTAAGATATCATTACTACTAGCAAGAATAATATGCACCGTCCGTCGTGAAGTTACTTACGTTTGATGTAAAAAATGTAAAATAAAGTCGACGGGGCGGTCATTAAAGTCTCTCCTGATGTCGTGTATCAGCCATTTCAGCGAGGCAGTCTATCCCCTTGTTTCTAAAATAGCGCTTAGATCTAAGAAATATGTTTTGTTGCATCTGAGTGGAGCGGGCCACACCTACCATCGAGCTCCTACTTTACCGCACATATCCCTATTCTACTCAATACGCCTTCTAGCAACGCATCTGATAAAAAGGATTGAGCCTTGCATACGGGCAATAGGTCTGGCCGGGGCAATCATAGGGTATGGTCATGTCAAGCCCTACTGCTATACATGACAGCCGATTGAATGGAGGGGTCTCTCCGACGCCGTTTACTAGTAAGCGTTTCTAAGTGGAGGCTGCATGTCATGGATCTGCTTCCACAAAAGACTCATCTCTTAAAGCATCACAGTGCCACCACGGCTAACAGGCGTCCTTAATTGGGGGAGTCTTAGAGTCTGCAGAGATGCAGTCGGCGAGGACCGTATCGAACTAGGACCTCATGAGTTTCTGGCCGAACGCGCTACCGACTTGAGCTTACAATGAAGATATATTACATTAGAAAGACTACCCAAATTAAATAAGAACTCATATAAACGATATTACACATATTCTTAAGTATATTTTAATTTGTTTCTATATAAAATCATTCATAGAATTGATTTTACATTACGGTTGCAGATAAAACAAAATTATATCGGATTCCAATAAAACCAAGACTTATATTATTTGATTAAATCCCGTTGTTAACCAGTATAATAATTAACGCACCATATATAAGATAAACCATTCTCTTTCTTACATGATATATAAGACATAAGTTTCAGGGATTTTAAACGCATCTACAAAACACTTGGGTGTTTGGAGGTCAAATCTAACTTCAGGTTTTATAGAGATCTCGTTACAATATTATAAGATTTTATTCTATGGTTTTAAATGATTTTGATGCTATATAAATAATATCTTAGTAAAACTAAGCAATTGACATGAAGATGATATAATTATTATTTTATATATATTGGCCATCAGCAAACGTATCAATGAACATAGTTTCGGCTATTATAATACAGACAAGAATCAGAACCGTATCTACCATTATATAACTAGGTCAAAGTATATGCACCTCCGGAGTGCAGATCTCATATTTTAAATATAGTAATGAAATATCGTAAGTTATAGATTCAGACAAGTCTTAATAAGAAGGCAGATAAAAAGATAATGTAAACTCAGAGTGGTGGTATAATAGAAATAATAGAAATCGAAACTTACTCTTCCATCAACTCCGTCTTTCATGTTGTCGATATTTTACTTATTTAACTATTTAGTTAAATTAGGTAAATTGTAGGAGAGATATAATAAATGGATCAGTGTGATTTATTCTTGTTTAATGGTGATTTCCATTTTATAGATTCATTCGAAGAGCTCTCTACAGTTAGAACATCAATAATACTAAGTCACATATTTAATAAAAATCACATTTTATATCATATCTGCAAATAGGCTGCGTTTCCCATTCACACTTGTAAACCGTAGTTTTTGTATATATAATACCAATTGCATTTTCTTCCGTGTATGTAGATATGGACAACACTAATAAAAAGGTGCGAGGCCAAATTTTATTAATAATTGGGTTTAAATATAAATAAAATCATGGAGAATGTGATGTAAATAACGAAGGATTTTGACTGAGTAGTCATATAGTTTTCGGTACAGACAGAAAAACGACAATTACTCCATTAATAATAAGATATGTTAACTTTCTACCTCTTTTTAATGTACATGTTGTATTATTTCCTATTTTCAAGACTCAACCACATACCATTTCCATCAACAATCTGAACGAACTACAGCAGACCAGCACAGTGGAGCAGGAATGAGATGCTAGAGAAATGATTGATGATTGATAAGAAAAAAAGTATTGAAAATCCTCACATATTTGATTTCTTCTCTTTCGATTATTTGACAAAGCTTCATCTCAATGCATCATCAACTTTTTCAAACTTTTTTATCATGATTGATTGTATGAGGATTGATGATGAATGATGATGATGATGAAAAAACAGTTGACCAGAGCTTGTCAAATAATCCCCCAAAAGGGAAGGCGGAAGGAAATAAAATATGATTTTCAACCCTTTTTTATTTTTTTCTTTTTGTTCTTTTTTTTTTAGAGAAAATAATGCTAAATGCACAGGCACATAAACTGAGTATGTATCTTAATATGATTCAATATAAATACCAAAACAAGTTAATTGCATTTTGTCATAATAGTAACGGCACCTGTTTCTGATATAAAGCGAAAAGGGCGATCATTGTTGAAAATCGGTATGTTTTTTTGTTTTGTTTTTTAAATTAGGATCTATCCAATTTCAAAGAGTTGCTTTCTGGTCATTTTCGGTTCGGACTGCGCTTAACCGTGCACAATAAGTAAACCAGTTGGAACCCTGTTGAAGTTAAATTGGCATACAGCAATTATGGTTTTGTCATGAGAATAGGAAACCTTCTATGCATGATAAATTTCAGCGGAAAAATTCAATACACTTTTATGAAAGCGAGATTAATACAGACATAATGTATACGAAACATCGCATGGCTTAACTCAAATATAATTTTTCGAAAAAGTATATTTCTGTGTTAAATATTGATAATGGAATAGACTAATCTCCTCAAAATAATTGCAATATTGTACGCTCAACTACAGGATCTCAAGCTCAAGAACCTATATTATTGTCGACCAGTTCTCTTATTATGGCAACCCGAGATACGTTTATCACTATACATACTTATTACCACCTTCCTCATAGTAAAATGCTGTCACAGAGCCGATTAATTAAGAGGTTAAAGGCTTTGAATTCAGCCTTTTTTCCATCTTCATGAATGGTTACTACCCAAGTTAAAAAGCCCAGGTTACTATTTACCATAGCTGGAAGGAGAGTAGTTGGATTCATACATTTCCCAGTAGGAGTTAAATGGTCTTTTTGAAAAATGTTAATATAGTATTATTATTATTTTTATTATTTCATTCTTGCAGGGTTTTCACTGAGTCTAGCGACGGAAATCTTCTCGGGTTTCCAGGACTTTTCTGAATAATCTAGCCGATTTCAACAATGATGTATTCCTATGGTCTGATCCTCCTTAATTCCATTCTTGTTATCTATTCCTTTGAAGCTTTCCAATGGCAATTACATCGGTATTTGACCGTCACAACATCCATATTTCACTCAGTGAAAGATGAATAAAAAATGAGAAAAATAGTTTTTCTCGTTACTTCATTCAGATGGTCCAATTAATTGTAAATACATTACATTAAAAGAATATTTAGTTGATTTTACATTAGTTTAAATAGCATAGGACCGCAATCGACGGTTCATGCTATTTATAAGAAGTATCATGTATCGACACATGGAACCCACAGGTTCAATATTATAGTATATATATATATATTATATATATCTGTATATATATATGTATATATATACCTAGAATGACAGATAGTTGCTCAACATCGGCCCGCTCTAAGAGATAAGACCGAATAGTCCTCGAAGGGTCATCGAGTGGGCCGGGGAATTGCTATTCGCCGTGTTCATCGCTCCGCTTAACGTCAGACACTGCGCAGCGGCTGCGAGATCAGCTTGTCATCGAGCTCACACAGGCTTGCAGCGGAGGGTTGTGTGCTTATCGATTAGTCTAGAACAGACAAAGGGTCATGGCAACAAGGTGTAGAACAACCCTGGCCAAAAATGCAACAAGTTGCACAGCCTGAATGAAGTGGAGAACTTCAAGTACTTGGGTCTACCACTGCCAATTCAGTGCTCCACCGACGATGAGCACCAACAGCGAGAATTGACGAAAAGCGCGCAGTCATGGCGAAAGCTGAACCAGTTGAGTATAAGACAATAGCCAAGCCTTACCAGAGAATCAAATGCACGTCTACAAAGCGTGTGTTCTCCGTTACTCTCCTATACATAGCGGAAGCCTGGATCACGTAACTCACTCACGTGAAGAGAACTGAGACAAGCTTTCACCTAAGATGCCTACGGTGCATGTCTGACGTCATTCGGTGGTGGCAAGGACAAAGGCCAAACACTAGAGAGTGCTGGAACGAAGCAAAGTAAACAGTGATGCGCATCCTCTGCGAGAGAACGCCTGCGTCTGGTCTTGGCCATGCAGAGGATGGACAGAAGGCCGCCACCCAAAGACCTACTGTATGGTGAATTAGTAGGAGGGCACCGACCCGGTAGGGAGACACGTCTAGCTTCAAAAGAGTCTGCAAGAAGAGACATGAAGACATATAACGTCGACTATAAACACATCGGATGCTTGCAGAAGACGTGCACCTTTTGGCGCCTCCTCGACAAACAAGGAATGAAAGGGAGGAAGAGAGAGGAAAGAAGCCCGCCACAGAAAAGAGGCTAAAAAGAATAAGAAAGTACAGCAACCCATATCAGCCATACAGATAAGCATTCAAACCTTTTTGTTTTGCAATCCTGTACCAGAGACTGCCTTCATAGATCGGTCTGTTAAGCCACTCACGTCAGCTGTAGGTAAAAAAATTAAAGTGGTCAGCTTACGATCGTCTTAGATAGACCGGAAGGTTGCGCAACAACAAACACAGCAAACAATATATATGCTATGTATTATATTCATATATATTATATAATATATATTATATACTTAGTATATAGTTATATAGTCATTAAGACGACAATTATTCGTTACACAATCAGTTTTGAAATTTCTAAGGTGTTTCACAAATCTAAAGGCCATGCAATGATGCATTGTTTAATACTGCTTGATAAGCTCAAAAGAGGAGAAAGCTCGAATAAATCGTAAATCACCATAAGCATTCATGTCACTAGAACGATTGTATCCTTGAAGACTGCAAGATGATTTTAAAAAAGACTTGTCAGATTCTCAATCAAAGAGATTAACAAACATATTACAAGCAAGTTTATGAGAGGAGAGAGGCATGCTATTTTTATTAATATTGTTAAAATGTTCATAGTTTTATATAGCACAAATAAATTTGTCTTTTCTCATTTGCCATAATTCGCGCATGGCCTGCTGAAATTTGTTGTATTTACCGCTAATGTAGTTCTGAAAAATTGAGTTTATATTATACATTTCTTGCTGATTAACTAATATATGAAAAAAATGTCATCGATAACTGATTCTGAGAAATCATAAAGAAATTGCAAATGATGGGTGTAAAGAATAATCGGTTGTTGACTGTATAGTATTAATACGTGATGTATTTCTCACAAGGTACGCAAGTACTGCTAAAGTAAGACATATCAACGTTGTAATAGATCAAATAGACCTACTGTGGTATATGACCACAGGTCATCTAATTAAAATCTTAGTTGTATCAATGAAATGAAAATAGCCCACCAATATTTTTAATTATTCAAAAATAATGCTGCACTATCTAAGTTTTTGTAAAATTTTGTTGTTGAAAAGTATTCACGATCTACTTATTCCGGTATATTCAATGATCACGTGTTCTTTAGTATTTTTGTAGGAAATCTATTAATTTCTCACAAAGCTGTACTGGAACTGTTATAGTCTACAATGGAAGGTAACGTTCTAGATTTTTCAAAAAGTATTTCGCTAACAGAGCTACATAATTAGAAAAAATCAGATAGCAGTGATTTTTATATAGGTGATGACTAAAAAATAGATACTTATATGTTTGAAAATGCATTTTTTGTCATTTCTGTTGAATCTTTAAAGAGAGGATTTTCTTTCTGATACTTTTATACTTATTCATTTTACATATAGACTTGTAGTTAGAACTTAATTTTCCTCAAAGAATCCCTTTATTTATAGCCCAACGGGAACACTGCAGAATGTACAAGATTATCTGAATGAGAGAGAGAGAGAGAGAGAGAGAAGAGGAGGAGAGAGAGTGTGTAAGTGTTGTTGTGTGGTTGAGAGGAGAGAGTAGATTAGATTATGAGAGAGGAGAGAGAGAGAGAGAAGTAAAGGAGAAAAGAAAGAGGGAGGGAAGAAAGAGAGGGGAATCCATACTCTCTGGTGGGAATTAATGATGATGGATGGATGATGGTGATGATATGAGGATGATGATGATGATGAGCTGATGTTTCGTAGTGGGCTAATCTAGAGCAAAAGAGAGATAGAGGTGAGAGAAATGAAGAGACTGAAAAGAGAAAGGAGTGCTTAATGTGGATATATATAATATATATATATAAAGTATAGTATGTCTGTGTGTGTGTGTGTGTGCGTGTGTGTGTGGTGTGTGTGTGTGTAACATTATATAGAAATATATATAAATTGAAAGAGACTTATGAAATAGTTGATTTAAATTGTTTGTATGTATGAATGTATTGTGTGTGTGACACGTGCGCTTGTTGGGCGGAATAATATTTATTCATATATGTACACACACACATATCACATAACACACGCCAACACCACATATATTAGTTAATGGTTATATGCGTTAATAAATTACTTAATATATGGAACATCACAAAATACACACATACCGTATATATATATATATATATTAATAGTTATATATAGGTAGATTAATATATAATATAGTGTAATGTATGTATACAAATATATTAAACTTATTTCATTATTATGTAATGATATTTGCATCGATATATAAATAAAATACCCATACACACACGCACCTATACATACATACATAATAACACACACAAACATACACACACATATATATGAAATATAAATATATTATAATGCATCATATATGTAGCTTAGATATCATAATGAACACCAAAACACACACATGACAGGTATAATATGTATAGATCGATATACTTAAAATTATTAACACACACCCACATATGTATATATATATATAGATATATATATATATATATTATTATATAGTATAATATACTAGAACGGAACGTAGTATTCCAGGAAAAGAGAGCATCCTAAGCAGTCCCTTCCTCAATTTATGTTTGTTACGGTGATAGACAAATGCAAACATACTTTATATATCTGATCAAGTATGTATCGTCTTCTTAGGTGATCTATAAAATTCAACATTATATCTCTATCTTATTATAGGAAAGGCTTCTATAATCATGGCGACCCCTAAAGCACACTGGAGTCCGTTTGGGAAATATGTTTCATTGAATGAATTGAAACTTTTTTTGGCTTTCCTTGATCAATTCTAAATGAAGTCCAATTCTGGAGAATCTGGGGAAGTGGAGTAATCCTTCAACCCTGTTACTCCAGGACAACCCTGACCCGGAGTTGTAATACCGTTAGGGTCCCCATCTAAGGTTAAATGAAATAAAAAAGTATTTAAAAAAACTTGAGCAAAAAATTGAATCGATAAGGAATGAACTAAAAAAAATGTCTTCGGCATTGAATAAACAACAAAGGGTTGGCACGGCAATAAACTAACGAACTAACCATATACTTTCAACATCTAAATATTATTTAAGGCAAGAGCAGCTACTCTATGAGCAATATTATATTAGTATATATATATATATTTATATATATATATTAGATATATAATATATTGATCCTATATAATGTGACATCGGTAATACTCCGTTATTAATGAATTTTTTTACAGCTATTTACGCTGTCAATAACAACAGAGACAAAAGATCCCGTTGAAGCAGAAACAACAGTCATTTCGATAAGGGTATCGAACGAACCCGACAATTTATGATAAAAAAATATAAATAAAAAAATAAGTGAATACATACTCCATAACAATCGAGTTCATCATTTATTTTTAGATGCTTCGTATTACGAGCCCAACGTTAAAAAAAAATATATATATTATATATATATAATTATAGTATATATATATATATATATAATTTGGTATTTTGGCAAAGCATTTTTTCTTTTAAACATGTTGTTTTAAACTGTACAGGACAATTCTTGTCGGACAAGTTTTTGTTCGATCCTTTCTAATTCTTTCGCTGGCCATCCTTTTGGTGTCAGGGTGGAACTGGTGTAAACCGTAGTCCATCGTAGTATGACCCTTGTGGAGCTGTTACACCCATGTCCACCCTGACACCAAAAAGATGGCCAGAAAATTAGAGGAAGGATCGAACAAAAACTCGCGCGACAAGAATTGTCTGTACAGTTTAACACAAGCACACACACAAGCACACACACAGCAACACACACATATATATATATATATATATATGTATATATATTATATATATCATGGACGGATGAAATGAACTAGATTTAGGCACTATAATGAAAAAACGATAACACCGATAGAGCTTGGGAAAGACTATTCTTAGGAATATGGTACAGCTTATTGAGAGTTTATTTGTGTTGTATTCAGGCAAGGGAGTGTCTCCAAAGGAGTATCATAAATATAGGGAGGTGACTCATGTACTTTATTATATACACTTCAGGTAGTGTAACGTGTTGCAATTTAGGTTCAGAGGAGCGAGTGTAGGTGAGTTTCGATTCGATTCTTTATTCGGCGCGCTCTCTCATACTGTCTCTAGTTCGCATGTAAGCATTAGCTTGGTTGGCTGGGTGGTGTGTGCTGAGGTAAAGTAGGTCTATATCATGGGAGAGGCTTTGGGTAAATGTATACCTAATGTTTCAACCATACAAGTGTGTAATTACTTTTTTTAATATATATATATTATATATAGGTATAATAGGTTAGTGATATATTATAGTTTGTTTAGATCTATAATTTGGTAATATTTATAAGTAGGAGTGCTCATATCATTGTGATAGATGATGTATAATGTCTTAAGCTGGGGATGAAACACATGATTCAGTGGTGGGCCCATCGTACGAGGCACTAATTAGAATGTCATGTTGTCGGAGAGTACCTTTGATATATATAGGCTAGTATATATATATTATAATTTAATAGTACCAATGCGTGTTGGAGATTCCCTTGCGGAGAGAAACCGTGCGGCAAGAGTGAATTGTTAAATATACTACAAACTGCACCAGGAAGAAAATTTTTTGAAAAAAGAAAAGACCAAGATATCGTACCAACAAAAGAAAGTCATCTATGGTATAAGTGTATGTTGTTGCTGGCCAAAAGATTAGAGAAAGCTAAATTTTATGATTGCATATATTGATGTATATGATATAGTACTATATTCATATGTGAACGCTAGGAGAAGCTAATCTTGTAGAAAAGTGCTCGTGTAACCTAAGTAGAGGCCAAGTAATATAAGGATATCTACTGCAGTCCAGACGGAATGCCCTACTTCGTTATGTTTCGCATAAAGCTCTTTCAGGGCTAAATCTGACTGAAGAAGAAAGGAGCGAAGACATAAATACTGAACACATTGAATCATGTATACAATAATCAAAACGGATAATGACCAATAAAAACACAGAACGCTTATGTATTTTATGGTTTAAGTAAAAATATTTATGTTCTATATTAACTGATTCTTTATTTATTGTGATTTTATTTATTTTATTTATTATTAGTTTGATATATTATTTAGAATCAAGCAGGATTTGAAACTAAAATTAAGTGTAAGCATCTCCCGTTCAGTCTCATGCTGTCTCGGTTCACCAAATGAGACCTGTTGTGGCAGACGCCCTGAGAGCTTAGTGCAGAAACTACAGTAGGTTGTTTGTCCTGACTGGCTTAGTGATATTAGGAGGTATATATATAATATATAATATAGTATGTATAGTGCAAATCTACAGACCCTGTGTTTCGAGGTATTCATGTCTCTTCAGTGTGCTAGTAATTTTGTCAATGCTACCAAAGAAGCGGTGCAGAGAAATCTTAATCATTCATCCCATGAGTCCAGCGTGCTTAACCACTCGTCTATCGTGCACTCAGAATTGTGAAGGGGAGTTTAACTGGTTAAATACACATCATCTGTATTGTTAGTGTATGTGAAGGGGCTGCCATAGCGTGCTTCCATCCTTTTTATAGGGAGCGAGCATTGCATTTAACGGCTTTAGTTCGAGCATAAAAATAGAATAGTGTGTTCCATGATAAATGTTGACTCTTTTTTTAGGGGGGGAGGGAGAGTTCCCGCTCGCATCATTACTCTCGAGCCCACGCGCCTGAGGACATAGTTTTGGTGTTTTCAATTAAGTTTCGTATTTTTGTGTTTTTTATTGTTTCTGTACTACATGCAGACGCGTTTTCAGATTTATTTTACTCGAAAAATGTTTCGGGTCAAACAACTCTTGACCTTCTTGACCTCTTGGGCCGCTTGGGTGGGATACCAATTTCCATTTGCAATTTTCTGCGACAAATGTTACCTCGCTAATTAGTTTTATGCCAAACGCTCCAGACACTCTGAAGGTCTAACAATGTGTTGGTCCCTTAACAATAACCTTTAAAACATCGCTCGAATTAAATGAGTTCATATGCATATTTCATCAACGGTTGGCCCCGCAGCCTAGAAGTCTAGAGGTTAATAATTTATAAAGTTTTAAATTAACAAGAAATGAATTAATAAAATGGCGAAAATAAAATGAATTTCCCCGACAAACTCCACTCGGGAGCTCCCCAAAATGTAAGTGTCAGCAGCCAAAAAAAAAAAAAGAAAAAAGGGAAAAGAAGAAATAGTCCCTTACGGCATTAGTGATCCCACTGAAAGCAGACGTGCTGTAGTGATTGGTCTCTTAAAAAATTTATAATATAATTCCGATGACTAATAATATATATATTAGTATGGATTATGAATAGCTAATATAGTAGAACCATAATATCTATTATATGGAGCATTGTTGCTGGTGTGTGTTCGTGCTGTAACGAAACTATTGATTGAAGCTAATGCGAGTCACAATTAACATAGTTTTTAGCATCACATTCTCCATGATTTTAATTTGATGATTTTAACGGTCAATTGATTAATAAAATTTGCTTCAAGTCCTTTTTATTACGTGGTTGGTCCATATCTACATAAGCTAGATATTAACATGCTATTGTAATTTAATTAATATCCATAAAATAGCTGTGTTTTGCAGTGTGACGGGAAGGCTATTCGCATATTGGTATAGTAGAAAATGTGATTTTATTAAGATATGTGTTTAGTATTAGTTGGATTTCGTATACTAGTGTTGGTTTATTTTAATGAAATATAGGAGTGGCAAAAAGATCTCGTCCAATGAAATCATGAATGAAGCATCCAATCTAACAAGAAATTAGGTGATAGAGTTTTTCTTTTATTGGTCGTATAGTGTGGGATCGTAAAGTAGTTAATATAAGCTAAGATTCAGCGCAGATGGCAGTAGATCGGGAGAGGGATGGAATGTGTAGAGTTTCAAGTGGGTGTTGTTTCTGGATTTTCTATTGATAGGTTTTGCCGCCGTCTGTCGCACCCACTATCTGGGTTTGTAATCTGCCTTCGATATTTACTTGCTGAGTTTTATACGATATCTCTATTACAATTAAAAGCTTAAATACTTGGCATCCTGCTGGGATGGTGCTTATTAAGTTGCTAGGTGAGTATTGATCTGTGAGAGTGTATTTGGGTTGATTGTGTAAAAAGTATTCAGAATGTTTTTTTTGAAGCTTGTTGTGTACACATGCGTTTGCTGGTTTTTGGCTTGTTAGTTGGTGTGGGTGTTGAGAGTGTATATTAAGAAGTTCTATACATTGCGCGAGAGTGGTGTTGGTGATTATCCGCGACGTGAGGTGTGTACGACATGGAGGTATAGGTAATCGTGTGTGTGTGTGTGTGGTTGTGGTGTCCGTGGTGGTGTGTTGTGGTCGTGGTCTTGTACATCTGATATTTTTGTCTTCATCTATCTTTGATCTATCTTATCTAAATCTAGTATAGTAATTAGACGTAAAAAATGGGTATATTTAGAGAGATAATAAAAATGTATGATATAGTAGCGCAGGTAAATTCGTCTGGGGTGGCTTAACGTCGCATCAGCCAATCAGCGAGGGAGTTACTATCCCTTTCCAGGTGCGCTTATGTATAAGATGTTTTTGCGTCTGAGTATGGAGCGCCAGTAGCTACGTCAGGCTGCTTTCTTTAACCGCAACTAGATCAGTGCACTGCATATGGCAGGGATTACGAACTAGACTTGTGGTTTCTAGCTGAACTGTCTGTATCCGACTGACATAAACCGGCCCTTTGACCGAAAAAGTTATGAACACATTAAAGAAATATTTTATACAGTATCCTTGTGAAAAACAGAAATTCCCCATCTAACTTTGAACATCTCATATGCGCTTTTCAAAC
Organism: Doryteuthis pealeii; assembly: GCA_023376005.1. Lineage (NCBI taxonomy): Eukaryota > Metazoa > Mollusca > Cephalopoda > Myopsida > Loliginidae > Doryteuthis > Doryteuthis pealeii. The sequence goes on from CM042145.1 coordinate 121,938,593, forward strand.
AAGAAATAAATGTATATAGCAGAATTAAATCAAAGAATCAAAGGAAAACACTCCAGGAAAAAAATGTATTATATAGAAGCAGAAAGATGAAAACAAAAAACTCCGGAAAATAAATCGGGTAACTAATAGTAAACAGACACTACATTCATTTCCAGAATAGACTAATCTATCTCGTATTCTCTCCTAGAAAAGAAGGTATCGAGTATCATTTTAGTTTCAGAGTGCAATCTTATTATTTTCTATTTTCTTATTATCGTCATTTGAAAAGAAGTATGTAGGCATTTTTAGAATGCTTTTATCTCAAGTGGAGATAGTATGTTCTATGAATATTATGTGTGTAGAGTTATTAGGTCGTTCGGAGCGGGCTGAGTCTCGGGTTCAGCCAGTCATGACGAGGGGAATCTATCTCCTTTTAAAATAGCGCTAAGACGCAGGAGATTGTTTTTGGCTCTGAGTGGGCGCGCCACACCTACCATCAGGCTCTCTTGACTTTAACCAGGAGACACAGATCGCGATGGTGGCTACTCATGACCGGGCTGATTGGCGGGGACCCTGGGATCGAACTAGGAACCTTGTGGTTTTCTAGCCTGAACGCGTCTACCGACTGAGATGTAGAGTCAAAATAAAGAATGTCGGTCGGGGTATGGCTAAGTCGGTATACTGGATAATGGTGTGTAGCCAATTCAGGAGGGAGCATATCCCCTTTTCACTAGCGCTAGACCAAGGAGATTGTTTTTTTTTTGTGGCGTCTGAAGTGGAGCAGCCCACATCTACCATACTGAGCTCTTCTTTACGCAGCAGCAGATATCCCTGTGCTAGCGATTAAGACGTTGCTGGTTGGCCGAAGACCGGTAACGAACAAGGAACCTTGTGGGTTGTGTAGCCCGGGAAGCTCTATAGTCCGTAGCTTGAGCTAACTCCGGCCCGCTTTTTTATAATATGTTAATAGATCACTGTTCATTTATACTGTTATTATCTATGTATTAGTGGTAAGACACAGTTTTATTATAATGGCGTGTTTGACCGTTTCATCTGCCACAAAGATGTTTAAATAACTGGAGGTTCAGGAAAAACTTTGATAATAATGGCGGTGAAACATCATTCAATGAATGAAGTAAGTATAATAAGAAACGTCTCGGCTAAAATGGAACACATCAAAGTGTTGACCGAATGTCCGGTATAATCGCAAACGTGCAAGCACATCTATTTGTCTTTATTTCGTCGTTTTTAGTGCGGTGATGTTAGCTGTCAATAGAGATCGAGAAAATACGAGAATTACAAGGAATTTGCTTTCCGTTTCTTTAATAGTTTAATCTATCTGTTATTAGACGCTCGACTTAGCACTAAGAATGAAGTTCGACAGATTCCCAATCATTTTACAGGCAACGTCACCACAGCCGACAGCCCGGCAAGAGAGATTTATGCGACGCGGAACATTGGCAGCTTAGTGTTATGGTGTATTAGTGACAAGTTGGAATGCGACTTTGAGTAATTTTCTCTAACGAGAATAGGTCCCTTTGGTGAGTGGATGCGTGGTCGATATAGGTTCTGTGAGCATCGTTCAATTAGACGACACTTTGTGCCCGTGAAAGCGGGCTAAATATCTGGGGCCGGATTGCTGTGTGATTTCCGAAAGAGAAGGTTCTAAGTATGGTTGCTAGATAAGTGATCTGGAGAACAGACCTGAAAGTGATGCAGTTTTTGTATATCTAGTGTCTTGACTGTTGATTTAGGTTGATGAGGTGGTGGTGGGGATGATGTGGATGGGTTGGTCGCAGTGCTGTTAATCGAAGATTAGTAGGTTAGTCCTTGGGAGTTGAGTGTTAGCGTCATCGAGTTTTCTGTTGCCGGCGCGTATGTTTATGTTATTGGTGGTAGGTTGTGAACTCAAATTTGGTAATAAAATTGGATTTACATATGTAACGAGCTTTAGGGCGGCGTTGATTTGACAGTGATCTATCCTCACCCCCAGCTGTATGGGTGGACGCAAGGTCTCGTTGTGTGTGTTTTAGTGACCGTGGGTGACAGGCTCAGGCGAGAGCTTGATCGAGTGGGTGTAGGCAGGTGGAAAAATTGCCGGTCGATCCCGGTCGGCATTCCCGGTCAGGTTGGGCGCTTAGGCGCTTGGGGCAATAACCTCAACCATGCCGCTTGGTTCATACGAGTAGGGGGCGCAGGAGATTGCCTGGGGGATGAAGGGCTAACTGGGACGAGCTTTAAGACTGTGTAAAGATCGCGATGAGTCCGAGAGGGCCAACTTGGACCCGCTCGGCACGATGGACCGGTTGGGCGGGTTAGTAGGTATTGGCCTCGTGATCCGCCACTTATGGAGGGCGTGACATCAAGGCATGATGTTATGTGGGCCCACCACAAGCGCAGTGAAGCTCATAGGTGAGGTAGGTGGAAAAATCAAGGAGTGCGCCTTAACGCTGGGGCAAATAACCCCGGCCCGTGTCCGCTTTAAATCTAAGTTGGGAGTATAGATTCAGTGGTGAGTGCCCTCGAGGGATGCCCCCTGGATTGACGCGATTAATATAGCAATCCCCACCTCGCGTTGGGCGTTTTGACGTACTGTACTTTTATATGCTTTGGAGTAGATAGTTTTGTGAGACAGAGGGGTTGTGTTGTACCATTTCGTGTAACGTCAGTAGTGAAAGACTGCTCTTTACTCACCTGTGTTTTGGCGCTAACAGACCCGATCTGTCCGGGTTAAGTGGTCAAAAGGCCGGTCTATAACCGTGGTTGGAACTTGCCTGGCGTGGGACCGGCGAGGACGCGGTTTCTGGAGGCACAGAAGGTGGTTTTTGGTAGTTTTTGTGTTGTTCCAGAGTAGTTGTGGTGAGTTTGGCCGAGGCTCATGGGGATTTGGTCAGTTTGTGTGTAAGAATTGCGGTGTTTGGTGGGGTTCAGATCGTGTTTTTTTGAGGGACGCTTTATTTTTGGATATTCGCATCGGGTCGTAATGACCCATGAATGGTGTATCTAAGCAGGAACGTATCCTCCCTAGTTTTGTGTATGTGAAATACTCTGTAGATGTTAGAGAGAGTACGCCCCGATTACGCCCGCCCCCCTCAGTGAAGGGCGCGCCCTAGTATGTAAAGCCTCAGGCAAATCACCCACTGGCACCGCCCATTCGGGCAAGGTAACCCTCCTAACGCGGGAAGGACGGGTCCTCTGCTTATAGTTCCAACGCCTGGATTAAAATCGAAGGGGAGGGTCAAGGTGTTGCCGTTCGGATGAGAAACGTGCGCCCCACTGGAGGAGCTATCTCTCGCCCAGGCAACTACACGATGCCCCCGCGATTTAAGGTATTAGGGCAAGGCGTCTGGGGTCTCCGTTTGGGGGTGGGCTCGGTTTACCGAATTTTAGCGGGCCATTCCATAGTGGGGAATTGCGCTATGAAGGCATTCGAACCGGCAATTTAACCTGCCATGGACTATCAGGCAATTTGGGTAGGTAGAGTCACGTTAATAAGGGGTGTTTGGGTAGCTGAGTATATGAGGGTGTGGTAACCGGGGAGTGAGGTCGTAATTTGAGTTCAATAATTGATATCCTCGGGAACCACAATTTGCCGATATTTGTAATATTAGTCATTATAGTAGCTTGGTATTGGATTTTACTAATTGTTTGTGGTTTATTTATCATCATTAATCCCGGGAAGTATGAGTTCCAACATTCTCGCCGTCCTAGAGGCTGGGAGAGAGGAGGAGGAGAGGGGGCAATTGCGAGTGCCAGAAGATAGAGTAATACCTTAATTGCCGTGTTGCTCCTGGTCTTTTTACGATTTCCCTAGGCAGCGATAAACAGTGGGGGTTTTATTGGCGTAGTTCTAAAATAGGGGTTTTGAATATTTATGTGTAATCATTTCTAGCTAATAAAAACAAACGCGGTTGTGGAATTCATTAGAGTATTAAGTTCTGCAGTTAGTTGTTTTAGTTTTGTGTGGATTTTATACACCGTCTTTCGTGTCTTCACTGGCTTTGTTTGTATTTCTGTTTTATTGAGGTTGTCGGCTCTTTAGTTGTTATTTGTTGAGTCTGTGAGTTGATGTCTGATGCGTTTGAAGGATATATATACCTTTGGATCTGTATTTAACAAGTTTAAATTTTATGGTATGAAACTCTTGCACCAGGAGGGGTGCCCATATTGGCTGGATATTATATTTGCCACCCTCAAAGATGCAGTTGGTTGGGTGGGAGACATTCAAGGTTTTGGATTTCTTATTTGGCCTTAAACTTTTTTCTGTAAGAATCAGGCGCTCCTTTTTGTCCGATAGGCCTTTAGCGTTTGACGGACATGAACGGAGGCACGCTCGTCTATATGGTTTTAAACTACACTATGCCCAGTAATCCATGAGTCTCTCGGATCGTGTCGCGGGTCTCAGACCTTAAACTTGTCGCGAATAAAATTCATTTTAATTGGTTTAATAGTCGTAAATGTTTACATTTGGTCGAGTTCCACAATTGAAAAGTTGGTGCGGTGTTCAAGCGGTGTTAACTCTTATTGGTTTCAATTGGGTTCGTTCTTGCTTTGTCATCTTTTTCTCTCTTCGGTGCAGAATCAATCTGCTCACAACTGTACGGGATCTGGAAGTACTTAATTGTGGTTGGTACATCATTTTGCCAGTATACGAGAATCTATCATTAATCTCTTTAAGATTATAAAAGTATGATTATCGATCAGATAGTCACACAAAACATGGACCACTAACATTTATACGAAGAGCGCGTCTTGGTCTGTATCCAGCATATTTGAATTTCCGCAACGTTTGAAGTTTTTGAGGACAAATGCGTAGGTCGACGATTTTGAGCGTATCAGTAATACTCACAAGGTAAGTGTTTGGGGATAACTTAGCCCATGCTCTCATCTCCGGGCTGAGCGAGTTAACCCTCTGGTATTCGAGGTAATTGGATTGTGGTCCGAAAACCAACTGCTGGGATACATACGACTCTTTTTGTACTATTTTCATTGAACTATAAAGGGGGGCATGTTGTCTCTGGGAGAAATAAAAAGAATAATAATATACATGTGATTTCACTAGTTCATTTGCGCCTGTCGGTGGCCTGCTCTTGGGTCGGTGGTGGTGAGTTCTGTCCCATTGTTTATTCTACGAATCTTTGTGTGGAGTAGAATAGTGTTCAAAAGTCTTTTAATTACATGTGGTAGCTTAAGATGGTTCCTAAACATAGATTAAGTATTAAGAACACGGAAGCCAAATTTCACTTGTAACTTTTTGACACACTTTGTATCCTCTCGTTGAGGTTTACGATTTACAATTTAATATGGAAAGTGGGTAACATAGGACTATTAGATTCGTTCAGAGTGGAAAAAGACAAAAGGTACCATAAACTCTTCTTTCATAAGAGCTAAATCTTCGTGTTTGATCACAGCCTTATATAGGGGCTGTCACCATACTTGAGATGGTTTTATTATATGCCAGAGACGTATATTTATTATATTAATAAACAGAAGGCCAATACTCAGGATATGGCTGTATTATACAAGCACATTAATTATAGTACAAGTGTATTTGTTTTCTTATCTGATTATACTTCAGTATTTAATTCAGAGGAGTTCTGTAGAGCTTCGATATTCAGAGTACTATCTGGTCTCAGAGGAATTGACGTGTTCAATAAGGGTGTATTTATTGAATCTGTATGATGAGTTTTAACAAGTATTTATCTCGTTATTTTATAGTTGACTTCTTAATCCACATCTCTATGACCTTATGTATGAGTGGGCGTCGTGTTATTCTAGCGTGTACGTTTTCAGGTCCGGTGTTATACTGGCTGCTCCTTCGCTCTATGAATGACACACTGGGTGGCACATTTACCTCTCAGCATTTACCTTGAGTTCCTTTGTCTGCACTATTATCTGTTTTTCAACGTAGAGAGCAAACGTGTTCTGTGCGGTTCGGTAGTGGAGGCCTTGATTGTTAGTAGGTTGTGTGCTTCATGATAATGCAGCAACAAAACACCCAAAATTACTTTTGCTTTAATGCGCATAGATGAAGAAGTGGAGAATGCCGGGATTCGACATACTGTCTTGCGGCTGAGTTGGCTAAATATCTTTGGAGAACTTAAGGGTCGCTATCGCACCAGGTCGAAATTCTTAATATAAATAAAATATTTGATACTATATTATTATAGTAGTTTTTAATAAACCCGCTAGCGGAGTAGAGAAAATTTAAACATACTTAGCGGGTGGGTTTTCCGGGCTTTCCCTTTCCTTGCTATGCATTATCTTCCACAGGTTCTCTCCCTAGTCTCTTCGCTACTCTGTCCTTTCTGGTATTATTGTGTCATGGACGTTATAGTAGCACTACTGCGTGATCTTTTGTTGTTCGTGTCTATTAGTAAGACGCTTGAATGTGGCGCTATGTGTGTTCGTCGTCATATCGCCCCGTTGTAAAATCGTGAGTAGTTTTGCAGTATTATGTAGTAAACAAGTCTATATCACCTATAGAACGTCTAGGTCACGTCTAGTCTTAATAAGGAGAAATTAATGTAGTAGTATTGATAGAAAAAATAAATAAATACAAATAAGAAAATTGCATGAAAAGATGATCGGTGCTATTGAAGCAGAGCAGGAATAAAACTTCAAATATTTGAATTATGAACACTTAATGTCGGTTTGTGGATGTTTCACGTAGAGCACGCAATCAGCAATCACGGAAGTACTAGAAACAATGGCTTATAATCATAATCATCAAGTCGTGCTAATACCATAGAGTCCCTTTATCTCCCTCTCTCCCTTTCCCTGTTGTCTGTATTATCTCTCTTTATCCATCTGTATCTCTTTCACCGATTCCATTTACTACGACGATAACCATAACGCGAGTGCGCCTCCTTACTTTACTTTGCTCTATAACCCAATGAGTAAGTCAACACCTGCGTGTGAGATCATCCCTACGATAGCACGTCAGCTGCTCCAAATTTAATTATGTTTTTGTTCGTATTTAGGAAGCCATCTCACCTTTACTCTGTCTGACCGACAATATGCTGTCAGAGCCAATCAAATTGAAGTAACTTTTTCCGCTGAAGAACACTAGCACCCAATTTTCATTGGCCCAGACAACGTGTTCGGTTGCGAAGTCGAGTCTAGCTTTTGGTTCTTTTTTAATTTAAGGAATTAGACGGCAAAATATAATCAACATGGTTCCGTAAATGGTACACCCACACTGACGCTATTCTTGAAAATATTTTATTATCATCGAAATTCGGTGTCCTCTGTCTGTAACCCAAACTAAGCCATTGCTTGCGTCACAATACTCTTTGGAATTGCAAAAGTTTATCAATGATTATTTAATTTATAGTCAGAATCCTTAATACATAGAATAAATCTTAATTATTAACATTGTATCTATGAAAATCTGAGTTAGATTTGCCTCAAAGCAGCCCATGTGATAAGTGTGTTTAAAATCCTGCAATGTGTTTTCACTAAGAAATAAAGGTTTACATAATATATAGAGTGGTTAATTTGCATACTGGTTTTAACAAAACCGGGTTTAATAAATAGTTACTTGGTGTTATTGATCTTTAATATTGTTTTATTCTCCAACGTACTAAAATCAACCAGATGAATGATTTTATATAGAAACCAATTAAAATATAATTGAAATCGGTGTTAACTTGCTATATGCGTTCTTATTGAATTTCATTAGTCTTTCTAATTTAATATATTTCATTATATGAAAATATAAATAATTACACCAGTGTCCAGATTGTGTACGGGGACACAGGAAGTTACCCCTCCCCTTAGCGGACTGAGAAGAATTCATCCATTCTAAACTGGACGCTCGGACTGAAGGGATCTTCTAGCTCACGGTTTCTGATGCCAATCCTTAAGGGACCACAAAGTAACCCTCCCCAGTAAGGAAGCACAACCTATTCAACGGTCAGGCGACACCCCTCAGTGAGGGAGACAAATAACTAAGTACAGCCCCTGTTTACCCGTAGCTGGAGGGAGCATATTTAGATTCATACCTTTCTCAATTGTATTAATGTTATGTGAAATGCAAAGAGCCTCATCGTGGATGTAAAATTTGCCACCGTGTCCATTTTCTACAATGATAACTACAGATCTCTCCATTAAGTAAGTTCCTAAAAGTAATTCTCGGAGCGGGTCCATTTAACCTTCTTGGACGTACACAAATAAGTCAGATTCAGGGTACCCCTTTTTAGGGTGCGTAATACCCAGCTATACGGGATACAGTCCCGTCTATAGGTCAAAGATTGTTTGTTAAAATTGCAACGGGGTCCCGTTTTGATCCCATGCTGCAGATCAATGAATATAGTTTTTTTTCCCAATAAAATGTGGATTTATTTAATCGGAAATAGTACATATTTTTTTTTCTTAGATCTCTCATAAATATAAATTAAAATGTTATCTAATTTTGAAATCTACACTTTTTTTTGTTAATAAACAATTTCTATTTCATATCCGTCTCATCTTTATTTCATCTTTATGCAAATTTAGCATAGGGTGATTTTCAAGATGATTTATTTTATGCTTATCACGATCAAACCAGTAGATTTGTAATTCTTTTATTTTTTAAATTTCAACCCCAATACTGGACGCTCATATATATATATATATATATATATATAATATATATATATATATATATATATATATGTGTGTGTGTGTGTGTGTGTGTGTGTGTGTGTGTGTGTGTGTGTGTGTGTGTAAGTTGAAAGTGGAAGCAAATCCGATGATATGTTGAAATAAAGGAAAGAAAATGCTGAACGGATAAGATAAAACAAAATAAAAATAAAATCTATTTTATCCATTCAGCATTTTCTTTCCTTTATTTTTCATTTCAACACACACACACACACACATATATATATATATATATATATATATATATATATATATATATGAGCGTCCAATATTAGTGATCTAAAGTTTAAATATATATATGTAAGTTGAAAATGGAAATGGTATTTGAAAGTAAAAATAAATAAAGGAAAGTTAATGTTGAATGGATAAAATAGATTTACTATGACTTGTTTCGGCCAGGAGTTTGTTAATGTTATTCTTTGTATACTTAAAGATTTTACAATTTTCTATTATTATTATTTTATTTTATATTTAAAATAATAATAAATAGAATACATGTGTACATAAACAAACTCCTGGCCGAACCACGTGTTAGTAAATCTATTTTATCCATTCAACATTTTCTTTCCTTTATTTATTTTTACTTTCATGTATATATATATATTTATGTGTTATCTGTGTGTTTCTGTGTGTTTCTCTCTTTCTCTCTCTCTTTCTCTCCTCAGAGACAGAGACTGAGAAGAGAGACAGAGAGACAGAGAAAGAGACAAATATATATATATATATATATATATATATATATATATATATATATATATATATACTAATGAACGACCTTGAAATGGCCATATTTGAACATATACATTTATATTCATCATAACTTTTATTGGTTATCTGGAAATACAAATGCACAGATCTATATATATCTAAATCAAAATATCTTTATATTTGAAGTAAAATACTTATGGCACATGTTCAAAATGATGCAGCCCAAAATAACTAATAAGTTTGCAATAAATCAGCTACACGTGTAGTTTACAAATCTTCACTTTCTATGTCCAAATACACATCAATATAAATAAATAGTACTACTTTTTTGAGTTCTTATTTAACTCATAGGCATGCCATCTTAACATAGAAATCGAAGACACACTTTAGCTATCAATTTATCTACTTCTCCCACTCATTCTCTCACTCTCACTCCATATATATCAATATATTTTCTGTTCATATCTATCTACCTCCTCATTATCGAAATATCTATATAGCTTCTCATTACCGATCTCAGTATCTATCTCTGTTTCTCTATACATTCTCTGCTCATATCTATGTATATATCTGTATGTCTATCTAATTATCTATCTTCTCTGTCCATATAAATCTATGTCCTGGTTATCTATCTAAATATCTATCAATCTTATCCTTACCATCTGTCTTTTTATATTTCTCTGCTCGTATCTATCTATCTATCTATCTATATATCTATATATATATATATATATATATATATATATATATATATATATATATATATATATATATATATATATTTGGGAGAATATGTAAGTAATACCTAATTTGAAAATTAATTAGCTGATAATTAATGAATTAGGCGAATATATCTGTTTAAATGTGAAGCGTAAACAAATCGAGAAAAATGTACATTTCGGCCTATTATGCCTCATCAGCAGAGTTATAGACCCGAAGCCGCTGATGAGGCATACTAGGCCGAAATGTACATTCTATATAACTATGATGCTGATATCATGTCTATATGATATTTTGATGATATCATGTCTATATATATAACTATTTTGATGATATCATGTCTATATGACTATTTTGATGATATCATGTCTATATAACTATATTTATGATGATATCATGTCTATATAAATATATGATATCTATATAATATGATATATATATCATATATGTATATATATCTATGTATCTATGTATGTATTATTTATGTATTTGTCTATCTATCTATCTTTGTTCATATCAACCTATCTATCTCCTCATTATCTATCTAAATCTTCCCATTACTCATTCATCTATTTATATATCGTTTCTGCTCCCATCTATCTATCTAATATCTATCCATCTTCGAGTGTATCTCTTCGTCAGCAAATCGTAATTCATTTGTCTTTATCTATTTAATGAAAGTGAAACAAAGGATTTTTTTCTGTTCTGGAGATAAACGGTTATTTCAGTACAAATACAAAACATTAAAGAATGAGCGATCATAAAATGCACTGACTCGTTGATAAATGTCTTTAAAAATTTTATTTTTCTAAATTCCTAATCAGATATTCCTTCGTTTCATCATTTTCTTTTGTATTTATGTTTGAGTCTTTTTGTTTAACTTGTTTATTTGACGTTCGAAATGAACGCGTACTGCGAGCA
>CM042145.1:121954566-121972066 GCA_023376005.1 Doryteuthis pealeii
ATATAATAGTTTTGTACTTTTTACCATACACCTATATGATTGTCCGTATTGCTCTTATGGGAAACCGCTAGCCCTTTTTACCCTATATGTATTAGATGCGGTTGCTGGGCTTTTACTATCATGAATATTACGTTAAACTGCATCCAGGGGTGAGGTTCCAATTCTGGAGACCCGGTGAGAGTAGAGTACTCCTTCCTTGTGTCTGTTTGGGTCCCAGCTAATAGGTTATATAAATAAAATAAAAACAGTTTAAAATGAGTATGAAAAAAATTGAATACCCCACTAGAATGACTTAAACAAAATCGTTTTCGGCATAAAATAACTCAAAAGTTAACATGCCGTAATTACCAAGCAACCAACCAATTTTAATTCCCCGCCATGTTTGTTGACTTTAACTGCTATAAGATGAAAATGTGGTTGCTTATAACGTTTTAATCACGTCTTTTGTGTCTGACATTTTTGGTGAGACTTGATAATCCCATGGCCCAACGAATATAGGGGTTGGGTTAAAACAATTCTAAGTGAAAATCATATGTATGTTGCAGGTTCAATTCTGACCATGGGCAATAATAACATAAAATACTTAACATAGCTTAAAACTCGCACCCATTCATGCTTCACAGAATGAGAACAGTCTACCACGGTGAATTGACTAAAGTGTTCGATTAGAAGTTACGTGAAGGCTCCTAATTACGACATTGCCAGCTCCCAAATTTGACAAGAAGTTTCCCGAGTTCAAGAATGTTCCCTAGTTCAAGAAGGGTCCCGAGATTTATAAGAAACATATGAAGAAGGCCAGCGGCACATCGGCTAAAACATTGTGTATATAACAATAAAGGTGGGGACAACAATCTGAACAATCCCAATAATACAAATAATCAAGAGTTTTTCTATAGAATTTTGACAAATGATATCTTTCAATGTTCACGTAAGCAGCATAAATACCATCAGGCTTTTCGATAGAAATCTGATTAGATATAGAAAGAAATAGAAAGGATACTTCCCTGACAATAAAGTTGAGAAGAACAGTCCGAAATATTAAAATTAGTATAAAAAAGTAAGTAAAAGTAAAGTTGTCGAGGCAGTGTCAGCCAATCAGCGAGGGAGTATATCCCCTTTTCAATAGCGCTAGACCAAAGAGATTGTTTTTGCATCTGAGCTGGAGCGCCACACCTACCATCAGCTCCTTACTTTACCGCACAGATCCCTGTGCTACTCATAACGCTGAGTTGGCGAGGACCGGTATCGAACTAGAAACCTTGTGATTTCTAGCCGAACGCTCTACCGACTGAGCTAACCCGGCCCATGAAATTAGAAAATTAGTATAAAGTGGTTTAACTATCATCAGTTGCTGATAAATATACGAAACATGTTAAAAAAACTGAAGCACGTTTTGGGATTATCATCATCATCATCATCATCATCATCATCATCATCATCAATTCTTAGATATAGAAAAATTGAAAACGATACATACCACAATATAGTTGAGGACAACAGCCCAAAATATCAAAATTAGTTTAAAGTGGTTCAACTATCATCAGTTACTGTTAAAGTTACGAAACATGTAAAGATTGTTTGTAAAAAAGTACGTTGGGACCATGTAACGTGACTTGGGCAGAAATAACATGGCGGGTGTCCTCCCTCTTTAGGTTTACAACTAATTTTGATTTAGGGCTTTCTAGAAGATCGCTCACCATAGCAAGGGTTAAGAGTCCAGTGGTGAGGTTACAATTTAGTTATGCTGCTTGAAATACACCTGTACAATTAAAGACTGCTGGTTGGCGTCGTCAGTTATGTTATTGCTGGTTCATTGGGGGATTTGAGTTCTTTCAACCTAATACCCCCTTGCTAGTAAGACTCAACTAAGGACAATCACCACATAGTTCATAACCCATCTGATTTAACGCTAACATATACGTTGACTTATATCGCGTTTTGCCAACTTAGACATCGGTTTTGTGCACTGGATTGGCTAATTCTGGAGCCAACCAATATGCAGAGACGGTGTTATAAACAGGTCTACGTGACGTTGACACTTGTTTGTAATTCATTGGCATGATTGGAACTAAGGGTAAGTTGAAAATTCATTTTTTGTTGAAAGTTTGTGATATAAGGCATGAGGCAAATGGTCACTCCTAAATATAGACTTGTTGACTATCACGTGACCTGAGAAAGATTCCCACTGTCCAATCACTGGCAGTGCTGCTGCTACTGCTGCTGCTGTTGGTGTACATATAGAGGTCTGATTCTTAAACTTATGTCATTGACATTTGGATTCTCTTGGACGTCGGACTTACAAAGAATACTATAACACCGGATTCTTATTGGCTTGCTTACTTACTTACTACATCTGGAACTAAGGATGCCGACCAGATACTTAACATTTTTAACAAACTAAGAAAAATTAAAAAAGAATTAGAAAAAAAATAATGTCCGAATTTTCAGGATTTGAACTCAGGTAGTTGATTCCACTTTCTATACAATAACTGTCACGGAACAGGGCATCTAAATTCATTTTCAAATGGGATTATTATTTCACAGATACAGCTATTACCTACCATCTTAATACTAAAGCATAATTAATGGAAATCTCTTTTTTATACTAAGACCAAGTAAACATTGATTTTAATATCTTCCTTTTTGGTTAGGTCATCTAACTGATATGTAATTATTTAGTTTTGGCAACAATATGGCTTCCTACAGATTATCAATTAATTGTTAAAGGCACCATCTTGATGAGCGCCATTTTTTTCCATCAGAAACAAATGTTATTTTGGAATAAAACTTTCTCATGAAAATAGGAAATATGTATACCAAGTTAGATAGGGAAATAACATTTTTGTCCTTCTATGCTTAAAACTTTCACCCATTCATGCTTCACAGAATGAGAACAGTTTACCACGGTGAATTGACTTAAGTGTTCGATTAGAAGTTACGTGAAGGCTCCTGATTACGACATTACCAGCTCCCAAATTCGACAAGAAGTTTCCCGAGTTGGAAGAGAAAGCTACCGAGTTCAAGAAATAGGAGACAATGAAGGATAATTATACATCTTCCTTTTTATATTTACTATCAGATGCAACATCACTTTCCTATTTTCATATATTATTACAGTAGTAGCAGGGCCAGCAGATTTACCACAGTATGATTATTTAATCATTACGTTTTTATTTATCACTTAAAAGCTATTGCAAAATATATAAAAACTATAACACTTTCTCACACTTTTTCTTTCTTTCCTTCCTTTCTTTCATCTTTTCCTAATGTTTGAAACAGATTAGCGTTATTGTTTCCGTACGCTCACCGCCTCTTTCTATATTTCCCATACTGTCTTTCTTTCTCGTTATGTTTTTTTAAATTCTTTTTCTTTCTTTATAATAAAAATGGATGGGCCTTTATTTAGTTGAGGTGACGACACTCATGAGAATTAAGAATTTTATAGATAAGAATCAGCAAATAATCAGACTTTAGATTTAGATAATAATGGAGCATTCTGAGGAAAAATGACATGCTTCACAGAAAAATATAATAAGAAAAAAAGAAAGAGATTAGGGGAAGATAGAGAGACTATGTGACTGCGCGGAAGCGATAATGAAAAAAATAGAGGGAAACAAAATAAATATTCGACTTGTTGAAAGGGGGTGGGGGCTACAATGTCGTCGCCGTCAAAAAATCTTTAGCAGCTAAGAATCCGTCGTCGTCGTCAAAAAAAATCTTTAGCAACTCAAAAATATTCAGCAGTTGAAAAATCCGTCGTCGTAAAATCTTCAGCAACTCAAAATCGAAACTCGACTCCTGTCGTCACCCCACTTTTACTTATACTAGTTTCTCCTCAACATCCGGGTGTCTGCGCCTCACACACGAGATTGTCGAGCCAATCCCGGCCGCCGGAATCCTCATAGCTATCATCCGGGCACCTGGCGCTTACATCCGGGACTGTAGCATCTCGACTTCGGTGCCAATGTGTCGCCCGTTCGCATTTGAAGGAAGCGGTTCGATTCTACAGTCCTGCATGTCAGGCAAAGCCTAGCCCGCTTCCTTCGAGAATACGGCAGGCCTTGACGTTCGCCACTCACCTCGTGTTCTCTGTCACAAATCTGTTTCAATCGAACATAATGAAAAGATGAAAAGAAGGAAAGAAGAAAAAAGAATAAGAGAGAGTTGAATCAAGAGTATTATACTTCTGACAAATTGAACTATTCGTAAAACCTCTTAAGTAAATATATCAAACGTTGTAATGATCAAATTACCATAATGTTGTATCCACAGGTTCTCCTAGTCATTATTATTATTATTATTATTATTATTATTATTATTATTATTATTATTACTCCTTTTGAGTTTTCACATCAGCATTAGCTAATGGTCTTTCACTGGAGTCTGAGTGACAGCAAGTCTCTTCAGGTCTCCAGGACTCTTCTGAGTATTCTGGCAGATTGCGGCAGTGCAGTGTTCTGAATGGTTTCAATCCTTCCTCTGATTTCCAAACTTTCCAAACCCTTTTCTAATCCTTTTGGGACTGTTCCAAGTGCACCAACTACAATTGGTATCACTTTCACTTTCATATTCCATAACTTTTTTCAGTTCTCTGGCAAGGTCTAGATATTTGTCCATTTTTTCATTTAATTATTATTATTATTATTATTATTATTATTATTATTATTATTATTATTATTATTATTATTATTATCACTGAAGTGACAGTAAATTGACTGGGTGACAGTATTCCCTGAGTGACGGTAAATTGCCTCAAGTCTCCAAGACTCTTCTGAGTATTCTAGCCGATTTTAGCAATGCTGTTGCCTGCATGGTATTAATTCTTCCCTTGATTTCTAATTCTTCCAGACCCTTGGGTACCGTTCCGAGAAGAACAAGAGAATCAACAACAATTTATATCCACTTCACCCTCATACTACACAGTTTTTCAGATCTCCGGCAAGATCCAAGTATCTGTCTATCTTTTTTGTTTTTTTCATTTTCATTTTGTGGTCCACCGAGACAGGAAAATCCAGTACATGCCATGATCTCTTCTTCTTGTTAGTTAATAATAGGTTTGATCTTCTAGCCGGGATTAGGTGATCCGTCTATATCTCAAAATACCAGAGAAATATTTGCTTCTCAATTTCTAGGATGGATTCCGGTTTGAGGCATTACCACTTGGTTGTACGGTCAAAATTCATTATGATTCTTCTTCTTCGGGTATTTCTCCTTTTTATTATGTACTATCATCATCTTAAAAAATAAAACAAACATATAAATAGTTGAATAACTTTGATATTTCGGTCTGTTGGTCTCATCTTTATATGTACACAACGTACAAACCACTGTAACCTCGGGATTTGTTCGGGTGTTTTCTTTTTATTACTTTAAAATAAGTCATCTTTAGACGATCACCCAAGAATTTAAACGTGGTTTTGGTGGTGAAATCGTTACCAGTAATTCAAGGGAGCTACAAGCAGCATAAATGCCATCAGACTTATTGACAGAAATACGATTAGATATAGAAAAATAAAATTGAAGAAGTTATTTATTATACAACAGAAATTTCAAAATTTAGAATTGTTAAAATTCAAAATTTTGAAATTTCTGCTAGCGTTCATGGAATGATATTAACAGGAGAGAGGAAGGTGCAATGAGAAAATTCTCATTTCATGTACCTGGTCAGATTAAGTCGGTACGATAAGTGATAGCTTTCTTTACGACATTTTGAAATTTTTGTTTTAGAATAAGTAACCTATTCCATTTTTTAAAAGTAGCTAATCGCGTTTCTGTCGATAATTCTGGGGGTATTTGTGAGTCTTGGAAATCTCCTGACTAGTGGTAACGATTTCAACTCCAAAATCACGTTTGAATTCATAGGTAATCGTCTGAAGATAACGCATTTTAAGGTAATGAAAAACCAACACCTAAACAGAGTCCGAGGTTACATTGGACTGAACGATGAGTTTATACACAATAAAGATGAGGAAAACAGTCCGAAATATCAACATTCTTCATATTAAGCGTCATCTTATAGATCTTATTATAATGGAGATTCGGTGTCAATCTGTCTGTAACCAAAACTATATCACTACTTAAGTCACAATTCTCTTAGTTATTTACGTCACATTCAACAGAATTTTATTTTTATTTAAACCTCAATTATTAATAAAATTGTTTTACATTATTAATACTGTTGACAATATCTACATACTAAAAACATGCAATTATATTTATATATACTACAAAATAGCAGTTTACAGTGTGAATGGGAAGGCTAATTTGCATATTGATATAGAAAATCTGATTTTAATAAATATGTGCTTAGTATTATTGATTTCTAATTGTTTGGTTTTATCTTAATGAATATTAGCAAAAATCTCATGGATAAATCTTAAAAGAAATCCATTAACAAGAAGAAATACTGTAATTTTATTCTTTACTTCCTATTTTAACTAAATATTTAAATTAGGAAAATTTACCAATGAAAGAAGGGAGTAATGGAAAAATGATGGAAGAGTTAGTTTCAAAGTTGTTCTATTTCAATCATACCTCCTCTGTTCAAATCTCTTTATCTGCATTCTTATTCAGTTTTTCATTAGCTTTTCTAATTTAATGTGATATTTTATTATATTAAAACTTAAATACTTGAACCCGGAGGGTGCATATATTTGCTAGTACATATAATTAAAAGATCGATAGTTGTATTGCAATATTTAACTTTTCTACCACAGTTATCCTACCGCAAGCAATGTACAAAAAGTGAGGGTTAGTTCATTATAATTGAGCAGAAGGAGATATATTACAATAATGTTATGACTTTATTTGAATAAAATGTGTTCTGAGGTCAATAGTCAGTGAAATTTACAATATCACGAATAGAGGTAAAAAATACCAAAAAACTTGGTACAAACGTGCGGAAAATTTGCTAGGCAAATGGTAAATGGAAAATCTATTCTAAATCGAAAGACATTTCCATGCACAATTCTCGTGGAAACGTAATTACCGTTTATTATAGTCAGTTAATTCAAATTTTACCTCAGTAGCTTATGGATTTATTATTTCACGGAAATCCATTCTCGTATTAAGACGTCAACAAGTCAATTAATTAAAATCTTCATCATTTAATTAACGTTTCATTGTTTGAATCTTGTGGATACAACAAAGACGTGCAACCTTGATCTTGTATGCACACCATAAACGATTAATCAGCGGCTGTTGCTTCTGGGGCAATCTTTGTTGTGTGTAATGATGCTTTGATCCTGACACGCTGCCGGGTCGCAGAGTTATCATCTGACAAAGAATTCTTTGGTCACAAAGTTATCATCTGACAAATGATTCTTTGGTCGCAGAGCTGGTTTGTTTCTTTGGCAACAGCTGTATTTGGACATAATATCACAAACGCAAATATTATATTATATATGTTTTTTTTAAATTTTTCACTATATTACATACTGTCGGATTCAATTCTATTTTCTCTTCACCACACACACACATGCACACACACACACACACACACACACAATACACACAACACACACACACACACACACACAACATATATATATATATATATAATATATATATATATATACTAGAAAAAAAACATGACCTGTTGGGTCACCATTGAGCTTTCAGGTTGGATTGTGAAAGAAAATCACAGGATTTCGTCAATTTAAAGTTTTCCAAAACTGTCCAAATAAGTTGGATTTTTATTGAGAATAGACACGAAAAATGGGGGTTGTACTTTTTTGCAACTTCTATAATTTACCTACGTCAGGTTTTAAGCATGTGTCGTAGATGCTTAGATTGTCTACCATACCATACGGCTGAAAATCTCTTTCATTTACGAGATTAAGTTTCCTATTTATTTTATTTATTTACATTTATTTAGAAATAAAAATAATCTAATCCTGTAATTCATATAATTTTTTGAATAGGCTAGTTTGCCGGTTTCAGTAAATAGACTTACTTTTAGGCTTATTTTACCAGTCCTAATAAAAATAGACCACAGGCTATTTTGCCAGCAAATATATTTAATATTATTTCAAAACTATGTCTAAAAGCTAAAAAAGATTAAATAGTTTTGACAAAGCAATCAGGGATATATCTAAAAAGTAATTGCTTAAAAAGTAGTTGTGCAAATCAAACAAACTTTAAAATCTATTTTTAAATCTAATTTCTTAAAATGGTACTTGACAAGATTTTAATCTTGTTTAGGGTTAGGGTTAGTTTTAGGCGTTGGATTGTGCGTTTAGGGTTATAATTTTATGCTTTAAAACAATTGAAAGTGGAAAATGCCATTTTTCAACTTTGACAAATTGAAAAAAAAAATTAAAAAATCATGATCGTCAAATTTGACCTCATCATTTCCTATAATTTATTTTGTAATTTTTGAAAAAATTTCATATTTTGACACAAAGTCAGACGATAGCTATATTTTTCATCTAGAATAATTTTTGTATCTTTATCCTTCACAAAATATAGATATAAATTGAATATAAATATTTTTTTTTGCTGCCAAATCTTGTTGTTATTTTAAGATAATAGAATTCAAAGTAGAAATATTTACAGGGTCAGTAAAATAAGCAAAAAATAGAAACTGCCAAAATGTTGTCTGCTTCTCATTTTAAGAATGAATTAAAATAAATTAAATCGATTATTTAAGGTCAATTTTTTTGTCTACGGCAAAAAGTACTAACATCAGTAAAAAAAGAAAAAGCAAAATGATATTACATATGCAATTTATTTTTAATAAATTTTAAACTATTTTTCGGTCAATTTTGATCAAATATATCGTAAACATGGTCGTCAAATATGACGTAAAATTCGTATTTTACAAAATAACATATCCCCCCCCCCCCGATTTAAAAAAAAATTACCCGAAATGAAATGAATTATCCGATTTTAATGAACAATTTGTCGAAAAGAGTAAAAAAAAAAAAAGATCAACAAATTATTTTTTAGTTTATTTTAAATCTATTTTTTGATTTTCGGTAGTTATTTTCTACCAGGATAGCCACCCTTAATCTTTTTTTTGTATTCACACCTTTAGTTTTTTAAAAATCTTTTTATTTATACTGTAATCAGTTTCATCTTTATTTAACCCCACCGATATTTTGCACCCAAAAAAATAAGGGGCGGGGTCAGCATTAAGTGACCTGAAAAAATCAGTAAGTTTTTGAAATAAAATAACTGATGCACTATAAGATTCTTTCATTGATAATCAACACTGAAACATTTCATTAAAACTCATATATGTATATATATATCTTATTATAATGGAGATTGTGTGTTTTCTGTCTGTAACGAAAGTATATTCCTACTCAAGTCACAATTCTCTTAGTTATAGACATCACATTCTCATGATTTTATTTTTATCTAAACCTCAATATTAATAAATTGTCTTACATTTTGATACTGTTAACTATGTCTACATACTGACAACATGCAATTATATTTATATATACACACAAAATAAGCAGTTTTACAGTGTGAACGGGAAGGCTAATTTGCATATTAATATTAAAAAGTCGAATTTTAATAAATATGTGCTTAGTATTATTGATTTCTAACTGTTTGGTTTTATTTTAATGAATATAAGCAAAACTCTCTTCAATAATCTTAAATGAAACCATTAACAAGATAAAATAACTGTCATTTTATTTCTATACTTCCTTTTTAAGTAAATACTTAAATTAAAAAACAAAACAATGAAAGACGAGAGTGGTGGAAGAGTAAGTTTTCAGTTGTTCATTTTTTTTATTATACTCCCTCTGTTCAAATCTTTTATTATAATCCCTCTGTTTCAAATCTTTTTATCTGTATTCTTAATTTAGTTTCATTAGCCTTTTCTAATTTAATACAATATTCTATTACCTTAAAACTTAAATACTTGCACCCGGAGGGTGCATATATTTGCTAGTATATATAACACATCACTCAATAAGTACCGGGCCTAACAAATAAAACAAGTAAATTCGACTTTATTCATCAACATAGTCTGATTCTTGGGTGATACACTGATTTCAATGCTTCTCTATTAATTCGATGCCTTTTTTTGTAGAACGATTTGTCTTTGGCCTCAAAATGCGCCTCAATTTCCGATATCACTTCTTCATTGGAGCGAAATCTCTTTCCCTGGAGCATTATTTCGAGATCTGCAAACAGGCAGTAGTCACTAGGGGCAAGATCTGGAGAATAGTGTGGGTGCAGAATCAATTCAAAGTGCAATTTATGTAGTTTTGCCATCGTTGCGATCGACTTATTACACGGTGCATTGTCTTGGTGAAAGAGCACTTTTTCTTCTTCATTTGTGGGCATTTTTTGGTGATTTCTTCTTTCAAACGCACCAATAATACTATATAATATTCGCTATTGATGGTTCTCCCGTTCTCAAGGTAAACGATGGACAAAATACCTTGCACATCCTAAAATATGGTGGCCAAAACCTTGCCTGCTGATGTTTAAGCCTTTGGACGGCTTTCGCCTGCTGCTGTTCCCTCAGCTGACTGTTGATTTGACTCAGAAGCGAAGTGGTGGATCCATGTCTCATCCATTGTCACATATTTACGCAAAAACCTATTTTTGTTGCGCTGAAATGCTTGCAAAATACGCCCTGAATCGTCGATGCGTTGTTGTTTTTAGTCGACTGTGAGCAAACGCGGCACCCATCTTGAACACAGCTTTCTCATAGACAAATTTTCATGCAAAATAGTGAATACACTGCCTTCTGATATCTTCAACTCCTCTGATATCTCATGCAACTTCAATTTGCGATCGGCCAAAAGGAGTTTATAAAATTCATATAGGAACCTATTGTGTGATGAGTTATATCTCTTATAAAACGGATGAAATACACTCTGGTGGACTTTACATATATACAAATGTATGTATCTATCAGTTAAAATCCTCATCCCAGTCTGTTGTTGCGGATGAACGAGAGGTCAAAAAGCCTGCTGATGATAGATCTATCGGATTTCCATCCCGGCTTGAGATAGCCTGCAAATATCTAGGCACACTGGAGGGACATGATACGTCTAAAAACGGTGACTGTAGATAAATATATATATATTGTATGGATATGAAGGTTATTTAGTCTATTTACGAGGTTGGTAATTAGTGGGTTCTCTGTTTTTGTTTTGTTTTTGTTTCATTTTTAGTGATGTTAGCACTGATAGGAATTCCGAGAATATTATGAAGTTCTGGTGTGCAATTTGTTTAGTACACTTAGTTTAGTACATTCTGAACATTAGACTCACTGCAGTATATTTCCAATTCGCTTCCCTAGTTGAACGAACTGTTGTAGCGCTAAATAATTGCGCATCCAGTTGTCGGTCGATAAACCAGTACCCTGATATTAGAATAATCCTTGGTTGCAATATATTAGCTTACCCTGCATTGAATCTCACTGTGTTTCTTTTTTCTTCTTTTTGTTGACACCCCTAACCTTTGGTTAGTGCGTTTCTGTGTAGGACACAAATGGTGTCAGTGGGATTAATAAAAACTATTCTGTAAAGTGAAAGCACAAATATTAACTAAACAATCAAAGTATTGACAACAATGCTTATAAATCAAGTTTAGCATTTTTTCACTATTGTGGCATAGGTTTAATATCTTGGAAGAGTTATATTCTAAAAGAATGAAAAAGGATTATTGGATTGGACAGACAGATTTAAAAAGAGTCAAAAGAAGGGAAATAGTGTTATAAAGTAAAAAAAAAACAACCAAAAAAAAAACAAAAAACAATGAAATATAATGCCTACATCACTCGGCTTGACGACTAAGAATATTAAACTAGCTGATTCAGAAATCTTCCACGAAGATGGCGGTACAGACTGAAAGATTATTTCAAACGCAGCCTACTTGAACAGAAAGGAACCTGTGAAAGATGTCAAAAAGCAAAATAAATCTTTGAGATACGTTAAAAATGTTGGACTTAGGTTTAAGACCCCTCTGGAAGCCATTGAAGGCACTTGCATTGACAATAAATGTCCATTCACTGGTAATGTGAGTATCCGTTGACGCTTGCTAACAGGTACGGTTCTCAAGATGAATATGACCAGGACAATTGTTATGAGGAGAGATTATCTTCACTACGTGAAAAAATACAAACGATTTAAAAACAGGCATAAAAACATGCCCGTGCACACGAGTCCCTGTTACAGGGATGTTCAGATTGGTGATGTTGTTACCATGGGAGAATGCCGACCTCTCAGTAAAACTGATGTACTCGTCTATGTATATTTGTAATATATTGACTCGACTGAAATTGAAACTGAAAGATACATCCGGCCGTGGATAAAATTGTCAGTTGTTTATCGAAAGACGGGCGTGATAACTAACGCATAAACGCAGGAAATACGTGGGTATAACCAAAGGCCAAAGATAAACCCAAAGAATACGTTGGTGTAACCAATGAACAATAAACTAAACAAGCTATGTAGGTGAAGAGGTGTGTCTGCAAAAAAAAAAGCGACGTGGGTGTCACGACTAAGGAGGTGTGGCCATGCAGGTGTTCTAAGACGATATAAAGTCTAGAATTTTTGGCTGAAGTCAGTGATTAATCTTTGTTCAAACTCCTAACTCCCGAGAGCGAACTGTGTAAATGTAAGTTTAGAAAAGTCAGTATTTAGCTGACTGCTGAACAGGACAGATCGTAATGGCAGTCTGTCCGTGTCAAAGACATGGACTCGGGGCATTAGATGATCTGGGATCTTATAAAATAAAATATGAGCTCTAAACAAAGCAGAGTCTTGTATTCGTTAATTACAAACAAACAACAACACAAGATTTCCCAGTAACAATTACAGAAGAATCTTAAAAGCAGTCCAGAATCTACAGATAAGATACAAAAAATAAGCCAGCTATTCAGAAACATAGAAGAAAAACAAAATAAGTATATCTGTGCACAACCACGGATATGAAGGTATGCTGCATACTATATGTAAGATACATCTGATTTAAGAATGGCTATATATCACGATGTCGATCCTTTAACATCTCTTGACTAATTAAATCAAAGTTACAATCTAACTTCTAGGATTTTAGTTACCTGACTCGAAATCATCAAATGAGAATACAGCTTTCAACCGACTTAAAACTGTCAATACCCGTTATACCGACCCCTGACCCCCAACCTGTAAATCACTCGATTCATTAGCATCAAAGGTGTTGAAGTCGTGGTCATACAATTTGTACTGGAATTGGGTCAGTACATCACAAGAAATTGTTATTACTGCATAAATTAAATTCCACTAAATTGTAGCCTGTTCCAATCAGACAGACGCGGTGATACTACGAATCAATAAAAACATTTTCTCTGTAAAATGTCAATGTTACAATCATTGTTAACAATTAAAAATTCATTGCAAACCTTTACAAACGCTAATTGCTATTATGAAAGATAAATTCACATTAGACAAACAACATTGATCTATCATACTTTTTTTTTTTACTCTCTTGTGAAATTAAAACTATAAACTTGCTCACCACACTCATCTTGCGTCTCATCTTACTGTCCAGTATAGTAGAGTACACCAGTATACCCGTGGTTGCACACATGTATCATTGCTCTCTTTACTTGTATTGTTGGAGGCTCGTGGTGTATTCACTTGTCGACCTGAGTTCAAATCCTGGACGAAGCTACGGTTCACACAGCGCTAACACTTGAAAAAGGCATGAATCCAACTACTCTTCCTTCCGCTATGGATAAATAGTAGGACAGACTGGGCTCTTTAACCTTGGTTAGGCAACCAGTCTTGGAGAAGGAAAACTCTTAATTAAAACCTGTTAAGCTCAGCTTGCGGTGGTCACTACTAGAATAGGTTCAGTCCTAATTAGTGATCTATTTCACCAGTTGTAGTTGTAGTTGTATTTCTTCTAACTTGCTGTCTTCCATCTTAGCTTGACCTGTTATCTTCTTGGCTGGATCTTCTTTTGTATCTTCTTGGCTGGATCTTCTTTTATCCTAGATCTGCCTGTCTTTGGATCTGGGAGATGTTTCTCTTGTTCGTTTGTTGTTTGTTATTTCTTAGTAACGACACAAGACTTTATTGGTTTTGATCTCATATATGTATTCTGTCTAAGATCCCAGATCTCAAATACGTGTGTGGGAATTTGGATAATTGAACGAGAACTGTCATTACGTTCCGTCTCACTCAACGGTTAGCCAAAGACTGATTACTCTAACTTACCACTTTAGCACTTGCGAATCGGAAGTGTAGGTCGATACAGGGTTATATTTTGCCAATCACAAATCCCTGAATCTTAACACTAACCATTATTTTAAAATCATCGCTATTGTACATAATCAACAGGCTACATAAACCCTATGAACTCGCTTATATCCCTCTATCTCGTCTTTGGTGACGGAAAATTTGAGAGGAGAAATTGGTAGAAAAACAACAATATGGATACGTCAGGCCACAAATTGGAGAGATAGCACACAAGAAGAAATTGACATGGAGTTGGAAAATCCTAAAAAAGTAAGCGAATCTCTTATAATAGCAGCACAAACGATGCCATAATGACCTATCATATCAATGTGAAAATAGATAAGACCCAATAGAATAGCCTCTGTAGGAGATGAGGAGATAGAAATGGAACTGTTAATCCCACGATAAGAAGTGACAGCAAACTAGAAGAAAACGACTATAAGACTATAACACAAATAAATGGAAAAGGTGATCCACTGGGAACTATGCAATAAGTTAAAGGTAACTATAACTTAAATTTCAAACCCTAAGATTTTCATATATATATATATATATATATATATATTATATAATATATATGTGTGTGTGTGTGTGTGTGTGTGTGTGTAATATAATGAAAGATTTGAAAAAACACAGGTTCAAATAAAATGAGTGATATTTATTCAGGCAACGCTATTTCTCTCTCACATACACACAACGTCGGAGAATGTTCGATGCCATCCTTTAAAACCGTTTATCCCAGCGTTTCATAAATTTCGAATTATTCTAAGAGCGCTAATTTTCCATTCAAAACACTTTTTAAACAAAGTGGTCAACAAAAAACTATCACAGTCTCCCTATTATTCTGTGATAAATTTTCCTTTTCCTTATACCAACAAAAGCCCTGAAGAAGATCTACTAAACAGATTGAAACACTGCAGTGTTGGCTGAATAAATATCACTCATTTTATTTGAACCTGTGTTTTTTCAAATCTTTCACTATATTACATACTGTCGGATTCACTTCCATTTTTCTCTTCTCGCACACACACACACACACACACACATAATGGACCGGGTTAGCTCAGTCGGTAGAGCGCTCGGCTAGAAACCACAAGGTTCCTAGTTCGATACCGGTCCTCGCCAACTTAGCGTATGAGTAGCACAGGGAGCT
Source organism: Doryteuthis pealeii (assembly GCA_023376005.1). Taxonomy (NCBI): domain Eukaryota; kingdom Metazoa; phylum Mollusca; class Cephalopoda; order Myopsida; family Loliginidae; genus Doryteuthis; species Doryteuthis pealeii. The sequence continues at coordinate 121,969,918 of CM042145.1, forward strand.
GTGCGGTAAAGTAAGGAGCTGATGGTAGGTGTGGCGCTCCACCTCAGACGCCAAAACAATCTCCTTGGTCTAGCGCTATTGAAAATGGGATAGACTCCTTCGCTGACTGGCTGATACCGACTTTAGGCCGCCCCGACGACTTCACTTTACTTATATATATATATATATATATATAATATATATATATATATAAAGGGCAGTGGTGTGTATGTATGTATGGGTGTGTGTCCGGAGGAATCTATGAAAATAAAACTATTAGCGACAAAGTAAATATATGCATACATCCACTATCCCCAGATCTTCAGTTTGTGTAAAAAATTATGAAGATTTTTTCTATATTTTTGAAAACACTTAACAATTAAATATGCAATAAAATAACATTAAACTTCTACTGAGGTCATTATTAGGCGTCTCTAGCTACAACGTTAACAAATAAATTACTGAAGCTCAAAACAATCAAGTATTCTTTAAATATTAGTATAAATCAACACATATATTCATGCTTAAAAACAGTACTTTTATTTTTTACATTTTTATAACACAAATATGCGAAGCATACCTGGAACCCTTATATCTATATATATATATATATATATATGTATGTATGTATGTGTGTGTGTGTGTGTGTGTGTGTGTGGTCTTTGAACGCTTTGGAGCTCCTGTCATCCGCGTGCCATCTGTGTGTTCACTGTAAAGTAGTTTATGGGGGAGTTTGTCTGCAGGCATGCGGATCGTGTGACCCAACCATAGCAGTTGGCGTTGCGATAGGATGGTCTCAACTGGGACAAATACCATATTAAGACAACGCTGAAGAAATGTAACATCACACCTTCAAGCATGGAAGATCTGGCCTTCAACAGACGGGGCTGGAGAGACGCCTGCCGCACATGTGTGTGACCGCATCTGTAGTTTCAGAATTGGACTAATGAGCCACCATAAGGTCAACAAATGAAGACATGGAGTGACGTCATCGTCGTTTTCGATGGACTTCGAAAATAAAGAATATATATATATATATATATATATATATATATATATATATTATATTAAATTTTTTATTTACCAAGATTTCAATGTTTAAAATGTAGTTAAAATGTATATATCATTATTGCATCAGCATATGATACAATAGACAAAATTTATGATATAGAAATAAATGATAGAATTAATCAAACAAAACCCTGGGAGATTAAAATATACAATGTAAAATATATAGAATATATCACGTATTTCCCAAGGGGAGAATATACACAAACTTTCTTATATAGTGATGGTTACTTTTTGACAATAGGCGCCATTATATCTCCAGGGGCACCTTGAACGTTCTGATTTAAAATCAAATTAATTTTCATTGAATCAAGTAAAAATGTGATATTAAGGTAAATAGTAATATAAATACTTTATTAATAATAAAATGATAATTCAAAGGACGAGTACTTTCGTTTCACGTAGTGTTTGTATGGTAGATTGGATTTTACTGCTTGTCAACCCTTGGGTGATTTTATGCCGAAATCATTTTCTTTCTATTCGTTTTCTTTGGGTAGTTTAAATTAGCTTGATGTGAGAACATGTTTGTAAGTTCGACTGTGTTGCAGCCTTGTGGAAGTAACCAAAATATATTTTTATCTAAAAGGTGAACGTGAAGTTGATCATCAACAGTAAGTAGAGGGTTCAAGAAATTTCGCTCGGGTCGCAAGAAACTCGATGATCAGGCATAGTCAGGTAGGTCTGAAACGATGTTTTGAGGCCGTGTTATTGAGCTATAGAAGCAAATCCGTTTACTACATAGAATATCTACTGAGCTCGGAATATCACAATCCAGTGTGGTTCGGTAGATACACGACCTTGGCAAAAGTATCTGGCGCTGCTGAATTATGCCTTAATCTACCAAAATATTGCAAAATATTTTACTCACTCTTGTAAATTTTGATTTTGAAAAGGGGAATTGAATATTTAAAATTAAGTAAAAATGAAATTAACTCATAATTAATCTAAAAAATGTAAAATTGTTAATTGATATTGAAAACAGGGGAGTATAAATATACCTAGATCGGTTTTGATGATTTAAAAATTATTATTAATGATTACAAAGTGTTTGTGTTAGGTCCTAGACCTAACGAAATCTAAAGTTACTCCCGTTGATCAGTGG
>CM042145.1:121974566-121984566 GCA_023376005.1 Doryteuthis pealeii
TATATATATATATATATATACATAATAAAATAATCCTTTTGGAATACTTTGTTTTTCTGTATTTTCTACATACCGTCGGATTTATTTCCTGTTTTACTCCTACATAATTGCGTAATCTTTTGATTCAATTCTCTTCCTCTACCTCCTGTTATTAATTCGGCTACATTTTTTTTGTAATTAACACGACATGATTTCATGTTATCTTCCACCGAATGCAATTCTGGCGCGCTTAACGATTCAAGAAAAACAAATGTAATTTTGATAATATTTTAAAGCCATAAGTCTTGGCCGTTGTCAATATTTGAATCAACATTTTAGATTTTAAATCTCTTAATTGACTTGATGGGGAAGGAATGTCGACATATTTATTGATTTTACTCCGCTTAAAACTTGTCAAAACGATGATTTGTATTTCGGTTCGGAACTTTCTTTTCTTTCATTCATTTTGTTTTTGTTTATTTGTTTTCTCTTTACGAGATGTGAAAATCCCTTTAAAAAATCATCTGTGAGGCGAAGCATTGGATGGATTATCATTTTTATTTATTCATCATTTATTTTGCTTTTGATATTTCGTTTTATTCTTGTGTTTATTGTTCAAATTGTTTATCAATGTTATTTACTGAAAACAAACAAAATCGATATTTCAAATAATGAAGTTTCTTTAAAGTTTCCTTGTCGACGTTTTGGCTAAAAATTAAAAAAAAAAAGAAATACACTTAACAAAATAATATACGCACGCACACAATCAAAAACATTATACCCAGTTATTGATAGAGCACAAAGACAGATAGATAAGATAGACAGACAGAAAGACACACACGCATATATATATATATATATATATATATATATATATATATATATATATATATATATATATATATATATATATGTAAATGCTGTCTCTTTTTAAGCATGAATAAATATATGTGTACATTTTCAAAATATACTACTATTTAAGAAAATACAGATGACTTACCGGATGAGTTCAAATTGATATTGTGAATGATCCTGAACTCAAGAGATATTTATGCTAATTGTTATATTGCCGATTATGTTTATATATATAATATATATAATATATATATATATATATATATATATATATATATATTATAAGCGGCAATATAACAATTAGCATTGACCCAATTACAAATCTAGAAGTCACGCGCACAGTACCGAGATAAATACATACACTCACATTCACACACATATATGTAAACACACACATACATTTATATGTATACACATATAGTCATACACACAACTCCTATGAACACTCCCTCACATAAATAAGAGCATTAAAAAAATAACCCACCTCATAGAGGTTCTTCACGGAACAAATGGACATGCTACTACTAACTCACTCGTCTACCCGGATTTTAATAGCATGTCAAACCCTCAAAAACACTTCAACTTTTATGGTTCTTCTATAATGCTCCCTTTCTAAAATTCTATAAAACAATTTCTTCAAATAAGAAATTTTCTCCTGACGATGACCTAAGGTTGAAACTAGTGAGAATAAACAACATACAAGAAATGTTCCTGATTGTCTTATTACTTTTTTGTTCATACTATTATATATATATTATATATATATATTTATATATATATATATGTGTGTGTGTGTGTGTGTGTGTGTGTGTCTACACGCAATTTCACATGTACCAAATATATATATATATATATATATATATATACAGAGAAAGAGAGAGAGAGAGAGAGAGAGAGAGAGAGAGAGAGAGAGAGAGAGAGAGAGAGAGAGAGAGAGAGAGAGAGAGAGAGTGAGGTAATCAGATCCTGATAAACACCAACAGAAGTATTCATATTAACTCATCTATATCTGTAGAATGTATATTATATGCGAAATATTACGTGAATAATTTTGAGATTTTTTCGATATAAAAACAATATTTGCTTTATTTACGCCCAGCTGCGTCAATTCAATGTTGTCAGTCAACCTGTATTTGTAATTATGAAGGAGAACGTTGAAATTGCCTCGATTATTTTCCGAAAAATCCTCACTGACAAATGATTATTTTACCAGTTGAAGATTTGAACATTAAATAAACTACAATAATACATTTCTTTCGGCAAGGATCAACGGAATGATGAGATTCAGTGGAGAAAAGTCGTAAGTTTTGATTTTATCTGTATGCATGCTTTATCTACTTATGTATATGTAGGGCTCTATACACAAACTGATCTACTGTCAAATCTCCCTTAAGGGCCGATGAGCACCTGCACTCTTTTTTTAGCTGGGACTGTATGTATATAAAATTCCATCCCCACCATCTCCTTTCTGACTAACCTTGCTGGACACTCAATCTCACCCCCAGATGTTTGTTTGCTTGAAATATTAGAACGAACCATAATCATACTGGCTCAAAAGATAAACAAATGTCCCGTAATCAATTAACACAATGAATAATTAGGCCCAAAATAAACATTTGTCTCTCGGTTTTGAGACATTTGTCTCGGTTGGATATCAAATATCTTCCAATCACTCGTTTTTTATTTAATTATTCGTTCCTTAGTCATATTCACTCATGTATACACACATGATTCACTATATCCCCTCCAAACACACAGACACTCATGTATCCATAATCTTACAATATATATTTTCACATTACTAATTATTACACCTATATATATATATATATATATATATATATATATATGCACACACACACACTTGCATGCCTCCAAATGCATTCTGCACTTGATACTTGATGCAAAGCGTAGTATCATACTACCTTCAGAATTCTAAGAAGTCTTACCGTGATTTTAAAACCAGGCATGTTCATTTATTTCAATTGTGGTGTTTTTTACAAGAGTAAATTTTTCAAATAAACGTTTTGGTTTCAGTCTATTTATTTAATGACATGTTTTACTTCAAATGCACACTCCTTACTACATTTAGGGCGCTGGAAGGTGTCGTCAGTGATGTAATGTTGCTTGCTTCACTGGGAAGTTTCGGGTCTCCCAACATCATACTCCCCTCGCCTTTCACCCATTACGTTTCCACATCTCTAACACTTCATCGTGTTCAAATTTCTTCTCTTCATCTGACTCTTCTGTGTAACTGTCAATTCACACATTATTATTTTCTTTATTCGATTTGAGAATATCATAATATCTGGGCGTAATGATGTATTGACGATGTGGACCGGGAATCTTAATATTGTCTGTATATCGACCCTTAATTTGTTGCTAGTGACAATGCATTTGGAGTGAGGTTTTTTTTTGTCTTAGATTTTGCAACAGCCCTGACAAACTCTATCAAGCTTCTGTCATTATTTGCGGGTCATATAATGCCAAAGCCATCCTGTAAAAATACACTATATCTTTACCAACCCCTCCGTTCAAGTAGCATTTGAAACATGGTAAATTAATTAAGTGATGTTTAATAAATTTTAATTCAGAGATTTCTTTCTCTTACATTGGTTACCTATACAAAATTAAAGACTCCAGTCAGCTCTACTATTTGCTCATCGCTGGAGGGAAATAGTTGGATGCATAATTACAAACCAAAATTTGTTTTGATAGCTAAATTGATTGTTTAAAATTTGACAATAATTTTTAAAACCAAATTTAAATAATTGAATTTTATGTTATTCGCTTAATAACTTCAGACAGAATGTTGTGTTTGTATGACTACTGGGTAGCGTACACTTGTATTACTCTCTAACACAGTAACCTACATTAATATCCATTCTGTAAAGAAAACCTGGAGATAGACTAACAATACATAGAGCAAATTGTGTTCCGGGAGAGCAGGTGTTATTTGTTGCATATTGTGTAAAAAAAAAATAGTCAATTTCCATTATTCCCTTCCAACGTTGATGCTGTGCCCTGGTTGGTTGGTTGGTTGGTTGGTTGCTAAGTTGGATTTTACGGCATGTCAACCCTTGTTGGATTGTTTTATGCTGAAGACGTTTCGTTTTAATCATACTTGATGGTTATTCATTAAAATTAAAATTAACCCATTTTTTCTATTTAATCCATAGATTGGACCCTAACAGGTGCTGCGACTTCAGTTCAGAGTGGAACTGGGAGTAATGGCGATAAAGGCTTACCCTCACCCCACGAGCTCCAGAATTGGAACTTCACCACAAGATATTCTGCTTTGGATAATACTATGTAGCACAAATTGACGTTCTTAATATTATGTGTTATTTCTTACTCGCTTATGTTGTAAATGTATAGAAAATGCCCCATATTTCCCTTCAAGCAATGTTTGTTGTTCCTTAGGTAATGGAGTTTAGAAATTTTTCTAATTAAAATCAGACAAATCTGAACACTTTCCTTTACATAAGTTCTGAATAAAGCATCATATAAATCAAATTCTATATATCAATAATCGTGTTACTTAATTATACGACCGTTATCATCTTGTGACACCCTCTGTTATCACTTCTGTGGTCATTTCTAGACTACAGGTGAGAGAACTTTACAGTGGAGATCCCTTGTGTTTCATAGGGTAAGGTAGAATTCTTGTGTTCCATAATGAAAAATCTTTGTGTAAAGCAGAGCGCTTGTTTGTTGATCCGTTCGTCCGTGTCAAATAGCAGCAACTGAACGGCATTCAAGATCGGCAATTAAATAGTTAATTAACCACGTATTCATGCGTGTTCATTGGCTGATTGAATCCATGTACCCACGCAGAGTCTATAAGCTTAAGTGGTGGCCTACAACACACCTTATACCCTGAAATAATCCAACACGCTCTTGTTAATAATGAGACCGTCCAAATCGACCAAGATGAAATGCAAAAATGTAATTCCTGATTATCTGGTGTTGCTTATACCCGAATTGATATTTCTTGTGAGTGTCGTCTCCTCCGTTAGATAATGGACCATTCCGTTTTTATTATAAAGAAAGAAAGGAATGAAAAGGTACATGCTACAGAGAAAATGTATAAATAGAAAAAAAAGAGTTGGGGAAAGATAGAGCTTTTTACGTATTGAACTATTTGCACTAGCTCTTAAGTAAACATATCAAACTTTGTCATAATTAACGTACCATACTCTGATATATCCACAGGTCCTGCTAGTAAATGTACAATTGTCTAAAATAGTGAATAGATGTATAACTGTCGAAAAATTATTAGTTTCTCTACTAGCATCGGTAGTTGATTAAAACTAGAATATTGAAAGTTTAAATGTGTCCGCCATTTCTCCCCCCAAAAGATTGTGACGTCACAGCCTTCTTCTTATTCCTCCATCTTTTCCCTTGTAGTCGATTACTCTCAGTAATTATCAATAATTTAAGATGGTGACCTTCTCGTGCGTGGAGTAAATCAACCACTTTCTGAGAGAAACGTGCCCATACTTTGCCCAAATTTACTCTTCGCCAAGAAATCCCACCAAGAAATGAAGACGTGAGCACATGCAATTTAATTTATAGAAACGACAAATTTGATTTTTTTTTAAATCCAATAATCACTTCGTTAAGCACATTAGATCTGATCGAATCAATACTCTTAATGATTATCATGTAAAAAAATCAACGGTAAGTTACGTTTTTTTATTTATTTATTTTTTTCTTACTTCGTTTATTTATTTTTTGTACGAATCACAAAGAAAAATAAATTCAAGAGAGCATTGCCCAATAAAGAAAAAAAAAAAAAAAAAAAAAACACACACACAAAAAAAACTGCCGTTTCAGCAAAATTAATCGGATCGAAATTGAATGAATCTTAGCTTCGATATTTTTTAACTCGAATTCATCGCAAAAATCATTCTGATAACAAACCACATGTCTAATTAAAAGAAGAAGAAAAAAAATGAAAATCGTAATAACGCGTTTAGCCAAAATACGAACTCATTATAGGGAAATATTGAAATTACCATACACGGCTTTAAAACAGGCCTATCCTAGCCCTATCGCTAAGCTTAAAATACGCTGAAAGTATACCATACAGAGGGACAAGAGCCCCAAATAAAGGGTTTCCTAGGTATGATCCTAAACGGCATCTGTGGTAGCTATTTACCCAACCCATTCACATTTTTTTGGTATTATTTTCTATGATCGTTTTGAGGGCCAGTAGTGTCTGGAAGTGTTTTTCCCACATCTGAAGTCTATCTTTTTGGATGGTTGCATTTATCTTTGATCTAGGTACTTTTCTCACCACTAATTCCTTTACAGTTTGCCATGCTTATTGCGAGTCTGTCCTAATGGGGTGATATGCCATAAAACAAAACAACCAACCAACCCATTCGGTTAGATGTATAGTTCTACGGTATATTACCCCTTTTGGGACATTTAATGTCAAATAAAGTCATTTTGATAAACAATGAACTCGGGTTGCTTACAGTACCTGCTTTTGATTAAATAGTCACCCAATTAAGTAGTGAACATGCTAATCAATGCTTAACTTTGGTGAGCTAGCGGTTTCAGTGTTACTTCACTGTAAATAAATGCTCATTTGGTTGGTTGGTTGGCTGGTTGGTTGATTGGTTGGTTATTTGTTTTGTTTTACGGCATCTAATACCGAATCGAGTCATTTTGATAAAAAAACTCAGTTCGATTACAGTACCTGCTGTTGCTTAAGTGGTCCCCCAATTAAGTACTGAACAGGCTTATCACTGCCTAACGTTGGTGATCTAAAGGGAAACGGTGCTATCAGCGTGACTTGACCACAATGTGACCCATTCGCTACGGATAATATGTGACATATTTTCAAACTTGGCGAAGGACGGACCAGTGTTATTTACATGTGTGGTATCTGTATGGGTGTAAGAAGAAGAATATTATTATTATTGTATTAATTCAATTAACATTCACAAACATAAATGAATAAATTCATGAATGTATCTAATCATCAATGGCACCTTGACTTTCGAGTGCATCAACTTATGAGTTTTTCGGTCGATTTTTTACTTTGTGTTGCAATGGGTATCGTCACAGGAAATTCGAGTAAAAGCTGTTTTCATTTCACATATTCACTAAACGTATATGCGGTAAATAGTAGAGGCAGACTGTGCTGTTTAAACCTTGACCAGCAACCATTCAGAGGGACACTCTGAATCTAAAACCTTGTTAAACTCAATTTAATAATTTAACCTGTGTCTCATCGTATTCATGCGGAGAGGTAATGTATACATAAAATAAGCCCCAGAGGATTTGACGTGTAAAATCAATTCATCAATGAATTACAGCATATAAGCAAAATGGTCGAAAATATCCAGCCTCTCAATGTGTGTCAGTGTACGCAGGAATTTTCCAATCTACCCCTATATCATAAACATCTATGAACAGGTTGTCCTTACTTCGTAGCTCATGTTAGAGAAATATTTGTATAGTTAATTCCTAGAGGCGCATTGCGTAATGGTTATCATCGTAGAAATGGACTCGGCGAACAGTGTTCAATGAACCTGGGGATCCTGTTTGCTTTCAAATTCGGCAAATACCTTGGGAAATGAGTGTAACAAATTATTCTCTTTCAGCTATGGATAACTAGTTGGGCAACCGAGATTTTAAATCATGCTTAGGGAAACAATCTAGGAGATCGAAAACTCTGACTTTAACATATTAAACTCCATTTAAGGAAATTGACATTGTTTCTCATCCTAGTCGTGCGAAGGGGTCGGTATATATATATATATAGTATATATATATTATATATATTAATTATATATATATATATATATATATATATATATATTGAATATAAATCCGACAGAATTCTGGTATATATATATATTATATATATATATATATATATATTGGAATAAATCTGACAGAATCTGGTATATATATATTATATATATATATATATATATATATATTATATATTATATATATATATAATAATGTCAACTCTTGGGTTATTTCATATCGAAGACATTTGTTTTAATTTCTTGATGGGTATCACTTTTTAGACTAATTTTTATATAAAGCCATATAAAAATAAACACATTTTTTTGTTTACTCACCCTCATATATATATATATATATATATATATATATATATATATATATATATATGGGGTAAGTAAACAAACAAAATGTGTTTATATTTTTTATATGGCTTTAATTCCGACAATTTTTGGAGGATATGTGCTTAATTGAAGTCATACCTAATTTTGAAAATTAATTAGTTAATAATTAAATAATTTAGGCGGGCATATATGTTCAAATGTAAGGCTAAACAAATCGAGAAAATGTCAATCCCTGAATGTACATTTCGACCTATTATGTGTTTAACCTTACATTTGAACATATATGCCCGCCTAAATTCATTATTCGACTTATTATGTGTTTAGCCTTACATTTGAACATATATGCCAACCTAAATTCATTAATTATTAACTAATTAATTTTCAAAATTAGGTATGACTTCAATTAAGCACATATCCTCCAAATATATATATATATATATATATATATATATATATACATATATTGATACGCATCACTATTTAAATGTTACTGTTCTCTTACATAATGTTTGATGCGTACTTTTTTAGCTGACATGCACCAAAAAATCCCGTTCACCAATGTTTCAGATGTATTCAACGATATCTGGGCTTCGAATTGTTAACAAAATTGAGCAGGCATGTGGAAAAATATAATGATCACATTAAAATGATAAGAAAGCTTATTCCATCCATGTGTACTACGGCCACATTTCAAAGTTCAGTACTCCAAAGTTTACAGATTTTCTATAGCTTCTACACCTTTTCTAAACAGCAACCTTCCGGCTACCCCACTGGTTAATCTCTTCTCAGAGTGTACACACTGTCTCCCAACATTTTCTACAAGTGTTGCTAATCATATCATATAAACATTAGGTACTGCCAAATACAGGGAAGCCCAGCATTTAAAAAAATTGCTGTGGGGTTTTAAGGGGTCAAATAAGTACAAAACGATGGGTATCAAATGTAGGAAAATGTATTAACAAAAGAGTAGACAATTACAGTACAGAGAAGTGGGAATTACGTCCGACAATAGAGTTAAGAGCTGACGCACATTGGCTTACTCTACACGCCATAATTGTCCCTGTTACTTATAGTTTCCATTAGTCTATAGGGTATATCACATATAACAAAAAATGAACTAGTAAACATTTCCAGTCAACCACCTATTACATCAAATCATTGATAACAATTTAAAAATTCGTATGTTCCACACAGACAACACGCAGAAAATATTAAATAAATATAATAACAAAATAACAGTCAAGCAAACCGATCGTATAACTAGCGTTAATAATATACAGAACCAATGCAGCTGTCGAATCCCTACATTATATTATATTCAAGGTAGATGTCTGACTAAAGGTATTGTTTATCAAGCCTCAGTAACATCGACCCCAAAACCAGATTTAACTAAAGTTTACAAAAGGAAAATGATATTTCATTGAAAATCGGTAATTTTTCAGTACATAGTGTATTTAATGTTTTTTTCAGTATTGATTTATAAGAGGAAACTGTTATAAGCCTTAAAATGCTAAATAAAGTGGTTTTCTCAGTTCCTAATTACATCACAAAAACGTCCATGTTCGCCAATTCTTTGGGCTAAAGTAATGGTTTAAATTGTATTAAAAAATAAATTACATATGTAATATTCTTTTGCTTTTTTACTGATGCTCATTGTGTAACTACTTTTTGACTTCGACAAAGGTTTGACCTTAAATAATTGATTTAATTAATATCAATTCGTTTTTAAAATGTAAACAAGTCAACATTTTGTCAGACCCTAGTATAAATATGACTAGGCCATTTTTGGAAAAACTATATTTAACCTTGTACATAGGTAGAGGCGTGCTAGTATCATTGACAGGTTAATTTCGCAGGGATTGTACGATGCGGACTGTTGGCGGGGCGGTAAAATCACAGACCTAACCTGCTGGACTACCGGTTTCGATTTCTGTCGGAGGGAAATCGTTAGTATACATCGCTGATGAGACTTAATAAAGTTGAAACAGACTGTACGATGTTCTAGCATCGCATGATCGTTTGCGAGATTCACTTGTCATGGTTATTTTCTA
>CM042145.1:121992066-121998547 GCA_023376005.1 Doryteuthis pealeii
CACGTAACATCCAATTCAGTTTCTCATTTTTTCATATTTTTCCTAGGCTTCACACTAAATCCCCAATATATATATATATATATATATATATATATATATATATTATATATATTATTTGAATATTAATATATATATATATTTGATATATTATATATATATATATATATATATATATATATATATATATATATGAAACATCTTCACCTTATGAATGCATCGCATGAAACCAATATGGTTGTGAATGTTCCTTTGTCACCCAATAAATAGATATGTAAAACGTATATATTTATCTTATTATATTATATAACAGCTCTATTTTATATTGAGCACTCTACCAATTAATACTGCCTTTGGTACACCATTCCAGCAAATGCTGAAATAGTGACCATCTCACACTACAGTATGTATATATATATATATATATATTATATATATATATATGTGTGTGTGTGTGTGTGTGTGTGTGCATATATATATATATATATATATATATATATATATATATATATAATATATCTAATATATAAAACAGAGATTTTGGTATGTACGTGTCGACGTATAACAAAAAAACGGGAGGTCACTCAGATTCAAAATCTTGCATACACATTGATATCGTTCTAACTAAGAAAAATTCCAAATTTGGTTATTGATTTTTACTGATTAAGGGATTTAATCGATTAATTAATCCAAAATCACCCAATTTGCAGAACTGTCCGAATATCAGCCCCTCCTGATAATAAAATGTTTTCTCTGCCTGCTTATTGTTAATGCGATAACAGCAGCGAAGTTTTGATTTTAATGAATTAATTTTGCAGTCTAAGCCGTTCAGCTCCGAATTTATGGCCTATTTATGGTCCAGTCTTTAATAATTTTTATATCGTTAGAAAGATAAGAAAATACTCTTCCAAAATATGTAATTTGTGTGAGTTTTTATTAATTGAATCATTTTTTACAGCGAGTTAAAAAATTAAAAAATGGCTTCGGATAGCCACGCTGCCTATGATTATTGCGATACAAGCAGTGCAGTCTATAACAGTCAGATCGGAATCTCTTACCTATTTAGGATTTTAATCTTTAAATATTTATATCTTTAGTAATAAGATGAAATAGTCTTTCTGAATATGTAATTTGTATGTGTTTTTATAGATTAATTTTTTTTTTACAGCGAGTTAAAAAAAAAATACTACGTATAGGCGATAATACGAATAAAGCTCGGAATCTCTTAGTCTTTCTGAATATGTAATTTGTATGTGTTTTTTATAGATTAAATTATTTTTTACAGCGAGTTCGTCCATATTCTTAAATTGTACAGTACACTCATTTTAATTTTTAATTTTTGTAATGCATAAAAATTGTAGAAAATCAAAATGTACGCTTTACGGTTACATTATTTAAATAATATTTTAATCTTAATAACAGTATCATGAAATCAGTTTACGTCGTAAGTACGGTTACATATTTGTATAAATTAAACTAAGATTTTCATTCGAATAAAATGACTTTTAATTCTTTAATTTATTTATTAATTTTTATTGTTAGAGTTTTAAAGGGTTAAAAATAACAATAAGATTGACGAATTTCCTTAGAAACTGTTTTTCTTTTGGTTCGTTAACTAATTATTTTCTCAAACCACGATAGATAAAAAAACAAAAAAAACAAAGGTTACTAATACGGACAAAATCCGGTGTTTTATCTTTAGTCGAAGGCCCGACTGGAGATAAGTAGTCAATTATTTGTAAGACGAAATTTATTTCAAGTTTATCCGACAATATCCAGTTATTGGAACATTTCAAAAAAATTTTATATGTAAGTACGAAAAATTGTAAGCGCTTTGTTTATCAAAATGACATGATTCGTTAGTAAATTACCCGAAAAGTTGATAAAACAAAACAACTAACAACCAACATTTAAATTATTATTCAAAATACAATTTAAAATATTCCTCAGAATTTGCCTTACAAATTAAATTTTAAATTTTATGATTTTACTCTTTATTGTGAAGTCAATAAACATCACTGAGTTTATAGTGCAACTTTTCAATTCTGAAAAATTGGCATGTTTAAATAGAGATTTCATAGGTGACATTTGAACTTTTATGAAAATTGATGTTTTGTAATTAATACTAATTTTGTAATAAAACTTAATTTTAACTGGGGGGGGGGTAGTTTAATGGGAAATAAATAAATATAATTTGGGTTCCGTTCAAGCGGTTCCGATATGGGGGATCAATTTACTATAAACTTATACGAGGAAATGAGCACCGTGAATACTCAAATAATAAAGAAGTTTTAAGAATTTTTTTTCAATCTGATAGATTGGTGTGTAATCGATAATAATCAACTGAAGGAAAAAAAATAGATGGGGGGGGGGGAGTCCAGATAATCAGGTCCACCAAAACGTTTTTAAACAATGTTTTTAAAATACTAGGTACCACCAATTTTACCCTGTGAAATTTACCCCCCCCCTATATTTAACACTATGAAACTTGCAGAAAAATTAATATTTTCTTGAAAAAATTTTTTCCATTTGAAAGAAAAAACATTAAATAAACTCCTGATGATTTTTTAACTTTTTTTCAGCTTACGGAAATAATAAAAATTATGATTGAAAAACAACGTTTTCATTTTTGCACTGTTAAATCAACTGAAAATTAACGTAGCTAAAACAAGTTACGATAAGAGTTTTTTTTTAAATTCTATGAAAAATCAATTATTTATAAATAATAACAAAATATTTCCGTTTTATTCAAGATGGCCTAAACTGATCAATTGGTGGTCCCTATAATACTATCTTAGGTTTTAGCAAAAATGGATATTGCAATACGAAGAATTTAAATTTTCGATTCTCAGCTTCTTTTTAAACTCAACATGCAATTAAGAACTAAATGTGAATTGTTGTCATGTACAAAAAATTTAAAAAATAACAAACAAATATACAAACGAATACTTTCAATTTGTTGTATAATAATATGAAATAATTTTAAACTATAAAACAGAAAATACAAATCCTGAAATATACAAATTCTCAATGATTTTAGTTTCAAGAATTATTTTCCTCTTACCCCCTCTCTAACTACTGTCTTCCACTTTCTCTCTCACTCCCTGGTGATCCAAATTTCATTTTAGTCCGGTCATGGACCGGGTACTTTAGCTAGTATATATATATATATATAGAGAGAGATAGATAGATAGATAGATACATTGAAAATTAGACTCGACACATATAATAAGAAAGAATCATACGTGAACTCCACAACGACAACTTGTGTGTGTATATATATTATATATATATATATATATATATATATATATATATGTATGTGTGTGTGTGTGTGTGTGTGTGTGTGTGTGTGTGTATAGACAGATAGATAGATAGATTGATAGTGAGAGAGAAAGAAAGAAAGAAGAGAGAGAAAGAAGATGGGACAGAAATGGGGAGATGGAAAGAAAACAAGCTGAAACGAACGGTTGGATGATTTTTCTGTTTATTCATGTTTACACTCTTTCCCCTCTGGTCTCCTTCATGCAATTCCCCCCAGAGATGAATTCCAAATCAGAGACGAAACATCAGCGTCGAGAATTCCCGGCACAATAGTCAGCATTAACCTCTTTTCATCTGTCCCTGCGTCACACCGGACGATTAGTCAACGAATTACAATAGTGGTTTAGTTACGTAAAAATCCTTATACGAACTTTTTTTTCTGAGAGGCCGAGTTCTTTTGATGGCAAAATGGCGAATTACATGCAGTTCACCGCAAAATGTGGACACAGCACCATTGTTGAGATCAGCTGATGTTTCATCAACAACAACAAAAAACAACTTACCATAATCTGATCTACATCTGCAAAGATTGAACTCACTATTCAGTAGTAATGGATCTGCAAGACTAGCTTGATAACCATTACACCACGATTATTTTTTAATGATGCTTTTAATAAATTAAAGTAAACTTTTAATGATGTTTTAATGATGTTTTAATGATATTTTTTAATGATTTTTTTAAATGATATTCTAATTATATTTTTTAATATGTTTTTAATGATGTTTTTAATGATGTTTTTTTCATGTTTCATCATCAACAGCAAAAAAACAACTTACCATAATCTGATTTATATCTGCAAAGATTGAACTTACTATTCAGTAGTAATGGATCTGCAAGACTAGCTTGATAACCAGTACACCACGATTATTTTTAATGATGTTTTAATGATGTTTTAATGATGTTTTTAATAAATTGAATTTTTAATTTTTTAATGATGTTTTAATGATGTTTTAATGATATTTTTTAATGATATTTTTCATGATATTTTTTATGATATTTTTAATGATATTTTTTAATATTTTTAATGATATTTTTAAATATGTTTTTAATGATGTTTATAATGATGTTTTTAATAATGTTTTAATGATGTTTTAATGATTGTTTTATGTTTCATCAACAACAACAAAAAAAAACTTACCATAATCTGATCTACATCTGCAAAGATTGAACTCACTATTCAGTAGTAATAGATCTGCAAGACTAGCTTGATAACCATTACACCACGATTATTTATTTTTTTCTCTACCTAGGCAACTCCAAAAATAAAACAACGACAAATATATACTCATTCACTATCACCATATTTTGCTTTTTGATAATGAAGATTTGATTTATATTCGTGAAGATAATTAGAGAATAAAAATCAAACAGTAATAGAATGGCATTTTTTTGCATCTAATATTTTAAATAGGAGACATTAATTTTTCTTTTCTGAGTGTCTGTGTAGTTTTTCTCTGATATCTCACCAGGCTGAATGGACACAGGTTGTTTTTTTACGTAGAGGTTTTAATGGGGCATCATGCAAGACTTAACTCACGATTCAATAATAATTGATCTGCTAGACAAACTTATTTTCTTTTTTGTATTATGTAGAATTTAGACAGAAATGATTGAAATTATTACAGAGACAATAAATACATTTAAAAAATAAATCAATGCTGACAAATATCGTGTAACTTGATCTTTTACGGATTATAGTTTATATTGACGAACCGTAAAACTACATAGAATTATTCACATTTCGATGAATTTTTTAGATGAGGCTTGATAATTTAGATTATTTGGATTATTCGGTCTATTGTCCTCATCTTTATTGTTATCTGTACAACATTTCGTCGAATGTGCAATCCAGCCTTCTTTGGGTATTTCTTGACGAACTCGGGAACTGACTCGAACTCGGGAACCTTCTCTTCGAACTCGGGAACCTTCTTTTCGAACCTTCTTGTAATCGTAATCGGGAGCCTTCATGGAACTCTGAACCCAACCCTTTATTCAATCCACGGGATGTATACTGTTCTCATTCCGCTAACAATGACTGTGTACACGTGTTGAGCTATAGTAATTATCATTCAATGTTACTGTCACCCTTGACCAGGACTGAACCTGAGGCCTAGAGATAACTGTCAGTTAGAGCTGCATTAACTTAACAACAAAAATTACCTGAAGAAAACTGGAGGGCACATCGGCCCAAACTTTGTACACATAACAATAAAGATGAGGAAAGTAGTCCAATAATCCAAATAATCCAGACTATTCACATATTCCTATAACACTCTACCAGAGAGAGCTGCCGTACGACCACTTGTCCCCCCCCCCCATCACACAAACCATCAGAATAAGACGATACGACATGCAGGGCACTGATTATGACTGTTATCCTATGAAAACCGACACATGGGCAAGCCTATTGTGACAAGCCTAACTAAGTCCTAATTGACCAGTTCTGCGTAGATACCATGGATCGGCGCAGAGATATCCAAGAGCGAATAGATTTAGGGACGGTTGTCAACATGTTTATTTGATATCCGTGCTGCTGCGCAAATAATGATGATAATGATGATGTGATCGATGCGCAAACATACCATAGAGAAGGCATGGAGCGCTATTGATGGTTACGATAATATGGATAATCTGATCTCACGGTAAAATAACAGGAATTTTCCCTAGCAATAACGTGTCCGTATTACGGATGGTTGCACCATTTGGGACTCTTGAGAAAGAAGCTAATGGAACTAACAACGATGATGCGACGCTGCCCTGAAAAAAAATTCTTGATGCAGCGAACCCACAAAACACCGCTGTATCCGCGCTTTCACATCACAATATATTAAATACAATTGCATTGTGTCTTGTGTCTATTAAAGGAGATGAGTAAGTATAATAACACAAATTAATGAGCTGTGATCTCAATGTTTATCGAATCGATTCAAAGTATGTTCAGAACAAAAATGTGTGAGAACCTCTCTAATTACTCAACCCTTGTGAGGATAGAGCAAGTGTTTGCAATCCTCTCTCTTACTTTTATCTTACTTCTTTCTTACCTATTCTCTGGCCGTCTTTGACTAATCTCATAACATTCTGTCGTGATCTGGAATCTCTAGAGTCTGGACTTCTTTAGGACTTCGGGTCTGGTCTTCTAGTTTCGAGAAAACAAAAAAA
>CM042145.1:121998557-122013557 GCA_023376005.1 Doryteuthis pealeii
GAGCCAAGGTTACCATTGGACGAACGTTGAGTTTTACACAATAAAGATGAGGAAAACAGTCCGAAATATCAACATATTTCATATCTTATAGATACACATAATTAAAAGATCGATACTTGTATTGCAATATTTAACTTTTTTACCACAGTTATCCTACCGCAAGCAATGTACAAAAAGTGAGGGTTAGTTCATTATAATTGAGCAGAAGGAGATATATTACAGTAATGTTATGACTTTATTTGAATAAAATGTGTTCTGAGGTCAATAGTCAGTGAAATTTGAAATATCACAACATAGAGGTAAAAAATGTGGTACAAACGTGCGGAAAATTTGCTAGGCAAAGGGTAAATGGAGAATCTATTCTAAATCGAAAGACATTTCCATGCTATCACAATTCTCGTGAATTTATTCGAGGAAACGTAATTACCGTTTATTATAGTCAGTTAATTCAAATTTTACCTCAGTAGCTTATGGATTTATTATTTCACGGAAATCTATTCTCGTATTAAGACGTCAACAAGTCAATTAATTAAAATCTTCATCATTTAATTAACGTTTCATTGTTTGAATCTTGTGGATACAACAAAGAGGTTGCACCTTGATCTTGTATGCACACCATATAACGAATAATCAGCGGCTGTTGCTTCTGGGGCAATCTTTGTTTGTGGTAATGATGCTTTGATCCTGACACGCTGCCGGGTCGCAGAGTTATCATCTAACAAAGAATTCTTTGGTCGCAGAGTTATCATCTGAGAAATGATTCTTTGGTCGCTGTTGTGAGGTGTGGTTTTGTGTTCCTTGTTACAATAGTATTTATTCGTGCTTAGTCTTAGCACTGGGTTCGGCTTCTCGTAGCTGACCCTTAGTCCCCTAAAGTGTCTCTATATATGTCCTGCAGTAATACACATATGTAAATGAGACAACACGCCATTGGCTATCTCACTACACCTCCCTGAAACGGAGAGGTTTTATTCCCCTCGTTGATCTATTGCTTCTCCTAAATATCCTTGGGGGTGTTCTTCGTAATGGTGACCGCGGTCTCATTTCATCACTACTGGATCCCTGGTATGGCACCTCGGAATCCGACTCGCTTTCATCTATGGGTTCTATAACGTCTCCCCATATTGGTTTATATCCTCGTTTTCTTTCCGATTCCTCACACTCATGTCTTCCTCATATCTATTCCTTAGCTGATCAGTGTGGCCAGCACACTTCTCTCCTGTGTTGTTATTATAGCGGTGTTGTTCCCTTTCTGCATAATAAAATACGCTTTTTCAGGTTGCGCGTCCTTATTCTTTTTGTACCACATTTTTTCATTAGTCGAAAAAGACATGGTTATGGGAGATCTGATCTGTCTTCCCATCAAGGCAGAAGGACTTAGTGTTCTATCAGCATGAGGAATGGATCTGTAACTCATCAAGAGTTTAGGTAGAAAAGATTCTATGGTCTCACGTGACGGCTCAAATGCTTTTAATCCTAATTTAACCGTTCTAACCATCCTTTCCGCAGCCCCATTTGATTGTGGATGGTAGGGTGGAGTTTTATAGGGTTTACATCCTATCTTCCTCAACCAGGAACATAGACTTTCATCACAGAATTCGGACGAATTGTCCGATACCAGGGTTCTCGGTACGCGATCCTTGAGAATACAGTTCTCAAATTTGAATGACAGTTGCAGATTTTCTATCACGCACCTGAATAATCTCTGGCCACCCGAGAACGAATCTACTAAAATCAATAGTAGTCCTACGCCTTTGGCATAGGCATGGTCCATGTGTACTCGACTCCATGGTTCTTGTTCCTTTGGCCACGAATGAGTCGATTTTTGTGGAAAGTCTTTGATTTCCATGCATTTGGGACATTTTTTACATAATCTTCAATGTCACGCGAATATCCTGGCCACCAGCTCTCCAATTTGAGTCTTTTTTGTGTGGCCGCTATTCCACAATGTATATCGTCGTGTACACTTTTAATTATTTTCTTTTCGCATTTTTTGCGGAGGTACAACCAAATCTCCGTTACATATAACCCTCTGTCCATAGTTAGTTTATGTTTAACCTCTTTTATAAGGCCTTTCAGCTTTAGAGCAGTCGTTCCATTTATTCCTCCTTATTCTATTCGATATTTTGCTCAGAATAGGGTCCAGAAGGTTTCTTCTTGAAGCTGTTTAATCGGCATTACATCGGTTTCGACCCAATGTAATACATCTTCAGTGTCGCTTATTTCGTCGTCTTCTTTGTTAAATGCTAATCTGGATAACGCGTCGACATGCGGAATAGTGTTTCCTTTGACGTACATGATATCGAAATCAAAGGCCATCAGCAGTATGGCCCATCTCATTAACCTGGCGGATGTGACCTTGGGTAATTCTTTCCTTGGATTAAAAATGAATTCTAAGGGTCGATGGTCAGATTTTAGTAAAAATTTTCGACCCAATAGAAATTGTCGGGCGCGCTGTGTGCTCCATACTATGGCCAAAGCTTCCTTCTCTATATTTGAATAGTTTAATTCTGCCTTGGTTAGCTTTCGCGACAGGTACATAATCGGATGATCGTCCTGTGACAATATAGCAGACACAGCATATTCACTGGCATCCGTAGTTAAGGTTATTTCTTTTCTGGGATCAAAAACTTTAATAACGGGTTTTTCCATAAGTACTTTTTTATTTTGTTAAAAGCCGTTTCTTGTTTTGTGTCCACACAAACTCACTATTCTTTCTTCGTAATTCTGCAAATGCTTCAGTTAAATCGGAATATTTCGGCACATATCTGCTATAAAATTAGCCAATCCTAAAAACGATTCTAATTCTTTTTTGTTGGCTGGGGATGCCACCTGCGATATTTTAATTAATAAATTTGGGTCAGGCGAAATACCTTCTTTGGATATTTGAAAGCCCAAATAATTTATCTTCTCGCAATTAAATTTGCATTTATCGTAGTTTACGCTCATTCCGGCTTCTTTTAATTTGTTCATAACTCGCTGTGTTTTTTGTTGCAATTCATTTATACTGGTGGCCCCTATTAAAATATCGTCCTGATAAATTATCATATTTTCTACTACTCCTTTTAAGACATTTTCGATTGCTCGTTGAAAATATGGCCGACGCTGTCTTTATTCCGTATGGCATTTTCGTCCATCTCATCAATCCCAGGGGTGTGTTAATAGTGGTTATTTCTTGAAATTTATCGTCAATTTGTATTTGATTGTAAGCTGCCTTTAAATCAATTTTCGTAAAATATTTAGTGCCTGTTAATGTATGCGACACAGTTTCAAGCTCAGGAATAGGATACGAATCTGAACAAATTTTATGATTCACACCAATCTTATAATCACCACATATTCTTAAATCCCCATCTTTTTTTCGTAAAACTACAATTGGGGAGGCCAGTTACTACCACCGACCGATACTGGTTTTAACACTCCTTCTGCTACCATATCTTCCAATTTCTTTTTTACTAAAGGTCGCAAATGTATAGGTATCCTACGCGATTCGTAATATGAGGGGGGCTATTTTCTTTCACTCGTATTGTGGCTTTATAACCTCTCAAGATTCCTATTTTTTGCTTTTTACTTTCTATGCAGTCGATTAAATTGTCTGTATCTATGTTTATAATATCTGTGCCTATTAGTCCATGATTTTTTAAACAATCCACTACAGTTATAGGGACCACTTCGAATCTTCTATTAGCCTCAAACGTAGCGTCGAATTGTCCCAATGCAGTGATGTACGAGCCATCAAATTGTCTTAATTTCAAGTGACTTCTCTTTAACTTGGGTTTGCCCATATGTTGCCAAAAGTTCTTTGGAATAATAGTCACGTCACTACCTGTATCGACTTGCATCTCAAATGGTATTTCATTTAATTTTACTGTCAACTTCTGTTTTTTGTTCACCCGTACTTGGTACACGTCTTCTATCGAATTTGTCCATTTCGACTTGACTCTGCATACCGTACTAAAATGATTCTGTTTTTTGCAAACATAACAGGTTTGTCCATAAGCAGGACAATTTGTTCTTTTGTCAATATTATGTTGAAAATTGCAGTACTTACAATTCTGTAGCCTTGTTTTTACTTGTAACACGTCAGTGTTATTTGCTGCATTTTCTTCTATTTGAAACACCATTGTGTTGTTTTGAGTATCTTCCTTGAATTCGGATATCATTTCCAGTTGCTGTACAAATTCCACGCATGTTTCTAATGTCATGTTATTTGACTGTAGACGTTCTAAAATTTTTGTCTTTTTGATTCCTGTCGTGCATTCCTTCTATGAACCGTAACTGGATTAATTCTTCTTCGATGGTAAAATCTCCTGTTCCAAGCTGTTGAAATTCACAGAATCTCGCGGCCTTTTTTAGTCTCTGAATGTAATTCCTTGCTGGTTCGTTGGGATTTTGCTTCGTAGAAAGGAATTTAGTCCTCTCAGCAATAACCAGTTTTTTCTTAGGTCTTACATTGTTCTTTATGATGTGTGCAATTTTTTTCAAAGGTGAGATCCTCCAAATCTTTTGGATACGCCATAACGGCTACTTTCATGTTTGCTTCACATCCAGCGGACGCTAAAAATAAGTCTGTAATCTCATTTTGTCCTCCAATGTTCTTTTTGTCTTGTAATTTTTTGCTTCTTGCAAAGGCTGAAAAACATTTTATCCACATCTCAACATAATCAGGCTGTTCTAAACTTGCAAGTATGCCTATCGACGACGCCATGTGTTGTGAGGTGTGGTTTTGTGTTCCTTGTTACAATAGTATTTATTCGTGCTTAGTCTTAGCACTGGGTTCGGCTTCTCGTAGCTGACCCTTAGTCCCCTAAAGTGTCTCTATATATGTCCTGCAGTAATACACATATGTAAATGAGACAACACGCCATTGGCTATCTCACTACAGTCGCAGAGCTGGTTTCTTTCTTTGGCAGCAGCTGTATTTGTACATAATATCACAAACGCAAATATATATGTATAGTGTTTTTTTTTAATTTTCACTATATTACATACTGTCGAATTCAATTCTATTTTTCTCTTCACACACACACACACACACACACACACACACACACACACACACACACACACACACACACACATATATATATATATATATATATATATATATATATATATATATACTAGAAAAAACATGACCTGTTGGGTCACCCATTGAACTCAGGTTGGATTGTTGAAAGAAAATCACAGGATTTCGTCAATTTAGAGTTTTCCAAAACTGTCCAAATAAGTTGGATTTTATTGGTAATAGACACAACAAATGAGGGTTGTATTTTTTTTGCAACTTCTATAATTTACCTACATCAGTTTTACGCATGTGTAGATGCTTAGATTTGTCTGCCATGCCATACGGCTGAAAATCTCTTCATTTACGAAGATTAAGTTTCCTATTTATTTTATCTTATTTACATTTTATTTAGAAATAAAACAATCTAATTCTGTAATTTTATATACATTTTTTGAATAGGCTAGTTTGCCGGTTTCAGTAAAATAGACTTACTTTTAGGCTTATTTTACAAGTCCTAATAAAATAGACCACAGGCTATTTTGCCAGCAAATATATTTAAATATATTTCAAACTATCTAAAAGCTAAAAGATTAAAATAGTTTTGACAAGCAATCTAAAAAGTAATTGCTTAAAAAGTAGTTGTGCAATTCAAACAAACTTTAAAACAATCTATCTTAAATCTAATTTCTTAAAATGGTACTTGACAAGATTTGAATCTTGTTAGGGTTAGGGTTAGTTTTAGGGTTGGATTTGTGGTTAGGGTTATAATTTTATGCTTTAACAATTGAAAGTGGAAAATGCCATTTTTCAACTTTGGAAAAAATTCATGATCGTCAAATTGACCTTCATCATTTCCTATAAATTCTTTTTGTAATTTTGAAAAATTCATATTTTTGAACATAAAGTCAGACGGTAGCTATATTTTTCATCTAGAATAATTTTTTGTATCTTTACCCTTCACAAAATATAGATATAAATGATTGTTATTTTTAAGATTAATGGAATTGAAAGTAGAAATATTTACAGGGTCAGTAAAATAAGCAAAAAATAGGCACTGCCAAAATGTCTGCTTTTCATTTTAAGAATGAATTAAAATAAATTAAATCGATTATTTAAGGTCAATTTTTTTTTGTCTACGGCAAAAAGTACTAACATCAGTAAAAAAAGATAAAAAGCAAAATGATATTACATATGCAATTTATTTTTAATACATTTTAAACTAATTTTTCGGTCAATTTTGCTCAAATATATCGTAAACATGGTCGTCAAATATGACGTAAAATTCGTATTTTACAAAATAAATTACCCCCCCCCCCGATTAAAAAAAATTACCAAAATCAAATGAATTATCCGATTTTAATGAACAATTGTCGAAAAGGGTAAAAACAAAAAAGATCAACAAAATTATTTTTTTAGTTTTTATTTTAAATTTATTTTTTGATTTTCGGTAGTTATTTTCTACCAGGATAGCCACCCTTAATCTTTTTCTTCTATTCACACCTTTAGTTTTTTTAAAATCTTTTTATTTATACTATAATCAGTTTCATCTTTATTTAACCCCACCGATATTTTGCACCCTAAAAATAAGGGGTGGGGTCAGCGTTAAGTGACCTGAAAAAATCAGTAAGTTTTTGAAAAAAATAACTGATGCACTATAAGATTCATTCATTGATAACTCAACACTGAAAATTTCATTAAAACTCATATATATATATATATTATATATATATATATATATATATATATATATATATATATATATAATATATAACACATCACTCAATAAGTACCGGGCCTAACAAATAAAACAACTAAATTCGACTTTATTCATCAACATAGTCTGATTCTTGGGTGATACACTGATTTCAATGCTTCTCTATTAATTCGATGCCTTTTTTTGTAGAACGATTTGTCTTTGGCCTCAAAATGCGCCTCAATTCCCGATATCACTTCTTCATTGGAGCGAAATCTCTTTCCCTGGAGCATTATTTCGAGATCTGCAAACAGGCAGTAGTCGCTAGGGGCAAGATCTGGAGAATAGTGTGGGTGCAGAATCAATTCAAAGTGCAATTTATGTAGTTTTGCCATCGTTGCGATCGACTTATGACACGGTGCATTGTCTTGGTGAAAGAGCACTTTTTCTTCTTCATTTGTGGGCATTTTTTGGTGATTTCTTCTTTCAAACGCACCAATAATGCTATATACTATTCGCTATTGATGGTTCTCCCGTTCTCAAGGTAATCGATGGACAAAATACCTTGCACATCCTAAAATATGGTGGCCAAAACCTTGCCTGCTGATGTTTAAGCCTTTGGTCGCTTTGGACGGCTTTCGCCTGCTGCTGTTCCCTCAGCTGACTGTTGATTTGATTCAGAAGCGAAGTGGTGGATCCATGGCTCATCCATTGTTACATATTTACGCAAAAACCTATTTTTGTTGCGCTGAAATGCTTGCAAAATACGCCCTGAATCGTCGATGCGTTGTTGTTTTTAGTCGACTGTGATCAAACGCGGCACCCATCTTGAACACAGCTTTCTCATTGACAAATTTTCATGCAAAATAGTGAATACACTGCCTTCTGATATCTTCATCTCCTCTGATATCTCATGCAACTTCAATTTGTGATCGGCCAAAAGGAGTTTATAAAATTCATATAGGAACCTATTGTGTGATGAGTTATATCTCTTATAAAACGGATGGAGTATACTCTGGTGGACTTTACATATATACAAATGTATGTATCTATCAGTTAAAATCCTCATCCCAGTCTATTGGTGCGGATGAACGAGAGGTCAAAAAGCCTGCTGATGATAGATCTATCGGATTTCCATCCTGGCTTGAGATAGCCTGCAAATATCTAGGCACACTGGAGGGACATGATACGTCTAAAAACGGTGACTGTAGATAAATATATATATTGTATGGATATGAAGGTTATTTAGTCTATTTACGAGGTTGGTAATTAGTGGGTTCTCTGTTTTTGTTTTGTTTTTGTTTCATTTTTAGTGATGTTAGCACTGATAGGAATTCCGAGAATATTATGAAGTTCTGGTGTGCAATTTGTTTAGTACACTTAGTTTAGTACATTCTGAACATTAGACTCACTGCAGTATATTTCCAATTCGCTTCCCTAGTTGAACGAACTGTTGTAGCGCTAAATAATTGCGCATCCAGTTGTCGGTCGATAAACCAGTACCCTGATATTAGAATAATCCTTGGTTGCATATATTTAGCTTACCCTGCATTGAATCTCACTGTGTTTCTTTTTCTTCTTTTGTTGACACCCTAACCTTTGGTTAGTGCGTTTCTGTGTAGGACACAAATGGTGTCAGTGGGATTAATAAAACTATTCTGTAAAGTGAAAGCGCAAATATTAACTAAACAATCAAAGTATTGACAACAATGCTTATAAATCAAGTTTAGCATTTTTCACTATTGTGGCATAGGTTTAATATCTTGGAAGAGTTATATTCTAAAAGAATGAAAAAGGATTATTGGATTGGACAGACAGATTTAAAAAGAGTCAAAAGAAGGGAAATAGTGTTATAAAGTAAAAAACAACAACAAAAAAAACACAAAAACAATGAAATATAATGCTACATCACTCGGCTTGACGACTAAGAATATTAAACTAGCTGATTCAGAAATCTTCACGAAGATGGCGGTACAGACTGAAAGATTATTTCAAACGCAGCCTACTTGAACAGAAATGAACCTGTGAAAGATGTCAAAAAGCAAAATAAATCTTTGAGATACGTTAGAAATGTTTGACTTAGGTTTAATACCCCTCTGGAAGCCATTGAAGGCACTTGCATTGACAATAAATGTCCATTCACTGGTAATGTGAGTATCCGTTGACGCTTGCTAACAGGCACGGTTCTCAAGATGAATATGACCAGGACAATTGTTATGAGGAGAGATTATCTTCACTACGTGAAAAAATACAAACGATTTAAAAACAGGTATAAAAACATGCCCGTGCACATGAGTCCCTGTTACAGGGATGTTCAGATTGGTGATGTTGTTACCATGGGAGAATGCCGACCTCTCAGTAAAACTGATGTACTCGTCTATGTATATTTGTAATATATTGACTTGACTGAAATTGAAACTGAAAGATACATCCGGCCATGGATAAAATTGTCAGTTGTTTATCGAAAGACGGGCGTGATAACTAATGCATAAACGCAGGAAATACGTGGGTATAACCAAAGGCCAAAGATAAACCCAGAGAATGCGTTGTTGTAACCAATGAACAATAAACTAAAAAAGCTATGTAGGCGAAGAGGTGTGTCTGCAAAAGAAACCGGCGTGGGTGTCACGACCAAGGAGGTGTGGCCATGCAGGTGTTCTAAGACGATATAAAGTCTAGAATTTTTTGGCTGAAGTCGGTGATTACTTTTTGTTCAAACTCCTGACTCCCGAGAGCGAACTGTGTAAATGTAAGTTTAGAAAAGTCAGTATTTAGCTGACTGCTGAACAGGACAGATCGTAATGGCAGTCTGTCCGTGTCAAAGACATGGACTCGGGGCATTAGATGATCTGGGATCTTATAAAATAAAATATGAGCTCTAAACAAAGCAGAGTCTTGTATTCGTTAATTACAAACAAACAACAACACAAGATCTCCTAGTAACAATCACAGACGAATCTTAAAAGCAGTCCAGAATCTACAGATAACATACAAAAAATAAGAAGCCAGCAACTCAGAAACATAGAAGAAAAACAAGATAGGTATATCTGTGCACAACCACGGATATGAAGGTATGCTGCATACTATATGTAAGATACGTCTGATTTAAGAATGTCTATATATCACGATGTCGATCCTTTAACATCTCTTGACTAATTAAATCAAAGTTACAATCTAACTTCTAGGATTTTAGTTACCTGACTCGAAATCATCAAATGAGAATACAGCTTTCAACCGACTTAAAACTGTCAATACCCGTTATACCGACCCCTGACCTCCAACCTGTAAATCACTCGATTCATTAGCATCAAAGGTGTTGAAGTCGTGGTCATACAATTTGTACTGGAATTGGGTCAGTACATCACAAGAAATTGTTATTACTGCATAAATTAAATTCCACTAAATTGTAGCCTGTTCCAATCAGACAGACGCGGTGATACTACGAATCAATAAAAACATTTTCTCTGTAAAATGTCAATGTTACAATCATTGTTAACAATTAAAAATTCATTGCAAACCTTTACAAACGCTAATTGCTATTATGAAAGATAAATTCACATTAGACAAACAACATTGATCTATCATACTTTTTTTTTAACTCTCTTGTGAAATTAAAACTATAAACTTGCACACCACACTCATCTTGCGTCTCATCTTACTGTACAGTATAGTAGAGTACACCAGTATACCCGTGGTTGTACACATATATCATTGCTTTCTTTACTTGTAGTGTTGGAGGCTCGTGGTGTAATGGGCAGAGACGTAGGAAATTGACCTGAGTTCAAATCCTGAACGAAGCTACGGTTCACACAGTGCTAACACACTTGAAAAAGGCATGAATCCAACTACTCTTCCTTCAGCTATGGATAAATAGTAGGACAGACTGGGCTCTTTAACCCTGGTTAGGCAACCAGTCTAGGAGAAGGAAAACTCTTAATTAAAACCTGTTAAGCTCAGCTTGGGGTGGTCACTACTAGAATAGGTTCAGTCCTAATTAGTGATCTATTTCACCAGTTGTAGTTACAGTTGAATTTCTTCTAACTTGCTGTCTTCCATCTTAGCTTGACCTGGTATCTTCTTGGCTGGATCTTCTTTGGTATCTTCTTGGCTGGATCTTCTCTTATTCTGGATCTGCCTGTCTTTGGATCTGGGAGATGTTTCTCTTGTTCCTTTGTTGTTTGTTATTTCTTAGTAACGACACAAGACTTTCTTGGTTTTGATCTCATATATGTATTCTGTTTAAGATCCCAGATCACAAATACGTGTGTGAGAATTTGGCTAATTGATCGGGAACCGTCATTACGGTGCGTCTCACTCAACGGTTAGCCAAATACTGATTCCTCTGACTTACCACTTTCGCACTTGTAAACCGGAAGTGTAGGTCAATACAGGGTTATATTTTGCCAATCACAAATCCCTGCATCTTTCCACTAACCGTTATTTTAAAATCATCGCTATTGTACATAATCAACAGGCTACATAAACCCTATGAACTCGCTTACATCCCATCATCTCGTCTTTGGTGACGGAAAATTTGAGATGGAGAAATTGGTAAAAAAACAACTATATGGATACGTCAGGCCACACATTGGAGAGATAGCACACAAGAAGACATTGACATGGAGTTGGAAAACCCTAAAAAGTAAGCGAATCTCTTATAATAGCAGTACAAACGATGCCAAAATGACCATATCAATATAAAAATAGATAAGACCCAATAGAATAGCATATGTAGGAAATGAGAAAATAGAAATCGAACTGTAAATCCCATGATAAGCAGGGACAGCAAACTAGAAGAAAACGACTATAAGACTTATCACAAATAAATGGAACAGGTGATCCACTGGGAACTATGCAATAAGTTAAAGATAACTATAACTTAAATTTCAAACCCTAAGATTTTCCTATATATATATATATATATATATATATATATATATATATATATATATGAGGAAGAATGAATAAAGAAAAAAATAGAATGGATAATAAAAGATGAATTTAATCAATATCACTTACACATGTGTTTCGGTCAGTTCATCTGTATGAAAATATTTCGCACACAGAGAAGATTCGACCTTCATCAGAATGAAATTTTATTTTGATTGAAATAAGTCATGTATGTGTGTGTGTGTATATGTGTGTGTGTGTGCATGTGTGTGTAATATAATGAAAGTTTTGAAAAAACACAGTTTCAAATAAAATGGTATAGAGTGGTATTTATTCAGCCAACTCTCTTTCTCTCTCTCACACACACAACGTAAGAGAATGTTCGAAGTCATCCTTCAAAACCGTTTATCCCAGCCTTTCATAAATTTCGAGCGCTAATTTTCCATTCAAAACACTTTTTAAACAAAGTAGTCAACAAAAAACTACCACAGTCTCCTTATTATTCTGTGATAAATTTTCCTTTTCCTTATATCAACAAAAGCCCTGAAGAAGAACTACTAAACAGATTGAAACACCTGCAGTGTTGGCTGAATAAATATCACTCATTTCCTTTGAACCTGTGTTTTTCAAATCTTTCACTATATTACATACCGTCGGATTCACTTCCATTTTTCTCTTCTCGCACACACACACACACACACACACACACACATAATGGACCGGGTTAGCTCAGTCGGTAGAGCGTTCGGCTAGAAACCACAAGGTTCCTAGTTCGATACCGGTCCTCGCCAATTCAGCGTATGAGTAGCACAGGAATCTGTGCGGTAAAGTAAGGAGCTGATGGTAGGTGTGATGCTCCACCTCAGACACAAAAACAATCTCCTTGGTCTAGCGCTATTGAAAAGGGGATAGACTCCTTCGTTGACTGGCTGATACCAACTTTAGGCCGCCCCGACGACTTTACTTATATATATATATATATATATATATATATATATATATATATAAAGGGCAGTGGTGTGTATGGCTGTATGTCCAGAGGAAACTACGAAAATAAAACTATTAGCTACAAAGTAAATATATGCATACATCCACTATCACCAGTTCTTCAGTTTGTGTTGAAAATTATGAAGATTTTATCTATATTTTTGAAAACACTTAACAATTAAATATGCAATAAAATAACATTAAAATTCTACTGAGGTCGTTATTAGGCGTTTCTAGCTATAACTTTAACAAGTAAATTACTGGAGCTCAAAACAATCAAGTATTCTTTAAATATTAGTCTAATTCAACACATATATTCATGCATATAAAACAGTAATTTTATTTTTTAAATTGTTATAACACAAATATGCGATGCATACGTGGAACCCTTATAACTATATATATATATATATATATATATATATATGTGTGTGTGTATGTGTGTGTGTGTGTGTGTGTGTGTGTGGTCTTTGAACCGCTTTTGGGGAGCTCCTGTCATCCGCGTGCCATCTGTGTGTTCACTGTAAAGTAGTTTACGAGGGAGTCTGTCAGCAGGCATGCGGATTGTGTGACCCAACCATAGCAGTTGGCGTTGCGATAGGATGGGTCAAATACCATATTAAGACAACGCTGAAGAAATGTTACATCACACCTTCAAGCATGGAAGATCTGGCCTTCAACAGACAGGGTTGGTGAGACGCCTGCCGCACAGGAGCTAAGCAGCTCAATAATGAGATAAACAACCAAATGTAGATGAGAATTTCCCCTGCAATGTGTGTGACCGCATCTGTAGTTCCAGAATTGGACTAATGAAGACAGGGAGTGACGTCATCGTCATTAGAGACGGACTTCGAAAAGAAAGGAAAAAGAACGAATATATATATATATATATATATTATTACCAAGAATTTCAATGTTAAAAATGTAGTTAAAATGTATATATCACTATTGCATCAGCATATGATACAATAGACAAAATTTATGATATAGAAATAAATGATAGAATTAATCAAACAAAACCCTGGGAGATTAAAATATACAATGTAAAATATATAGAATATATCACGTATTTCCCAAGGGGAGAATGTACACAAACTTTCTTATATAGTGATGGTTACTTTTTGACAATAGGCGCCATTATATCTCCAGGGGCACCTTGAACGTTCTGATTTAAAATCAAATTAATTTTCATTGAATCAAGTAAAAATGTGATATTAAGGTAAATAGTAATATAAATACTTTATTAATAATAAAATGATAATTCAAAGGACGAGTACATTCGTTTCACGTAGTGTTTGTATGGTAGATTGGATTTTACTGCTTGTCAACCCTTGGGTGATTTTATGCCGAAATCATTTTCTTTCTATTCGTTTTCTTTGGGTAGTTTAAATTAGCTTGATGTGAGAACATGTTTGTAAGTTCGGACTGTGTTGCAGCCTCGTGGAAGTAACCAAAAATATATTTTATCTAAAAGGTGAACGTGAAGTTGATCATCAAACAGTAAGTAGAGGGTTCAAGAAATTTCGCTCGGGTCGCAAGAAACTCGATGATCAGGCATAGTCAGGTAGGTCTGAAACGATGGTTTCTGAGGCCGTGCTGTTGAGCTATAGAAGCAAATCCGTTTACTACATAGAATATCTACTGAGCTCGGAATATCACAATCCAGTGTGGTTCGGTAGATACACGAACTTGGCAAAAGTATCTGGCGATGCTGAATTATGCCTTAATCTACCAAAATATTGCAAAATATTTTACTCACTCTTGTAAATTTTGATTTTGAAATAATCAAAATTATTTCAAAATTAAATAATTTTGAAATTTGTTTCAAAATTATTTGAAATTAATCAAAAATGAAATTAACTTAAAATTAATCTAAAAAATGAAAAATTGTTATTGATATTGAAAACAACTAAGCGATAATTAGGGCAGTATAAATATACCTAGATCGGTTTTGATGATTTAAAAATTGTTATTACTGATTACAAAGTGTTTGTGTTAGGTCCCAGACCTAACGAAATCTAAAGTTACTCCCCTTGATCAGTGGGGGACTGGTGGGAACCCAGAAGTGGGGTTTCTGCCATGATTCTTTTGGATTGGGTTCCATGCTGAATGGACGCATGCACAACAACTTAGAGCTAATCAAGTCGCTTTTAGCTTAGAAGCATTCTCTACCCTGTGTTAAATAAAACCTGCTAATTCCCAACAACCTGGTCTTGCATTATCGTTCAGTGCTCTTTATTTTAATTGTATATAAAAACATAACAGTTTGTAATAATAAAATAAAATATGAAGCTTATGAAAATATTATTTATCTATGTATTAATACACGTGTTACTTAAAAGTACGACCGTTATCATCTTGCAACACCCTCTGGTTAAAAATCCGACGGTACAAATTGCCCAAGATGAATGCAAAAATGTAA
>CM042145.1:122018557-122026057 GCA_023376005.1 Doryteuthis pealeii
CTAAGTTGGATTTTACGGCATGTCAACCCTTGTTGGATTGTTTTATGCTGAAGACGTTTCGTTTTAATCATTCTTGACGGTTATTCATTAAAATTAAAATTAACCCATTTTTGTTTCTATTTAATCCATAGATTGGACCCTAACAGGTGCTGCGACTTCAGTTCAGAGTGGAACTGGGAGTAATTGCGATAAAAGGCTTACCCTCCCCATAAGAGCTCAAGAATTGGAACTTCACCACAAGATATTCTGCTTTGGATAATACTATGTAGCACAAATTGACGTTCTTAATATTATGTGTTATTTCTTACTCGCTTATGTTGTAAATATATAGAAAATGCCCCATATTTCCCTTCAAGCAATGTTTGTTGTTCCTTAGGTAATGGAGTTTAGAAATTTTTCTAATTAAAATCAGACAAACCTGAACACTTTCCTTTACATAAGTTCTGAATAAAGCATCATATAAATCAAATTCTATATACCAATAATCGTGTTACTTAATTATACGACCGTTATCATCTTGCGACACCCTCTGTTATCATTTTTGTGGTCATTTTTAGGCTACAGGTGAGAGAACTTTACGGTGGAGATCCCTTGTGTTTCTTAGTGTAAGGTTGAATCCTTGAGTTCTTTAGTGCTAGGTAGAATCCTTGTGTTCCATAATGTAGAATCCTTGTGTTAAGCAGAGCGCTTGTTTGTTGATCCGTTCGTCCGTGTCAAATAGAAGCAACTGAACGGCTTTCAAGATCGGCTATTAAATAGTTAATTAACCACGTATTCATGAGTGTTGATTGGCTGATTGAATCCATGCACCCACGCAAAGTCTTTAAGTGGTGGCACATAACACACCTTATATCCTGAAATAATCCAACACTCTCTTGTTAAAAATGAGACCGTCCAAATCGACCAAGATGAAATGCAAAAATGTAATTCCTGATTATCTGGTGTTGCTTATACCCGAATTCATATTTCTTGTGAGTGTCGTCTCCTCCGCTAGATAATGAACCATTCCGTTTTATTATAAAGAGAGAATGGAATGAAAAGGTACATGCCACAGAGAAAATGTATAAATAGAAAAAAAAGAGTTGGGGAAAGATAGAGAGTAGAGTTAGCGCGCGGAAGTGATAACGCTATTCTGTTTCAAGTGAACATAATGAAAAGAGGAAAAGAAAGAAAGATATACTGAAATTAAGATTATTATGTTTTTTACGTATTGAACTATTTTGCACTAGCTCTTAAGTAAACATATCAAACTTTGTCATAATTAACGTATCATACTCTGATATATCCACAGGTCCTGCTAGTAAATGTACAATTGTCTAAAATAGTGAATAGATGTATAACTGTCGAAAAATTATTAGTTTCTCTACTAGCATCGGTAGTTGATTAAAACTAGAATATTGAAAGTTTAAATGTGTCCGCCATTTCTCCCAAAAAAGATTGTGACGTCACAGCCTTCCTCTTATTCCTCCATCTTTTCCCTTGTAGTCGATTACTCTCAGTAATTATCAATCATTTAAGATGGTGACCTTCTCGTTGCGTGGAGTAAATCAACCACTTTCTGAGAGAAACGTGCCCATACTTTGCCCAAATTACTCTTCGCCAAGAAATCCCACCAAGAAATGAAGACGTGAGCACATGCAATTTAATTTATAGAAACGACAAATTGATTTTTTTTTAAATCCAATAATCACTTCGTTAAGCACATTAGATCTGATCGAATCAATACTCTTAATGATTTATCATGTAAAAATCAAACGGTAAATGTTACGTTTTTTTTTTATTTATTTTATTTTTTCTTACTTCGTTTATTTATTTTTTGTACGAATCACAAGAAAAATAAATTCAAGAGAGCATTGCCCAATAAAGAAAGAAAAAAAAACAAAAAAAAACACACCACACACACAAAAAACTGCCGTTTCATCAAAATTAATCGGATCGAAATTGAATGAATCTTAGCTTCGATATTTTTAACTCGAATTCATCGCAAAATCATTCTGATAACAAACCACATGTCTAATTTAAAAAGAAGAAATAAAAAATGAAAAATCGTAATAACGCGTTTAGCCAAATTACGAACTCATTATAGGGAATGTTGAAATTACCATACACGGCTTTAAACAGGCCTATCCTTGCCCTATCGGCTAAGCTTAAAATACGCTGAAAGTATACCGTTCAGAGGGACAAGAGCCCCAAATAAAAGGGGTTTCCTAGGTATGATCCTAAACGGCATCTTGTGGTAGATATTTACCCAACCCATTCACAATTTTTTTGGTATTATTTTCTATGATCGTTTTGAGGGCCAGTAGTGTCTGGAAGTGTTTTTTTCCACATCTGAAGTATATCTTTTTGGATGGTTGCATTTATCTTTGATCTAGGTACTTTTCTCACCACTAATTCCTTTACAGTTTGCCATGCTTATTGCGAGTCTGTCTTAATGGGGTGATATGCCATAAAACAAAACAACCAACCAACCCATTCGGTTAGATGTATAGTTTTACGGTATATTACCCCTTTTGGGACATTTAATGTCAAATAAAGTCATTTTGATGAACAAAGAACTCGGGTTGCTTACAGTACCTGCTTTTGATTAAATGGTCACCCAATTAAGTAGTGAATATGCTAATCAATGCTTAACTTTGGTGAGCTAGTGGAAACCGATGCTTTCAGTGTTACTTCACTGTAAATAAATGCTCATTTGGTTGGTTGGTTGCTTATTTGTTTTGTTTTACGGCATCTAATACCGAATCGAGCCATTTTGATAAACAAAATACTCTGTTCGATCACAGTACCCGCTGTTGCTTAAGTGGTCACCAAATTAAGTACTGAACAGGCTTATCACTGCCTAACGTTGGTGATCTAAAGGGAAACGGTGCTATCAGCGTGATTTGACCACAATGTGACCCATTCGCCTCGGATAATATGTGACATATTTTCAACCTCGGCGAAGGACGGACCAGTGTTATTTACATGTGTGGTATCTGTATGGGTGTAAGAAGAAGATTATTATTATTATTATTGTATTAATTCAATTAACATTCACAAACCTAAATGAATAAATTCATGAATGTATCTAATCATCAATGGCACCTTGACTTTCGAGTGCATTAATTTATGAGTTTTTCGGTCAATTTTTTACTTTGTGTTGCAGGAAATTCGAGACAAAGCTGTTGTCATTTCACATAGCACTAAACGTATACATTATACAATTCTCTCTCCAGCTATGGGTAAATAGTAGGGTAGACTAGGCTGTTTAACCTTGATCAGGCAACCATTCTAGAAGGAACACTCTGAATTAAAACCTGTTAAACTCAATTTAACAAATTGAACTTGTGTCTCATCCTATTCATGCGGAGAGGTAATGTATACATAAAATAAACCAAGAGGGTTTGACGTGTCA
This sequence comes from Doryteuthis pealeii, assembly GCA_023376005.1. Taxonomy (NCBI): domain Eukaryota; kingdom Metazoa; phylum Mollusca; class Cephalopoda; order Myopsida; family Loliginidae; genus Doryteuthis; species Doryteuthis pealeii. The sequence goes on from CM042145.1 coordinate 122,021,955, forward strand.
TAAAATCAATCAATCAATTCATCAATGAATTACAGCATATTATTATAAGCAAAAGGTTTCGGCCATTGAAATATCCAGCCTTCTCAATGTGTCAGTTACCAGGAATTTTCCAACATACCCCTTTCATAAACATCAATGAACAGATTGTCCTCACTTCGTAGCCCATATCTAGAGAATACCTCGTATTAGTTAATTCCTAGAGGCGCGTTGCGTAATGGTTATCATCGTAGAAAATGTACTTGGCGAACAGTGTTCAAAACCTGGATGATCCTGTTTGCTTTTCAAAATCCTGCAAATACCCTTGGAAAAGTGTATAACAAATTATTCTCTTTCCAGCTATGGATAACTAGTTGGGCATACCGAGATTTTAAATCATGCTTAGGGAAACAATCTAGGAGATCGAAAACTCTGATTTTAAACATATTAAACTCCATTTAAGGAAATTGACATTGTTTTCCATACTAGTCGTGCGGAAGGGTTGGCATATATATATATATATATATATATATATATATATTGGAAGAAATCCGACAGAATGTGGTAGAGATATGAGGAACACAAGGACAAAACTCAGACAAACGTATGTAGGATATATTTCGCTAGAGCTTTGAGCTCGGCATCATCAGTCGCTTTATTGTTTTATCCTTGTATTCTCCATCTCTCAATCACACACACACACACACACACACACACACACACACACACACACATATATATATATATATATATATATATATATAATATATATATATATATATATTGATTAATTCTTCCTAGTTAATTTGCAACGGTCCCTACTCGGTAATTCCAAAATGTATCTTTCACTCACTATAATGGGGGTTCGTTGCCTAGTAGCTAACGTGTTGTGCAGTAGCTAACGTGTTGGACTGCAAAATCATTGTAAGCAAGTTCGAACTCCAGTCTATTACGTATACTTTCGAACAAATACTCTTGGAATGGTATGAACAGCTTCAACACCCAGCTATGTGTCCAGTAATACCACAACTGTTCTGCTCCAATGATGGTTTTAGAATTAAATAACTCACAAAATGTGATATGCCATTGAACAAAGAAAGGAAAGCAAACTACTCACTGTATTCAAAGTGAAAAAGACGCATAACATTTTGGATAGTTAATTGGTTGAATAAGTTTTATAAAATGTCAACTCTTGGGTAATCTTATATCGAAGACATTTTCTTTAATTCTTGATGGGTATTCACTTTTTAGACTAATTTTTTATCTTTTTTTTTAGCCATTGACAGGATCCTAACAGGCTCTACCAGAGAGTGGACCTGGGACTAATGGCAATGAAAGGGTACTCCACACAACTACGTCACTGGATGCGGTTTAAAGTTCTGCCTAAGACACCATAACATTTTGTTCGTCTTCTTTAACATACAATGGTGTTGTAAGGGAAATGATTTTTCCCTACTAGATAGTTTGACACATCAAACGGAACACATATAAAGATACGAATACGGGGGATTATTCTTTGTCTAATTACGTAGTAATATTCGTAGTTGAACGGTTAGTCATACTGTTGAAGAACTGCGCGTTTATGTTCCCGTACAAAAATTGATAAACATTTTTCAATGTTGTTATTTGATAAATCCAGTCACAACCATTTGATAAAAATGTTTTTTTAACATAGTCTGTACCTTAAAAAAACCCTATTCTATTGAATGTTCTTTATCTTTATATATATTATATATATATATATATATATATATATATATTATATATATATATATATATATATATATATATATATATGAGGGTAAGTAAACAAACAAATGTGTTTATTTTTATATGGCTTTAAGCCGACAATTTTAGGAGGATATGTACTTAATTGAAGTCATACCTAATTTTGAAAATTAATTAGTTAATAATTAATGAATTTAGGCGGGCATATATGTTCAAATGTAAGGCTAAACAAATCGAGAAAATGTCAATCCCTGAATGTACATTTCGACCTATTATGTGTTTTAGCCTTACATTTGAACATATATGCCCGCCCAAATTCATTAATTATTAATTAATTAATTTTCAAAATTAGGTATGACTTCATTAAGCATATATCCGCCCCCAATAATATATATATATAATATATATATATATAATATATTATTATATTATATATATATTATATATTGATACGCATCACTATTTAAATGTTACTGTTCTCCTACATAATATTTGATGTGTACTATTTTAGCTGACATGCACCAAACAATCCCGTTCCCCAATGTTTCAGATGTATTCAACGATATCTGGGCTTCGAATTGTTAACAAAATTGAACAGGCATGTGGAAAAATATAATGATCACATTAAAATAATAAGAAAGCTTATTCCATCCATGTGTACTACGGCAAAATTTCAAAGTTCAGTACCCCAAAGTTTACAGATTTTCCATAGCTTCTACACCTTTTCTAAACAGCAACCTTCCGGCTACCCCACTGGTTAATCTCTTCTCAGAATGTACACACTGTCTCCCAACATTTCTACTAGTGTTGCTAATCATATCATATAAACATGAGGTACTGCCAAATACAGGGAGGCCCAGCATTTTTAAAAATCTAACTAGCAAACATTTCCAGTCAACCACCCATTGCATGAAATCATTGATAACAATTTAAAAATCCGTATGTCCCGCACAGACAACACGCAGAAAATATTAAAGAAATACAATAACAAAATAACAGTCAAGCAAACCGATCGTATAACTTGCGTTAAGGATACACAGAACCAATGCAGCTGTCGAAGCCCTACATTATATTATATTCAAGGTAGATGTCTGACTAAAGGTATTGTTTATCAAGCCTCAGTAACATCGACCCAAAAACCAAATTTAACTGAAGTTTACAAAAGGATAAGGATATTTCATTGAAAATCAGTAATTTTTCTGTATATAGTGTATTTAATGTTTTTCAGTTTTGATTTATAAGAGGAAACAGTTATAAGCCTTAAAATGCTAAATAAAGTGGTTTTCTTAGTTCGTAATTACATCACAAAAACGTCACTTTTCGCCAAAGTAATGGTTTAAATTGTATTTTTTAAAAATTACATATGTAATGTTCTTTTGTTTTTTTTACTGATGCTCATTGTGTAATTATTTTTTGACTTCGACAACGATTTGACCTTAAATAATTGATTTAATTAATATCAATTCGTTAAAAAATAAAAAAATAAAAAAATAAAACATGTTCGACATAAAATAATCCAAATGTTGATATGCCATAAAATCCAACCAGCGAAGCAATTATTGGTGTTTGCCGCTGTTTCAACCTATTTAATCTAATACTGATGAATGGCAGATATGTGTATGAGTATTTGCTTGATTATTTCGGTATATAGTTATTAGATGTGTTATTTACTAAGCTTAGCTTAGAAGGCCAGAAGTAAGGGGCACCCAGTGAGAATCAAACTCACTAACGATAGTCTGCGAATGTAGCTTGCTAACCATTATACATGAGGTGCCCAAAGTTATTTACTAAGCTTCGCTTAGATGTGGTCTAAAGCGGAATATAAGAAACACCAAGTGAGGTTCGAACTCACTAGTCATGGTTTTCCAGTCTAACTTACTAACCATTACACCACGAGAGGTGCCCTATCATTTCTGTATATACTGTTTGCTGGAAACCGTCAGTTAACCTTATAGACTAGGCGTGGGCACGTAGATTAAACCCAGCTAATCAACAGCTCGAATACGTGATTAGTTAACTACTTAATCGTCGATCTGGAAAACAGTTCATTTGCACATAGTCGCTATTGCTCAACGGCCCTGCAACAAAGGACTTTGCTCAACCGAAAGATTCTAGTCAACATTTAGGGACACCAAGGAATAACCAACGGATTTTACCCAACACTAAGGGACACCGAGGAACAACCAAAGAATTATTCACTAAAGATCAGCCTCTGCTTAACATAATGGATCTCCACTGTAAAGTCCTCTCACTTGAAACCTAAAAATGGCCACAAAAATTCTAACAGTATTGGATGATCGTTCCTGTAAGAAAGCAGCTAAGATAGATAGAGACAGAATACAAATACAATAAGATACTTACATAAGGAACAGTGTAGCCTATTCATTTTTTAATGTAGT
>CM042145.1:122028557-122031057 GCA_023376005.1 Doryteuthis pealeii
AATATATATTATATGTATACACACAGACGCATATATATATATATATTATATATATATATAGTATATATATGTGTTGTGTGTGTGTGTGTGTGTGTGTGTGTTTTATATGTCTGTGTTTCTTCTGCGTGTATGATAATACTGTTTATGTCAATGATATATTAGTTCCAATGAATATATATATATTATAATGGAATAATACTATACCCTGAGAAATTCCCACACTGCGTAGATGCACAGTATGAATAGAACAATTCATTTAGACGGTAAATGTCAATTTGATAGTAGTCCTTATTAAAAGAAGATAAACAATTGTGAGGGTAATTGGAACTCTATTTCTATTTCTGGTATATTTCTCGACTAATCGGAAACGTTACGGTGAGGACAACCAATCGGAACTTGTTTGACTGCATTGTACAAAAACTAGAACGAAGTCAAATAGTTTGGAAAGTAAAAGGACACCTGACGTATTTTCTTATCTCATTCATCAGAATTTGGACCTCTATTATGTAAATGAGGTAGGATTTGGTTTTATATTGTCATTGATCATTGTCCGAAAAAAATAAGCCGATTCGATTTTAGCTCAGCTAAAAATGCCAAGTTTTAAGCTGTATTTACCAAGATAGCATGAAGAACAATGAATGGGACGTTAATTTTTCAGAATACTAGGTGTGTCCTAAAAGTGCCAAGTTTGAAGCTGTATTAACCAGATAGTAATGAACAATGAATGGGACGTTATTTTTTCAGAATACTAGGTGGGTCATAAAAGTGCAAAGTTGGAAGCTGTATTTACCAAGATAGCAATGAACAATGAATGGGACATTATTTTTTTTCAGAATACTAGGTGTGTTAAAAAGTCCAAAAAATCTCGATACTTTTTTGACACACCTTGTATATATGTCTATATAAGTGTACTTATGTGCAAACCTATTACACACTCACATAAATACGCACAAATACGCGCGCTTACACTGATTTCGGGAGAGGTTTGCGCTTAGGAAATGAGAGACGTATATAACTTCAGTCTTGAATATATGACCATGCATGTCTAATTCGGATCGTCCGATAGTGATTTGTTGCAAAACCAAAGGTCAATCACCCAATCAAATTGTCAAATCGACTGCATGACATCGAATGAAATAACTTACGATAAACTCACTAGACCGATTTGATCTATAAACAACATTTCTTTTTATTTGTATATGTTTTTTATAGATAGAATTTAAAGAGGAAATCAGTTATAATATTCAGCTGCAACTGTAAATTTATTCCTATGTAAACAAACAATTGACTCAGTATGTTTGCTTTTACACCTATTTTTTCCTAGTACATGTATGTTTACACACAGAAATGATCATAGTTTAAGTCACGTTGAAAGCACGGTTTCCGCTCGATTACCAAAGTTTAAGCCTGTCAAATACTTAAATGGGTTACCACAGAAGGTACTATAAGCTGACTGATATCAAAATAACTTTACTCGGAAATAGACCCGAAAAGGGTTGATATACCTTAAAAGGAAAATACCCAACCAAGAAAACCTACACACAGAATATATATATATATATATGTGTGTGTGTGTGTGTGTGTGTGTGTGTGTGAAGACCGTAACAAGAAATATATACAACACACAGCCAATCTAGTAAAGAAAAATTCCTAAATGTGACTACCGCCCCCATAAAATTAAATAAAAAGCATTCGACAGTTTTCTTTAGAAGTACTATTTATACAAACCACTGGCCAAACTAATGACCGAATCCTATGGTATTTCACCACGGTCGACACATGCACAACTGACTAAGCTAAATCACTGAACAATATAAAACCCTACAAACCGACTCCACAACAAAGTCCATCTTCAAAAACCCGCCCATCAACTCAAAAAGACAACCACCCAACCTACGTAACATCCCCACTGCATCCAGAAAAAAAATTACATAACACCGTACGGAAAGGTAATAAACGATGCGACCAGCCTAGATGCCAAATTTGCAGCCACATACATACGGAAACCGAAATAAAAATACCCTACACAAACATAACAATCCATCCGCCACACCTAACATGCGATAGCGCTAACATCATATATTATATATACTGCACACAATGCAGAAATAGCGGATATGTGGGAGAACCATCAACATCCTTTAGACTAAGACTAAATAACCACAAATCCACTATAAATCTCAAATCCCCGCATAGTACAATAGCACTTCATTTTAACACCCTATCACACAACCTTACACACCTCAAATGCATTTTAATAGAACACGCTTTTCCAACAACGTAATCTAGAAAACAATCAGAAACTAAATGGATTCTAAAATTACAAACACACGTGAAGGGATTGAACGCAGACATCGGAATTCTCCGTTATTATAAATATTCCACAGACGCTGCCGCTGTCGATAACAACAAAGACAAAAAAGCCGTTAAACAGGAATAACATTCATTTGATAAAGGGTATCTAACGAACCTGAAAATCTATGACAAAAAAAAAATAATA
>CM042145.1:122036057-122041057 GCA_023376005.1 Doryteuthis pealeii
GAGCTGTCCTGAAAAAAAATTCTTGAAGCAGAACCCCACAAAACATCCGCTGTACGGCTTTTCACATCACAATATATAAAACAATTGCATTGTGTCCTGTTCTTATTTAAAGGAGATGAGTATGTATTAGAAAGCAAATTATGAGCTTGTGGATCTCATTAGTTACGAATCGATTTCAAATATGTTCAGAACAAAATGTGTGAGAATCCTTCATTCTAATTACTCAACCCTTTGGAGGAAGCAAAAGTGTTGCATACCCTTCTTCTTTACTTCTTTACTTACTTCTTTCTTACTCTATTCTTCTGGCCGTCTTTGGAATCTCATAACATCTTGTCTTGATCTGGAATCTTCTAAGGTCTGGACTTTCTTGGGGACTTCGGGTCTGGTCTTCTATTGGGGATTTCTCTTTATCAGAAGCCCTGTGTCATTGTTAGTTTTTTAGGTAATAACACAAGACTCCGATTTACTTTGATCTTACTTTATTTTTAAATCCCCAACCAGACAATCTGCGCAGAGTGAGTCGGAGCGTGTATAACACAACTCACCACCGTCGTGGTTTCTCGCCGACAAACTAAACTCTATTTCTAATCTAAACTGGATGAGGGTCTCCTCCACCGACTCACGGTATCCACCGGAAGTTTAGGACTGAGGTCACTTAATCTTCAAGGCGGTCAGCTGCACTTAAAAAGCCATCTTGTTTTCTACACTATTGCACATAAATATTAGGTATCTAATAATTATGTAACACAAGATTGTCGGAACAAGTTATTTGTGCGAATATTGGTACCTCAAGAATTGTGGGTCAATTTCGGGCAAATCTTGATATTTATTTTTTATATACTGGCTGAAGCTGTAGAATACACAGACTGCACCTTTGCAGAGAGGTAATACCCCTGATGCTTGATGCACCATGGTGGCTGAGCCGTCTATGACATGCAACACTCCACTTTGACCCTTACTCAGACAAGACGATTGATCGTAGAGGCCCCTCCGATAAATCAGCTGGTGACTTCAAGCCCTACTACCTATATGATTGTCCCAACCCTTATGGTAAATCCCAATCTTCTTTATCACATATGTACTGAACGGTTGTGGCTGAGGGTCTTAGTTTCCCGGTATAACGTTAAACTCTATTTAATGGTGGAGTTCTAAAGCTGGAGCTATGGGGAATGTGTCATACCGCTTCATAACTATTACTCTCAGGTCCACTTACCGGAGTCCTAGTACCTTTTATAGTCCCATTAATTAATTAGTCCATTGGGTTAAATAAAAAAATAAGTTTAATTTTTTTAAATACTGAGTTTTGAATAAATTGTATCCTATTTCAAGAATGAATAAAACAAAATGTGTTCAGCATAAAATAACCCAACAAGGGTTGATATGCCGTAAAATACAATTAACAATCAACCAATCATCAATGTAATTACGTCAATCACCTTAATTAAGCCAGCTCCCCAAAACTAAACCCAATCCTAGCACTTGTCAATATCATAAAACACTAACCCAATACGCTTACGGTCAAGTTACGTTGAAAATCCCGCTATATCACCGAAATTAAGCAGCGATGCCCCTGTGCAATACTTTGATGGGTGATCATTTCATCAATAGCAGGTAATGTAAGTAACCTGATATCAAAATGATTTGACTCGGCATTAAATGAACCGAAGATTTTGATATGCCGTAAAAAATAACTAACCAACTAATTAACCCAACTAACTCCGCATCATTACCGATGGCTCCAAGAACAGCGATAAAACAGTGTATACACAAACAGGATAGTTGACAAAAAGAAAAGTAAATTAAATTTAAAGATGAAAGAAAGTATGAGTCAAAATAAAAAATTATGGGTAAAAAATAAATAAATTAAAAACTGACATCATAAAATAGATAGAATACGTTCAATCACCTGAATTAAGCCAACTCCCCATAAAAAGAAATTATCCTAGCTGTTACCAATACCATAAAACACTAATCCAACCAATTCTTCATTTTCATTGATGGATCCAAGAACAGTGTGCACAAAAACGGAAAGTTGCCAAAAAACCTTTTCCAAAAGAAACCTTCATCTTTTACAGCTGAAGTCCATGCAATAGACTAGCACATAACATCATCTTTTAAATCAACAATAAAAAAAGTTATATTCTCAGACTCAAACACTCTGTCTTACTATCACTAAAATAGAAATACATACCCCTTCATCATTAAGCTCCTGTGTTGATTGAAATCCATGTTCAACTCAAAAGAGACATTGGAATAGAAGGGAAATTAAAAAGCTGACTCAGCAGCCCAGTTGACTTTAGATATAATGCTGGCAAAGTCAAAATTCCATACACAGACTTGAAATCCAAAATCAATAAATTCTTCCATACAATATGACAACAAGGCTTGAATAACAACATACACAGTAAAATCTTCCTGATAAAACCCTCACTATGTGCATGGAAATTAGGTTTCAGAAAACCTAGAAGGGAACAGGTCACTTTACCCTTATTTCGTATTGGTCACAAGACTTACACACTCATTTATACTCAAACTAGAAGATTAGTAAATACACTACACTGTTAGAAATCGTCACATAGAATGCAGAGCTTTATTTCTCATTAGACAATGTTTTTTTTAATGCAAATAATATCAAAGATACCTAATTCAAATTAAAGACATGGGTGAAATCTTGTGCTTTCGTGAGAAAAATAACATTATTATTTTGAAAACGATCAAGACCATAGAAAGTAATTTTTACAAAACAAATTCAAAAAATTATGACATATCATTAAAGCATAAAGAATCTATGCATGCATGTATGTATGTATGTATGTATGTATCTATCTATCTACTATCTATCTATCTATCAATTTCTTCATCCTTCCATATCTATCTATATCTATATATCTATCTATTTTTCATCTTACCATATCTATCTATCAATCTCTCTAGTTATCTATTTATTCTTTCTTCGATATCTATCTATCTATATATCTATCTATCTATCTATCTATTCATTTCTTAATTCTTCCATATCTATATATCTATCTATCTATCTATCTATTTCTTCATCCTTCCATATCTATCTTTCAATCTTTCTTTTTCCTCATCATTCCATATCTATCTATCTATCTATCTATCTATATTTTCATCCTTCCATATAGCTATCTATCGATTTCTATATACTTCCATATCTATATATCTATCTATTTCTTCCTCCTTGCGCATTTATCTACGTATCTATCTATTTATCTATTTCTTCATCCTTGCGTATCTATCTACATATCTATCTATCAATCTATTTCTTCATCATTCCATATCCATCTATCTATCTATATATCATTCTATCTTTCTATTTTTCATCCTTCCATATCGCTATCTATATATTTCTTCATCCTTCCATATCTATCTATCTATCTATCTATCTATTTCTTCATCCTTCCATATCTATCTATCTATCTATCTATCTATCTATTTCTTCATTCTTCCACATCTATCTATCTTTCTATCTATTTCTTCATTCTTCCGTATCTATCTATTTTCATCATGAAGCTGGAAATCTTTTTCTGGAGTTCTGGGAAGCGTGGAGTTCAACTTCATTACCATTATTCCAAGGTCCTCTGTGACCCGGAGTGCTTGTACCAGATTTAGGCAGATAAGTTTAAAATAATCATATTTAATAGACCGGGTGAAAAAAAACCCTTTAGAAACTACACACAAAATATTAATCTGAGCGTACAACGAAAACAATTTCTTAACCTCTACGCATAAACTAACATTAGATGAGTTTCAAATGCCGTTTAAATCAATCAATCAATCATTCAATAAAACTATTGGGTGATCATCGCTCTAGCCGTTTTGTGTTATTTGATGAGAGACTTAAAAAAATAAAAGGTATTTAATGATTTAACGTAACATTTGTTAAAAAGTGATTTGAAAATATTATTTACTAGGGAGAATTAATAAGTAGTTTTTTGATATTTGTGATTTCTAAATAAATTAGTATGGAATTCATATAAAAATTGGTATTCTTGTCATATATATATATATATATATATATATATATTATTATAATGGAGATTGTGGGTTTGTCTGTCTGTAACCGAAACTATATTACTATACAAGTCACAATTTCCTTAGTTATTTACACCACAATTTCCATGATTTTATTTTTTATTCAAACCTCAATTATTAGTAAAATTGTTTTACATCATTAAGACTGTTGACCATATCTACATACAAATAACATGCAATTGTATTTATATATACAACAAAATAGCGGATTACAATGTGAATGGGAAGGCTAATTTACATATTGATCTTTAATATTTGATTTTAGTAAATATGTGCTTAGTATTATTGATTTCTAATTGTTTGGCTTTATCTTATTGAATATGACCAAAAATCTCGGGGATAAATCTTAAAAGAAATCCATTAACAAGAAGAAATAAGTAATTTTATTCTTTACTTCCTATTTTAACTAAATAGTTAAATTAGGAAAATTGACCAATGAAAGACGGGAGTAAGGGAAAATGATGGAAGAGTTAGTTTCAAAGTTGTTCTATTTTCCGATTATACCCCCTCCGTTTCAAATATTTTTATCTGAATTCTTATTCAGTTTCATTAGCCTTTAACATATAACATGATATTTTATTATATTAAAACTTAGATACTTGCACCCAGAGGGTGCATATATTTGCTAGTATATATATATAATATATATATATATATATATATATATATATATATTAAATTTTTTATGAGTAAGAAAGGTGGAATATAAGTAAATTCGTCGGGGCGGCCTAATGTCGGTATCAGCAAGACAGCGAGGGAGACTATCCCCTTTTCATTAGTGCTAGATCAAGGAGATTATTCTAGCATCTTAGGTAGAGAGCCACACCTACCATCAGCTCCTCACTTTACCGCAAAGATCCCTGTGCTACTCATACGCTGAGTTGGCCAGGGCCGGTATCGAATCAAGATCCTTGTGATTCATAGCCGACTGAGCTAAACTGTCT
>CM042145.1:122048557-122083557 GCA_023376005.1 Doryteuthis pealeii
GCTCTACCGACTGAGCTAAAACATAAAATAAACATGATTCTAATGTATGTAACTTGAATAAGAAAATGGGTTATTCAATAAAGAATATAATTCTAAGAATGAATAAATAGACAGATTTAAAAAAAAAAAATGAAGTAACCACATCCCTGTTTTTCGTTTTTTTTCTTTGTTTTACTAAAAACCGTTAAGATAAATGGTCTTTGGACAAATATATATATATATATATTATTATTTATATTTTTGCTTGAAGGCAATTATAAATGCACGTATCGCATAAAATTCGATAATTATAGAAAATAATCTTGACAAGTAAATCCCGCAAAGGATGGCTCGCTATGCAGAACACCGTACAGACTGTTTCGACTTTATTAAGTCTCTTCAGCGATGTATACTAACGACTCCCCTCCGACAGGAATCGAAACCGGGACTTCACAGGCATAGTCAGAGACCATATCCGTTCGGCCGCCGGTACATAGCGAACAGTCCCTGCGAAATTAACCTTGTCAATGATACTATTATTACACGCCCCTGCCATAGTAGGCAAGTGGACGTTTTATTTTCTATAATTATCGAATTTTATGCGATACGTGCATTTATAATTGCCTTCAAGCAAAAATATAAATAATAATTTATCCAACATTGCTTCTATAAAAACAAACATCCAAAAATCTTATATATATATATATACTTATCTAGATATTTCTTTTACTCATTTATTAAGTTTTTTCTTTTTTTTTTAACTTTAGAAGTTACTTTAAGTTATTCCTAATAGTGGCGTCTCGAATTTTAACGTTTATTTCGATCGTTTATTCATTAGAGCTGTATATCTAACTTTATCTTCGATCTGTTTACTTCGACTGTCAGCGTTCAGGAACATCGACCCTTTGTAGTAGGATTGGGGTAATTACTACTCATATAAATTCCCAACACAACCTGGCGCTTGGCTGCAAGCACTGGGGCTTCCGGGGTGGCTAATCTCTCGTGAAGTGACTCAATACTACCTGAGACAGAACCCTGCAACAGCTCGGCAGCCCAGTCATCTCAGACTTTCCTCTGCCACTGGACTAACTGGACTAACTGCCAAGATAGTCGACTGGGGTCTGTGCAGCCTCTTTCCTCTTAAAATATCTCACGCATAAGTTTCACTTCATACCAAGTTTCAGTTCATCTTAAATTCAAACAAAAAGAAAAACATTCCTAAAATAAACAAACATTCTGCTATACAAATTCTCGGCGATTATTTTTAATTTGATAAATAATTTTCCTCTTATTTTCTCCCTTACCCCTGTTTTCTCCTCATTCACTCTCTGGTGTTCCTATTTATTTTACAGTCCGGTCACGGACCGGGTACTTTAGCTAGTATATATATATATATATATATATATATATATATATATATATATATATATATATGAGGAAAAATGAGTAAAGAAAAGAAATGTAGATGGATAAAAATGAATGTTATTGATATCACTTTTAATCGATATCACTTACACATGTGTTTCGGTCTGTTTATCAAAATGTATACGGATTTACGTTATTATTATTATTAAAATAACCAGATGGAGTTGAAATGATGATGATGATAATAATAATAGGAAAAATGCATAAAATGTTCCGTACACAGATTTTGCCGACCTTCATCAGAGTAGTATTCTTATTGAATATTATTCAAAATTATTATATATATATATATATATATATATATATATATATATATATATATATATCCGTAACAAAACAAAAACTCCGCATTGGTTTGAAGTTTTCATAAAAGCAATACACATAAACTGCTGTAACCTAGATAAGAAAGTAATTTCTCATCACATTTGCAATAGAATCATAATTCGTTGACGATTGTATTAGACATGAAGGTCGATGTTCAATTATACAAATCTTTCATATGAATAAGACAATTATGCACTGATAATCAAATATATAATCAACAATATCAACATGGACCGGTTTTATAGCCAGGAATCTGATGTAAAACATTAAGAGTATATATATATATATATATATATATATATATATATATATATATATATATATATATATATATATATATATATATATTATTATACTAAAGCTGAGATTTTCACCTTTTAAAGTCTAAAGGCTTTTTTCCTGGTGGGTCTAATGACACGAAATCTATACTAATTTATTCCTTAGTTTTAGGATTACTAAATATTTGAAAAAATCAATTTTAATTGGTTCTAATTAGTTGCAATTAAGTCAAAGATTAACCCATCCCTGTCTTTACCTTCTGCATAACTCTCTTTTCCTCTCTATATGCAAGTGAAGGGGGAGATGGGATAGTGATTAACAGGAACACTTTTAACAACTCACCAGCACGTAATAAAATTACTATGTCCATTTCAATTTAAAGTAGGTCAAACTAGATATACCCAATTTAGATGAAAAATCCGTGTTTTTTTTAATGCAATTCTGACCCCCACGTTTGAAGAATTTTTACAAAAAATCAGGGAATTATCTGATTTTAATGAAATTTTCAGTGTTGATTTAGCAATGAATGAATTTTATAATGTATTAGTTATTTTATTTCAAAACTTTCTGATTTTTTGAGGTCACTTAACTTTGACCCCCTGTTTTTTGGGTGCAAAATATCGGTGTGGTATATATGTGATTGATACTATTTTCTGCATGAATAAAAAGACTAAAGACAGAAGGTGTGAATAGAAGCCATCACAGAACTTTGGACCTAACCCTTTATTCAGTCCACTAACCATAGCTGGGGTACAGGTGTTAAACTGTGTTAATTATTATTCTATGTTACTGTTGCCCCTGACCAGGATTGAACCTGAAGTCTAGAGATAACTGTCATTTATAACTGTCTTAACCTAACTCCTTTAACTACTAGGCTATATGTCCAATTGGACAATCCAGTGTGAATTTTTTTTCAATCGCAAAAGTTACAATTTATTTTGTAAAAACGGATTTTAAGTAGCGTCTTGGCAGGCATCTTGATCTAAATTGACCGATGTAATATAATTTTGCTTTTTTTACTGATGCTCATTATGTTACTACTTTTCGACTTAGACAAAAATTTGACCTTAAATAATCGGTTTAATAAATTTTAATTCGTTTTTAAAATGAAAAGCACACAATATTTTGACAGATCCTACACTTTTCCCTAATCCCCCCTCTCTCTCTTTCTTTCTCTGTCAGTCTCTCCCTCTCCCTTTTTCTGTCAGTCTCTCTCCCACTCTCTTTTTTCTTTCTCTCTCTCTCTCTCTCTCTCTCTCTCTCTCTATATATATATATATATATATATATATATATATATATATATATATATATATATATATGGCCTCAAAATACAATTAAACTACATCAAGAATTAATTCTTGTCTTCAAACAATTTAAACCTATCAGGATTGTCATTGGCATTGCAGTCTCGGAAGACTATCTAGTTTTTGTGCCCCTGACTGTGACGTCCAATGTTCGAAAAACACATATACGCACACAAACACACATACATGTATATTATTACTGTACGCTATTCATGTTCCTGACATTATTCTATGTACTAGACATGCGACTTATCGGGATTAACGCACACAAAAAGACACACATATATATTATAGATAAATTGGAACCAAATCTAATATCTGCAAATACAAACTTCTAAATTAGGATGTTGTTTTTTTTTTACGGCATGTCAACCCACTGTGTTATTTTATGCCGCAGACATTTTTGTTTTATTCATTCTTGATGGGTGCTCAATTTATTTTTTTTTAACTCAATTTTTTAAACACATTTTTGAATTCATTTCTTTCTGACTAATCCATAGAGAGGACACTAACTGGTACTACCACTCCGGGTGAGCGTGAACCTGGGAGTAATTGTGATAAAGGAATACTTTACAGTCCCCAGAAGTCCAGATTTGAAACTTCACCATCAGAGCAAGTTTAACGTCAGACCCAGGAAACCAAGACCCTCAGCCACTGCCTTTTAGCACATTTATGATAAAAATGATTGGGGTTTGTCATAGAGGGAATAGGGTTGGGACAATCATATTGGTGCGAGTGCTTGACGTGACCAGCCGATTAACCGAAGGAGGCCTCTCCGACCGCTCATATAGGCTAAGTAAGGGGCAATGTAGAGTGTTGCATGTCATGGACAACTCAGCTACCAGGGTTCCATCCTTAAGCATCATGGGTCAATACCCACACCCAGCAGGTGGCCCCATGTGAGGGGTCTTACCCCTCTACAAAGGTTGGGTCCGTGTATTATATATATTTACCAACCCCTCCGCATGAGCAGGATGTGACACAAGGTCAATTTCTTAAGCGGGGTTCAACAGGTTTGAATTCAGAGTTTTCCTTTTCCTAGACCGGTTGCCTAACCAAGGTTAAAGAGCCCGGTCTGCCCTACTATTTACCCATAGCTGGAGGGAGAGTAGGATTCATACCTTTCCCAAGGGTATTAGCGCTAAGTGAAATGCAATTACCACGTCCAGAATTTGAACTCGGGGCGACGAGTCCATTTCCCATGACTTTAACCATTACACCACGCGCTTCCTTCGGTCCGTATATTATAAAGCCGCACCGACAGGGCTATGCTTAAATGGTCTCAAAATTAAGTATTGAATTCACTCGTCCATGTTTAATCTCGGTGACCTAGAGTGAACCGGTGCTTTCATCGTCACTTGACCACAATACTGAAGCTTAATCGATAAATCAAATCCACTATCTGTTCATCCAAACTTCTAGATTAGGTGTCTCAGTTTCACGCCGTGAAACTTTGAGTGGCATTTTAGCGGGTTGTGTTAGCAAACGCATATCTAATGTATGTGCGTGTCTGCACATACAGAATTGACATATAATCGTTGGTAAATGAACTGTATTTATTTGTTTTATACCCGTATCCGTTTCTGCCTGAGGCCATCTCCGGAGATGTGTATTCATTATCTGATTCATTCAACTAGATGGCGTTACGACGCATGTTAAGTGAGCTTTCGTGTTTCCGAAAATTGGACGTTTTTTTTTC
Source organism: Doryteuthis pealeii (assembly GCA_023376005.1). Taxonomy (NCBI): domain Eukaryota; kingdom Metazoa; phylum Mollusca; class Cephalopoda; order Myopsida; family Loliginidae; genus Doryteuthis; species Doryteuthis pealeii. Next base: position 122,053,571 of record CM042145.1, read on the forward strand.
ACATTTCCTTCGATAATGTGACGTTCTGTCTGTTCAAAAGATTTCAGTGTGAAGATAATTTCCAACTGATATTTAATTTATATGTCAAAGGACGGTCGTCTTGATTAACGGCATATCAACCCTTTTCGAATTATTTAATGCCGAATCAAGTTATTTCGATATCAAGTTGCTTACAGTTCCTGCTGCTGCTTAAATAGTTTTTATATGTTTTTATATGATATTTTTATTGTCGGTGTTCATTGAGTAAGTAAATGTAATAATTTCAATGGTTTACGTTGTTTTAGGGCCTTTTGTAGGATTTGGAGATGTGTATATCGCTTCCATCTGTTTTCATGTTTTTCTTAATATATATATATATATATATATATAAACATAAAAAAACGACCGACTGACAACTCATAACTCATAAAACTCGTAAATTGTGGCACTCATAAAGCAAGGTACCTCTACACACACACACACACACACACACACACACACACATATATATATATATATATATATATATATATATATATATGTGTGTGTGTATGTGTGTGTGTGTGTGTGTGTGGTGTGTTATAGATTACAATACATTTAATGGGTTTGAAAGCAAGAGATTGGCCACTTTTCATCAGAAAGACAACAAGAATTAAGTTTTCAAAGGCGCGTTATCTTGATGATAATTGCAATACACAGCTTGAAACAAATGGTCACTCTCGCCCCTTTAATGTTTTATAATCTATAACAAATAAATACAGCTCTTACACACGTAATCGAGCACTTTATTTTCAATTCTCCAATACTAAATAACCACGAAAAAAATATATATACACTGATGTATGCATTTATCAGTTAAGACACTGCTCCTTAATGGTAGCTGTAGACAGCCGAGAAGTTAAGGAACCGGGCTGATAAAAAGTCAGTCGAGTTTCTGCTCCTGCTCAGAAATACTTGCAGTGTATAGCCACACTGATGAGACGCGAAACCTCGTAACACAGTGTTTTAGGATGACTTATATATATATATATATGATTTTCATAAAGCATTTATATATGCGTGCGCGAGTATTTATAGGCAATTCAGAGCTGGGTTTGAGTGTGTCTTTCAAAATCTAAGCGTTCGGTTAGCGTGACGAGGACCAGGTGCCCTTTCCCAGAATTATTGAGTAAACTTTCGTCATCACATATCCCCCATCGGCGAGTTTAATTACCGCTTGGTACAGCCAAGACACACTAGATTTTGCTTATGCGTGATTACCTCAAGATTTAAGAGCGGGTATTTAATTTCAAATCCTAATTCAATGTTCTGAAGGAAATAATCTGAAATTTTATGTTCCTTTTTATTGGCTCTCATGCTAGTCCATTTGCCGACTCCGCTATCATTTTGTATTACTAATTCCTGCTATTCCCAACGGGTCGGCCTCTAACTTTCATCAAGACAAGATCTTAATTGGCTGTTTCTTAAGTAATCCAGCCATAGTCAAGAGTTCAAATCACTGTTTACGTCAATGAAATTTGGGGAAAGCCAAGTTTTGACGCATGCAAAGGTGTCATTTGTATAATCATGCCTGTGAAGGGTTTGTGTCAAAGATCTTTCTCTCTTGTAACGTTTTATTCTTATGCAGCAACCAGACTTTCAATCGTATCGTAGTATGCTTCTAAAATCCCTTTGATCTGTTTCTGTTGCATAGCGGGGTCGATCTGAAGGTCTATGTGGTTGTAATCGTAGTAAAGCTATGCTTAACTTCTTACTGTTCAACTATTCTCTTGGCTGAATCGGAGATGGACCCTGCTCTTCTGGACCGCAGTAGCTGGCATTACCTGATCGGTTGCATTCTTGCAGTAATTCGAGTCTGAGAATTATCAGGGAATCTTTTCGGATATCTTGCCTTGTGCTGTTCATAGTTTTTAATAAGTAATAGTTTTAATTGTTTTTTTTTTCTGAGATCTTTTTATTTCATCCCTAATAAAAATGCCTTGGAGAACAGACACTCATCTTTTCACTCCACTCAGTACTTCGAGTCTGAAAATTACTAGGGAATCTTTTCGGATATCTTGCCTTGTGCTGTTGATAGTTTTTAATAAGGAACACCAGACGTTCTTGTTTTTTGTTTTTTTCTGAGTTTTTTTTATTTATTTCATCCCTAATAAAAATGCCTTGGAGAACAGACACTCATCGTTTCACTCCACTCTCTCTCTCTCTCTCTCTCTCTCTCTCTCTCTCTCTCTCTCTCTCTCTTTCGCTCACTCTCTGCCTGTTGTCACCCATCGACCCATTTTATTATTTTTTGCATCTAATTATATTAAAGTTGTTATTATGTTAGTAAATTCATGCAAGGTTTGTGACAAATATCTTTCTCTCTTGGCTGGTTTTATTCTCATACAGCTATCAGCCTTAATTGTATCATAGTATACTTCTAAAATCTATTTGGTCTGTTTGAGTCCAATGAATAGTTCAAATGGATGACTTTCAAACTTATTCATATCAGACCGAAATAATTGAAAATCATATAACTGTGTGCGAATTATTTGTATCCAGTTTTATAGCTACTTGAGGCTAGACTTATTTAATTGCATGACCTGTGGATATATCACAATATAATTATTTAATCATTACAACGTGTGATATGTTTATTTAAGAACTATTGCATTATATTTCAATATGTAAAAAGTATAATGATCTTGATTTAACTCTCATTATTTTTTTCTTTATTTCTTTCTTTCCTTCTTTTTATTTTCATTATGTTCGATTGAAACACATTTGCGTTATCGCTTCCGCCCGCTCAGCTCTCTCTCTTTCCCCTCTTTCTCTCTCTCTATTTATCTATCTTTCTCCCACTCACTTTATCTTTCTCATACTCTTTTGTTTCTATCTTTCTTTTTTTCTGTGGAGTCTGTAATTTTTCTTACCTTGTTTTTATGATAAAAACGGAATGATCCATTATTCAGCTGAGCTGACGACACTCATAAAAAAAAATTCGACAATTAAACGACACCATATAATCAGGATTTACATTTTTGCATAATAAATTTTAAATACCTAATAGTAATGTGGTACTTACCGATCACCCATAGAAGATATGTATATAATATATATCTAATAGGATTGGTAATATTGTTAAATCTGAAGCAAATCCGCTTAAGAAATTGACCTCATGTCACATCCTACACGTGAGAAGGGATTGGTAAATCTCTTCCCCCCTCGCTCTCTCCCTATATATATATATATATATATATATATATATATATATATATATATATAAGTTAATGTAGCGTAGACATGGAGTAAACGGTGCCTGGTTAATAACAGTTTCTCGCCTATGCAATTTCAGACTAAGTCTGATGATCGTGTAGCGTTAGTTTGTATTTGCCTGGTGGAGTTGTCTGCCCCTTTTAGTTTGCTGGTGCCCGCTAGGGCACCAGAGTATTTAAGTGCCGGGTTCAAACCCTTTCGCTCTCTCTTTTCCTGTTTCAGCACTACGAGCCACATGGGGTAGATTTTATCTAATCCCTCTCGTTGGGGCTCCGCCCCTTACATTACTGTAAGTTCTTTACAGCATGGACTATCGCTAGTCTCATGTCTGTACTCTTTTATGTTATAATGTACCATTCATGAATGTGTCTTTATCTTTATTTGTGTACCCCTTTATACATGTAACTCTTTTACTATGTACGTTGTATCTACTGTTATCCATGTGCTATATATATTAAATGTTTTGTCTATTAACCTTCGTCGGAGTTATTTGTATGCAAAGTATCTAATAACTTTGCACCTACGTTATAATCGCATAGGCATGAAATGTTCTATCAATTATATTAGCCACTGTTTATTTACAAATATATCCCTATATCATCTACATTATATATATATATATATATATATATATATATATATATATATATATATATATATATTATTTATATATATATTTTTTGGGGCTTGAAGGCAATTACAATGCGGAGCATAGGCCTAATTTGCGATATTATCAACGTCCACTGTACTTTATATAGTAGTAACGTGTTTATCCTTGACAAGTTAATTTCGCATGCATCCTGTGCTACGTATCGGTGGCCCAGGAGTAGAGTCTTTGATTCTGCGTGCTGGACTCCCGGTTTCGATTTCTGTCGGAGGGAAAATGTAAGTATACATCGCTGATGAGACTTAATAAAGTTGAAAAGAAAAAGCTGTACGATGTCCAAGTGGGGCACAAAGTTTGCCGAGTTCGCTTGTCATGATTATTTTTAATAATTATCGAATTTTATACAATATACTTATTGTAATTGCCTTCAAGCAATATATATATATATATAATATATATATATATATATATATATACATATATACATATATATATACATACATATATATATATATATATATATATATATATATATATAATATACTTTATTCAACGATGCTTCTAAAGCAAATTATCAAATCTCATATATATATATATATATATATATATATATATATAAGAGTGTTCGGGAGAAATTTGACAGTTTTATAAGGAAAAAGTGCTTGGTAACTACATAATTTAATGGATTGTAAAGAAATTCAACACGCATATAAATTACACTACTGTCTACAAGTTTCACTCAAAATAACCGCCATTAGCGTCGATCACAGCCTCAATCCTGCTCCGGAACCTGGAGCAAGCTGATGTTACAGTTTCCCTGGGAATGGTCTTAAAAACTACCTTAATTATGCCGATTAACTGGCATTTTGTAGTACTGGCACGGCGACTGGTGTCTTTCACAACTGCGCCACATAACTAATAATCCAATGGGTTAAGATCTGGGGGAGTTCGGAGGCTAAACATTGGAACTGGTGTAGTCGTAAAATTTTTTTGACTTTTCCTGCTACCATACATATGGCCTAACATTGGCTACCCTTGTTATCCAGGGCTTGACTACAGGGTTTAGCAACTCCACGTAGGTATCCGAGGGTCTTCTAACACTTTTTTCTGTAGATTTCCGAGGAATTCTGCTGTACGAACGTAATCAGAACGTCTGTTCTGTTGCTTCCTCCCAGCCACAGCCTCATAGTCTCCATTGCAATTCTCCAGTTCATGCCTGATTGTTTTTTCAGTGTTCAGAGAGCATTGGGCAGCAACCATATTTTGATGGCCGGCGCAGATCATCATGATACAAGTTATTCTCTTCCATCATTCCAGTCATCCATTCTATCTGTAACTTGAAAACAAATCTTTAACCAACCAGAATGATTAGGCACTAAATGACCTCCAAGTTGTTTAGAAATAGAATCACGCGGGATATGGATAACTCAGAAAGATTTACAGTGAAAACCTGGAAAAAAAATAAGTAAATAAAAAAAGAAATCATATTTAGAAGAAATGATCTAATTACACATCATTTTTTCATACAAGAAAATACTTTCAGTCAGATAGGAACAAAGATTTCAAAATGAGAAAATTTCAATATTAAGTCATTAACACTGATAAAATAAAACTATGAATATCTACATACATAAAGAAGGGTCCAAGCTTTTAAAAGATGCGTAGTGTGCGTCAATACCTCCAACCTACTGAGAAAAATAACCAAATACAAATTTATTAAATTTATCCCGAACACCCTGTATATGTGTATACAATAGTGTTGTCTATGTTAAATATACTTCTTTGTGGCTGATGAATTGCCCTATCAAGTGTTGATATGCCATATATTTATGTTGCAGTTTCCATGGAAGTGTTGATATGCCAGATATTTATGTTGCAGTTTCCATGGAAGTGTTGATATGCCAGATATTTATGTTGCAGTTTCCATGGAAGTGTTGATATGCCAGATATTTATGTTGCAGTTTTCCATGGAAGTGTTGATATGCCAGATATTTATGTTGCAGTTTCCATGGAAGTGTTGATATGCCAGATATTTATGTTGCAGTTTCCATGGAAGTGTTGATATGCCAGATATTTATGTTGCAGTTTCCATGGAAGTGTTGATATGCCAGATATTTATGTTGCAGTTTCCATGGAAGTGTTGATATGCCAGATATTTATGTTGCAGTTTCCATGGAAGTGTTGATATGCCAGATATTTATGTTGCAGTTTCCATGGAAGTGTTGATATGCCAGATATTTATGTTGCAGTTTCCATGGAAGTGTTGATATGCCAGATATTTATGTTGCAGTTTCCATGGAAGTGTTGATATGCCAGATATTTATGTTGCAGTTTCCATGGAAGTGTTGATATGCCAGATATTTATGTTGCAGTTTCCATGGAAGTGTTGATATGCCAGATATTTATGTTGCAGTTTCCATGGAAGAACATATAAGAGGCGTAACTTACGAAGAGTTTCTCGTAAATATATGGTAAGTGAAAATTCGATAGGAGACAAAATTTGCTAAATGTCTTATATACCATAAATTGTGTTCTTTTTTTTTAAGAATCACGTTTCTCCATTCCATTAACCTCATGAATACATTTTTGTTTAGACGTGGATGGGAAATCCAAACGTTAATAGTGACAATTATTTAAATTGACATGCTTTATAACAATAGTTTTGCACGAGGTAACGCAATTTCAATATATATATGCAATCTTTCACTTAAATAAATGCTTTTCGCTTTTTTCCCCCTATATTTTTACAATAAATTATTGATAACTCAACTTATTCATAACTGAGTAATTCTCATGCAATGTAGATACCTATTCACACGCACAATTAAGCATGCGCAAAACACACACAGACACACACACACATTTTCTCTCTCTCCCCCCCCTCTCTCTCTCTCTCTCTCTCTTCCCCACGCACACATACATACACATCATACATGTATGTATATATAATTATATTTGTTCCCAAGTGTCATAGTTTTTTTTAGTTACAGCCTGTCGCACAAATCTACGGATCCACTGACGTTATATATGGATATTAAAAACGTCACGTTTAGAATCATTCCCTCCTACAACAACTTATCTGGTTGCCGGATTTCAATTCCGGCTGTAGGTAGCTGGCAAAATGTCTAGCCACACTGAAGAGACTTGATAAGTCGAAACACGTGTCTGTGGATGACCCTATATATGCTCCCCATCCACTAGGGTTGAGCACTCGGGGAGGGGGTATCTCGCTGGCGATCACCAACTCAAGCGTAAACGCAACGCTCTTCTATATAAGGAACGGAGCACTCTGTGACGGCCTTTACACACAAAGCGATGTGTGTATTAAAACAGTTAAAATCCCCTTCCAATTCTGTAAGTGAAGACAGCCTAATTGTTAAGGTGCCGGATTTCAATTCCGGCTGTAGGTAGCTTACAAAATGTCTATCCACACTGAAGAGACTTGATAAGTCGAAACACGTGTCGGTAGATGACCATATATATATATATATATATATATATATATATATTTTATGCGAAACGAATAGTAGGTTCGTCTGACTCATTAGATTATCTTTATTATTCGGCTCTACTTAGGTATCGAGCACTTTTTACATATTAGCTTCCTGCTAGCGGTTATATGAATATATATATATCTTATATACATATATATACATATAAATTGTTTTTTTCTTTTGGCCAAATACTGTACCAATAGATTATTTTTTGTTGGTACGAATATCTTGGTCCTTTCTTTTTTTCAAAAATTTTTTTCTTCCTGGTTGATGTTTGGTAGTATATTTTTACAATCAAACTATTTGCTATATATATATATATATGGGCCGGGTTAGCTCAGTCGCTAGAGCGTTCGGCTAGAAACCACAAGGTTCCTAGTTCGATACCGTTCCTCGCCAACTCAGCGTATGAGTAGCACAGGGATCTGTGCGGTAAAGTAAGTAGCTGATGGTAGGTGTAGCGCTCCACCTCAGATGCTAAAAAAAACAATCTCCTTGGTCTAGCGCTATTGAAAAGGGGATAGACTCCCTCGGTGACTGGCTGATACCGACTTTAGGCCGCACCGTCGACTTTACATACTTGCTTTATATATCCTTTAGCTGTTTTCTTTTTCTGAAGATAATCTGTAATGATGAAGAAACTAATATGTATCGATATTTGCAGTTATTCTCACTTATTCACGCGCGTATCTATTTGAAAGTAGAAATGATCTTCATAGCTTTTTAGTATTCTTCACGGACTTAAAACTAATTAAACTATTATCCTGTGTAATTTAACATCAAATTCTGTCTAAAAGATTTTACTCAATGCCCTCATATATTTTTAATTCATCTCTTTTTTTAATTTAATTTCCTTAATGATTTCCTCAAGATTCTTTTCTAAAGCATCTAATTAATGTTTAACCGCTTAGATTTTCGAAATGCTGATACAGAGAATGATATGAGGTTATTTACCGAAATGTCAGTGAGGAAATGATAATAAAATCAAAAGAATGTATGTTTAGTTAGTTGGTTGGTGTTTAATGGCATATCAACCCTTATTGGTTATCTAATACCAAATCTTTTTTATATATGTTGTATTTACTGTACAAGATAGTTGGACTCGTCCAACGGAACACATATAAAGAGTATGGTCGGGACAATTGTTGCATACTGGTCTTTTCACTAACCCAAATCTATATAACATTGCATACCTTTCTTACTTCTTACTCTGGTCGTCTTTCCTTCTGGCCGGCTTTGCTTCTGAACGTCTATCATCTATCTTGGTCTGGTATATCTTCTAAGTCGGGACTTTCTTGGGGACTTCGGGTCTGGTTTCTGTTGGGATTTCTTGTTATCAGAAGCCCTGTGTTATTGTTAGTTTTTAGGTAATAAACACAAGACTTCGATTTATGTTGATATTACTTTATTTATAAATCCCCAAACCAGACAATCTGCGCAGATGACAGGACGTGCATAGAAATGCGACTTACACCTTAGAGCTCCTAACTGCTAAATGCTTTAAACTTACTATATCCTTAAACCGGAAGAGGGCCTTCTATTTCCTTCCGGTTCTCACGATCCATCCCCGGAAAGCGAGGTCAGAGTGAGGTCAAACGCTGTCACTCACTCTCAACGCCATCAGCTGTACTAATCGCCATAATGATCTCTACAATACCTTATAAAAGCATCAGGGATCCAATAATTATGTAACACAATCTGTTGAGATTTTTTGTGGATATAAGGCGTATGGTAAATGGTCACTTCTACTTATAGACTTGCCGATAACCATGTGACCAACCTATTGACCAACCACTGGCAGTATTCAGCTGCTGATATTTTTATTTATACTGGCTGTTCTGCTCATACCTACTCATAGCTACTTGGATCTTCGTGGACGACGGAACATAGGATTATATCACTGGACCTTTTTACACTACGTAGAACTCGGGACTTATTCACTTACCAAAGGATTCTATAACTCGGGACTTACTTAAGTATTTACTTAAGTTCTTTACAACTGGCCAAGGATGTCGGCCAGATACTTAACACAATCATATAGGTTCGGGCTTGACATGACCAGCCAGTTGATTGGTTCTGGCTTCTTTGACCACCCATTTAACCAACGTAATGACAGAGGTGAAGTATTGCATATCACGAGACTGCTCTGACACCAAAATCCTTATCTCTAGCATTACGGCTCGCCAATAAGTGACCCGATGTTAGGTTAAGTAATCCACTGCTGAGGTACAATCGACGTATTCTACAGCCCCAGAGATCAAAAAAAGATATGAAACTCTGGCTTGTTATCATCTACACGAAAATGTTGCCTATCTATTTTCACTTCTGAATAACGAACGCATGGTTGAATATGTCCATGGTAAATTCGTAAACACCATAGTTCAAATTAAAATCAATAAAAGCCAAATGTCTATTAGCTTCTCAAAGGTGGTGGGTGGATCAGAGTTTGATCACTCTGATACGGTCGGTCTGGCGAGAAGAGTATGATGTTGAAAGACCCGAAACTTCCCAGGGATCCAAATAAATTACATCACTGACGACACCTACCAGCGCCCCAAATGTAGTAAGGGACGTATATTTTAAGTAGAGTAAAATGAGTTGTATTTATAAATATCAATTAATAACGGATAACAGTGATGATTTTGATGTTTTTACTGCTGTTAAATGATAAATTAACTGTATCAATTATGTTGAGAGTAGTGTAGAATTTGAAAAGTGACACCGAAATTGTACTAGGGATTTACAAACAGTTATATCATTTCAAGTATTCCTATTTAATACTAATTTATTTTTTACTGAATGCAATTCTTTATTGCATGTTGGTAAAAGGTAAAATTCCCACGTTACACAATTAAGTAGAAAACGGGATCAATATATCTATCTATCTATCTATCTATCTATCTATATATATATATATATATATATATATATATATAAATTAATAGAAAACCCACACGTAGCACTATACTCAATTTTGAGTTCAGAATAATTGGATATAAAAGCCATTGTTTTATATTTCTATATTATGAAACTATTCTCAGATGAGTTCCTTACGGAAGGGTTTGGAACCCAATTATAAAACCCTCTTTTTAATGATAAAAAATAACAAGAATTTCTGCTTCAATATCGTCCAATTTTCTGCAATAGCATATAGTGATATATTTCATGCTACCTTTGCAGATAAATTAATGCATGGGAACATATCCACATCTCGATGTGCAGAGTTTAGAAACTATTGTAAATTGAAAACTTTCGGTTGCTTTCTTTGTATTGTTTGTTTTTGAAAGGATTTGAAAGTTAAAGTAAAGAGAAAAAAAAATTGAAGTACGTGAAAGCTAAAGGGAAAATGGAGAATAGGGAAAAGTAGAGGGGTAGATAGTAAGAGAACAAAATAGATAAAGAATGATTTCGCAATCTAAATGAAAGAAAGAAAGAAAGAAAGAAAGAAAGAAGAAATAAATTGGGGAAAAGTACAGTGGAAAAGGAACCAAATAAATGAAAAAAGAAAATGTGAAAGCCGAAAGAAAGAAAGATAGAATTAAAGAAAGTGAAAGTTAAGAGAGAGAAAGATAGAAAAAAAGAATGAAATAAGGTATTTACTGAAATAACAAAAGAAAGAAAGAAAGAAAGAAAGAAAGACAGAAAGAAAGAAAGAAAGAAAGAAAGAAAGAAAGAAAGAAAGAAAGAAAGAAAGTGAAAGCTAAAAGAAAATAAGAAATAAAATGACAGTTAATAGAAAGTGAAAAAGAAAGAAAGAAAGAAAGAAAGAAAGAAAGCCGAAACACAGAGAAGGAAATAATGAAAGAACTTGATATCAATAGAGAAAGAAAGAAAGAAAGACAAAAGATAGTAAAAAAGTATGAAAGCTAAAACAAAACAAAAATGAACATAATAGCTAAAAGAAAGAAAGAACGTGGAAGCAAAGAGAAAGAAAGAAAGAAAGAAAGAAAGAAAGAAAGAGCGTAGAACTTAAAAGGAAGATGAAGAGGAGGCGAAGTAGATAAACGAATAGAGAAAAGATAATGAGGCGCCCTTGAAGTGCATTACCGACGAAACTTAACAATACTGGTCACCGCTGCATACTAAGCCGACCTTATGTCATACTTTCGCCTCGAAGGAAGCTGAATCAGTACGGTACTGCAAATGACCGAATTCTAAACTAAACAAAGCTTAGTAAAGATCTATCTATCTATCTATCTATCGATCTATATATATATATATATATATATATATATATATATATATAGATATATAGATATATATATATATATATATAAGCAATTGGTAATTTGCTTGAAGCATTGTTAAGTATGTTATAATATATTGATATGTTGAAGGCCAGTACAATGCGTATGAAAAATAAAAACAAAAACAAAAAACATCTTTTTGTTTTTATTTTTCATACGCATTGTACTGCCCTTCAAAATATTAATATATTATATATATATATATATATATATATATATATATATATATATATATATATATAAAGGGCAGTTGTATGAATCTGTTTGTCCGGAAGAAACTTCGAAAATAAAACAATTAACTACAAAGGAAATATATATACACATTAAATATCCCCAGAGCCTGGATTGTGAGCAAAAATAATAAAGATTTGCTTTATATTCGTGGAGATAATTAAAAAATAAAATTTAAATGATAACAGCATGGATTTTTATTCATTTAATATTTTAGATAGTAGATATTTCTTTTCAGAGTGGCTGGATCAATTCAAGGTCTATTTTTTCTACATAGAGTAGCCGCTGTTAGTTAACAATACGTATTATTCATTGGCTGGTTATTTTTTGTGGTTTCTTTTCCTATTTTATTATTTTGGGCATTTTCTTTTATTTATTTCTTTAGTTTTTATTTATGTTTAATTATAAAGACTTACAATCACCATCTCATGTCTCTAATATTTCGAACCCTGTCCGCTGGGGCTTTACAGTACACGACTGCACCTCTGCAGAGTGGTAGAAAACCATACCACGAGTCGGTGGTCTAAATGTCTTGGGTATGACTTTAAAGTCTATCTGATAGTGAACTTCCAGTCCTGGAGCTTGGGGAATATAAAGTACCCATTGATTACCATTTCTCCTAGTTCGACTCTGACCCGGAGTGGTAGTACCTGTTATTATCATATCTACGGGTCAAATAGATCAAAATGGGTTCTATAAAATGAGTTTTAAAAATTTGGGTTAAAAAACTGGGTACCCATAGAGATTGAATAAAAGAAAACGTATTCGGCACAAAATAACCCAATGGGGTGACATGCCGCTAAAACCAACCAACCAATTAACTATGGACCCATAGCCGAAGGCAGGAGATTCGATTAAATGTTATGTCTAATTTTTATAAGGACTTACTATAAACATTTCTCGTCTCAGATTTTTTTCCATTTTTATTTAATTTTTACTTTTTTTCAGATTTATATTTCTTTTAATTTCTATGACAATATTTGTTTACTTTTACTTCAACATTTTTTTATTTTTTAAAAATTTGTTTAATTTTTACTTTTTTATTCAGATTAATATTTATTTAATTTTCTATTAAAATGTTTTTCTTTTCCTTTTTACCTTCTTTCGTTATTTTGCTCCATTGTTTTTCAATGAGTATATATAATATATATATATATATATATATAATATATATAATATATATATATATGTATATAATATATATATATGTATTATATTATTAATATATATATATTATATAATATATATATATATATATATATATATATTTCATTCTTTCTTTCTTTTTCATTCATTTTTATTCTTCCTCTTAATACATTTTTTATTTTCCTTCTTTGTTTTTTCTTCTTTTCTTCTTTTGCTCTATTACTTCTTTTCCTTGATGATTATATATATATATATATATATATATATATATATATATATATATATCCTTTCTTTCTTTCTTTTTTCTTTTCATTCTTTCTCTTCATACATTTCTTTTTCTTTTCCTTTTGTTCGTTCGTTGGCTTAATTCTTTTTTTTTTATTTCGTTCTTTTCTTTTTCTTATTTTCTCGTCATACCATTCTTTTGATTTCCTTCTTTAGTTTTTCAGTTTTACTTTATTTTCTTCATTCTTTCTTTCTTCTTTCTTTCTTCCTTCTTTTTTCATTCTTTCTCTTTATCCTTCTTTAGTTTTTCTTCTTTGTTCATTTGCTTTATTCTTTTCATTCTTTTTTTAATTTTTTTTCTCTGCGTGTCTTTTTTTCATTTCTTTCTTTAGCTCTTTTTCTTCCGTTCGTTTGCTTTTTTCTTTCTTTTCTTTCATTCCTTTTTTTTTTTTCATTCTTTCTCTTCATGATTTTCTTTTCATTTCCTTCTTTAGTTTTTACGTTCTTTCATTCGCTTGCTTTAGTTTTTTTTTCTTTCTGGGTGTATTCATTCGTCCATTCTTTCTTTCCTTACAGAAAATGTAATTTAATTTTAAGTATTTCATTCAGTTTTACACTTATTTCATTTTCTATTACAATGTTTGCTTTTTTTTTTTTTTTTTTTTCGTCTATAATCTTATAGAAATTGTAATCGTATGATCCGTTATCCTTTCTTGGACGTTTTATTACAAGTATAAAATTAAAGATTCATTATTCATGTACCATTTAAACAGTAGTAAAAATCAATTCGAAAATAAATCACTTACGCTTTTTTGTTCTGTATAGAATTGAACGGAAAGGAAAGGTAGGTGGTCGCCATTTCTCCTTCATTAGACACAATGGGCGAACGAAAAAGAATGAGGCGTGAAGCTTTTCATTCCGGTTCTGTTTTTGTTTTACTTTCGAAAATCATTTTTAATATTTCATTTAGACTGACTGAACTGCTCTTGTTGCAAGATCATTTCGTGCAAATGTGGTCGTGGTTATAAATAACAGTCAATATACATTTGCTTTACATGTGTATGTAATTCACGGCAGAGTAGCAGAAAGGAGGTTAAAAGGATATTCTGAACTTTGGGGGCGCGTGGTGTAATTATTACCTTCGTAGGAAATGGGAACAGTGGGACGAGTTCAAATCCTGTATTTGTTTATATTTAACATAGCGCCAATACTCTTGGGAAAGGTACGAATCCAACTATTCTCCCTCTAGTTATGGGTATGGCAGACTGGGCTCTTAAACGTTGTTCTGGCAACCGACCTAGGAGAAGGAAAACTCTGAATTCTAAAGAAAGGAGGTCAAAAGGACATTCTGAACTTTGCAGCGCGTGGTGTAAGAATTACCGTTGTAGGAAATGGGAAGGGTAGGAGTTCAAATCTTGAACTCGGGTGTTTTCATTTAACATATCGCTAATTCACTTAGGAAAAGTACGAATCTAACTATAGGTAAATTGTTGGGCAGACGTGGCTGTTAAACTTTGCTATGGCAACCGGCTGAGGAGAAGGAAACCGCTGAATTCTGATAAAAAGGGACTCTCTTCTCGTTTAATGACTGAACTGTTCATGTTGCAAGATCATTTTGTGCAAATGTGACTGCAGCTATTAATAACATTCAATAGAAATTCATTTATATTATTACTTAACGAGCAGAACCTGTGGATATACCACAGCATGATAATTTAATTATAACAACGTGTGTTATGTTTACTTAAGAGCTATTGCAAATATTCAATATGTAAAAAGTAAAATAATCATGATTTAACTCTCTTTCACTCTTTTTTTCTTTCTTCCCTTCTTTTCATATTTTCATTATATTCGATTGAAATAGATTAGCGTTATCGTTTCCGTGCATTCACCCTCTCTCTCTATCTTTCACCTTCTCTCTTTCTTTCTTTTTTCTTATATTTTTCTGTGTAGCACGTCCTTTTTCTTCAGCTTCTTTCTTAATAAAAACAAAAAACGTAATGGCCTATTATTTAAATGAGGTTACGACGCTTATAAAAACTAAGAATGCATCATATAAGCGACACCCAGTAATCAAGATTTTTATTTTTGCATTTCATCTTGGACGATTTGGACCCTCATATCTGTAACCAGAGTGTGTTACAAGATAATAGCGATTAAGAAACAAGCATATTACCACTGTAAGATTCAAAGTTGATAATTGAATAACATACAATTCCGACACGTTGTGAGACAAAACATTTGATAGCAGCACATGGAAACGATAAGATACATAATGTACAGGAGAATAAAACATGTAAATACATATACAATATTTAGATATAAACAAGATACACAAATGTACTTAACATATAAATATTACAGACATCTTATTATAATGGAGATTGTTTGCTTTTCTGTCTGTAACCGAAACTATATCCCTACTCAAGTCACAATTCCCTTTGTTATTTACGTCCCATTCTCCATGATTTTATTTTTATTTAAACCTCAATTTCTAATAAAATTGTTTTACATTATTTATACTGTTAATCATATCTACAAATGAATAATCTGCAATTGTATTTATATATACACTAAAATAGCAGTTTACAGTGTGAACAGGAAGGCTTATTTGCATATTGAAATTAAAAATTTGATTTTAATAAATATGTGCTTAGTATTATTGATTTTAATTGTATGGTTTTATCTTAATGAATATGATCAAAAATCTCTTCAATAAATCTTAAAAGAAATCGATTAACGAGAAGAAATAATTCTGATTTTATTCTTTACTTCCTATTTTAACTAAGTTATTAAATTAGGGAAATTTAGTAATGAAAGACGAGAGTGATAGAAGTGTAAGTTTCAGTTGTTCTATTTTTCGATTATACACCCCTCTGTTTCAAATCATTTTATCTGCATTCTTATTTAGTTTCATTAGCCTTTCTAATTTAATATATTCTATTACATTAAAACTTAAATACTTGCACCTGGAGGGTGCATATATTTGCTAGTGGAACTAAAGGATAGTCCATGCTGTACAAAGGACTTACAGTAATGTAAGGGAGGAGGCAAAAGCCCCACAGAGAAGGGGGTAGATAGACTCTAGCCCATAGCAGTTTGTTGAAAGATCTAGCTAAAAAGAGGAAGCAGCGTTTGAATGAACGCACTTAAATACCAGAGGTCCCCTAGTGGGAACAAACAGCAACGCAGCGAGAAGATAACTCTTCTAGCAAAAGGAAGATAATCCCCTACACCACATAGATTCACAGGCAGAATAGTAGAAAGCATCACGGGTGGTCACTTTGGGGGATGTTACTCTCAGCAGAGGTTCAGTCTAATACCACATCCGACAGAGCTGAACTTTCGAGGCGGTGGTGTAATGATTACCGTCGTAGAAAATGGGCACGACAGAACGCGTTCAAATTCTGACCACGGCTGTTTACATTTCACATAGCGCTAATACTCTTGGGAAAGGTATTAATTCGACTATTCTCCTAACCCTTTTTATCATATATATGCTAAACGGCGGTGGTTGAATTGTTTAAAACTGTTTTCATGTTCCTTTTGTGGATTAGGACGGGAACTTCGTTACCTCTTTGTATGTTGTATAATTAAATGTGATATTATATTAATTGACTTGCCTTTTTCTCTACCGAATATTCCGTGTTAGGTTACACTCTTTCGGATAACCGAGTGCTTTATAAGAATACGGGTGTTAGCCACAAGTTAACACCTCGCGAATTCTTATAAACTGTATATGGGAGTAGAATAATTATGCGTCTCGGCCTACACATTGGAAAAATGATTAGACATCTTGATCTAAACATTATTGAACGTTGTGTTCAATAATGTTTAGATCAAGATGTCTAATCATTATAGAAACACAACACATTATAGAAACACAACACACTTTCTCATCGCACCTGCACGTGGATCAGAACTCATGTCGGGCAAGACCAGATTATGTCCCTTTTCACCACACAAATTACCATTCTCCCATTTTTCGCAAGCCATCTTGACATTCTACACAATCCATGTCCCGATGAAGGTTGCAAAAACCGAAACATTATAACGTCGACTTCTGCATCAACAATTTAAAAAATATCTTTAAAAATCTTTTGTTTTTCTATTTTCTTTATATAGTGTATATTAAATATAATATATTTTAATATGACTTTCATTGATTTGTTGAGTACCTTATTGATATTGGCATATCATGATTTGCCTCATACTTAGTATTTGCAAATATGAGAGTTTTCGTTTCAGGGTATTTTTATCCCATTCAGTAAAATATTGAATTTAAAAAAATCGAAACTACAGTCTAGACAAATAAATTTAAAATACAATCTAGCTTATTGTCAATATTTGCGGGGCTAAAATAAATGTAAAAAATTGTATATTTAAACAAATACATGGGAAACAAAACAAGGGAAAATTAAATATTGCGTAAATTGCTTCAAAAGTCAGAACAGATGCAGGAAACCAAATATAAATGATATGAAATATGAAATTATGACATAAAATAAGGAAATGTAAATAAGTGCCTATCATTATATTGTTTTGTAGATCTTTGTCCCTTCAGCCTCACACACACACACACACACACACACACACACACACACATATATATATATATATTATATATATATACAAGGTGTGTCATAAAAGTGTCGAGTTTGAAACTGTATTTACTAAGATAGAAATGAACAATGAATGGAACGTTAATATTTAAGAATACAAGGTGTGTCAAAAAGTACAAAATCTCGACACTTTTTTAAAACACCTGTATATATATATATATATATATATATATATATATATATATATAGATACTTTTTTTCAGAATACAAGGTGTGTCATAAAAGTATCGAGTTTGAAGCTGTATTTACCAAGATAGAAATCAAGATTGAATGGAATGTTAATATTTCAGAATACAAGGTGTGTCAAAAAGTACAAAAATCTCGATACTTTTTTAAAACACCTTATATATATATATATATATATATATATATATATATATGTGTGTGTGGTGTGTGTGTGTGTGTGTGTGTGTGTGTGTGTGTAGAAATTTAGACAAACACGGGATGTTACAGTGGATGAAAGTTTTATTATTGGCGGTAATGTCGATGTTCAAACGTTTCGGTTTATATAAAACCTTCGGAAGTCCAATATGATAAAAAAGAATAGAAAATGATTTTTGTTGTTCAAAAGGTGATTGATGTTTTTGAATAAGTTGATTTGGAAATATGTAGAAAAGACTCATAACTGTTATTTATTACCGTTCAACTTGAATGTTCATGACGTGATTGGAACATGCGAAAACGAAAGTCAAGATGTGATTGGAACACCTGAGGTCGAAAGTCAAGACGTGATTGGTACAATATAAATATTTATCAAATAAAATTTTAGTAACGCTAAATTAGTACCATAATATATTAAGGTACTAATTTCCACTTTACTAAAATCTCATGACTATTAAGCAAACCTCAGACATTTTAATATCAAAAGTGGCTTGTTCAGCATTTGTATAACGTGATGCCTGTTCACGTGATAGAATCCTATTAAGCTAGACTTCTGTTTAAAAGCATAACATGTTATGCTAAGGTTTTAATGCACACGGTATCCAGATGCAGAAAAATATTTAACCTTCCGTAGATTGCCTAATGCGCATTTTTTATATACCCATTTTCTAGGTATATAATTGAGAGGGATAGAGAGATTCTTTTGGTGATAGTGAGAGAGACATTAGAGAGAGACTTACTTGTTTGTTACTTCTTCCTTTCTGCGTCGTCTAGTCGCCATGTTTTATTTTTACTTCTTTGGCCGGTCGTCATCTTGTCTCTTCTTTTTCTAAGTTCTTGTCTGGCTGTTTCTAACATCTTTTTAAGTCATTCATTAATTAACTACAAGACTTTGTGTTTCTTTGATCAACGATTCTATTACTGCATTACTCTGATTCACCACGCGGTCTGAGTTACAACATCAGCAACACACGTCTCTCCTGCCTCATCACTGGTTGAAAACTGACTTCTTAACTAACTCTATCGCGTGACTCGCGATATTCTCACCTCTAGGGTCAGTTGGGGCCATAACCGTTACATGTATATTTCCATCCCCTGATCTGAAAAACAATGGTACCTTAGAATTCTCGCTACAGGGCTTGTCAAAAACCCACGCCTCCAATACATATGTGCTGCATTTCTTTTGTAAATTATTTGTATTTTTCAAATGATTTAGGATAGTCAATATCCTAAATCATTTGAAAAATACAAATAATTTACAAAAGAAATAAAATGTTATGCTAAGGTTTTAATGCACACGGTATCCAGATGCAGAAAAATATTTAACCTTCTGTAGATTGCCTAATGCGCATTTTTTATATACCCATTTTCTAGGTATATAATTGAGAGGGATAGAGAGATTCTTTTGGTGATAGTGAGAGAGACATTAGAGACATTTTTTAAATCAATGTGTTGATTGGGGCTGTAGAATACAGATAGTTTGACCCTATCCAATGGGGGAAACTGTTGGCCGTGGGTGGCGACCCGTGATACTTAAGAGTGGAACCCTGGTGACTGAGCAATCCATGACATGCAACACTTCTCTATGGCTCTTACTATGGCTAATTGGATGGTCGGAGAGGCCTCCTCCAATCAATCGGCTTGTCACATCAAGCCCTAGCACCTATATGATCGTCCCAACCCTATTGACCTAAGGAAAGCCCCAACCCTTTTTATAATATATATGCTAGAAGGCGGTGGCTGAGGGTCTTACTGTCCAGTGTATGACGTTAACCTTTATCAGATGGTGAAGTTCCGATCCTGGAGCTCTGGGGAGTGTGGAGTACCCCTCCATCACCATTATTCCTAGGTCCACGCTGATCCGAAGTGGTAGTACCTGTTAAGGTCCCATCTATTGGTTAGATAGTATAATGAGTTTAGAAAAAATTGTTAAAATATTGAGTTTAATTAAAAGGAGTACCCATCAAGAATGCATAAAACAAGACGTCTTCGGCATAAAATAACCCAACAAGTGTGGGCATGCCGTAAAATCCAAAAAAGAAAGAAAGATAAGTAGGGAATACTCAATGATAACACTGGGCTACATTTCTTTTGTAAATTATTTATGTGGTTTTTTTTTCAAACGATTTGAGATATTATCGCTACTAGCAAATATATGCACCCTCCGGGTGCAAGTATTTAAGTTTTAATGTAATGAAATATTATATTAAATTAGAAAGAAGCAGATAAAAAGATTTGAAACAGAGTGGGGGTATAATCGAAAAATAGAAATGAAACTTACTCTTCCATCACTCCCGTCTTTCATTGCTGAATTTTACTTATTTAACTATTTAGTTAAATTAGGAAATAAAGAATAAAATGACACTTATTTTTTCTTGCTAATGGATTTCATTTAAGATTCATTGAAGAGATTTTTGCTTATATTCATTAAAATAAAACCAAACAATTAGAAATCAATAATACTTAGCACATATTTAATAAAATCACATTTTTAATATCAATATGCAAATTAGCCTTCCCATTCACACTCCAAACCGCTATTTTTTGTATATATAAATACAATACCATATTGGTATGTAGATATAGACAATACTAATAAAAAGGTGAAGCAATTTTATTAATGATTGAGGTTTAAATAGAAATAAAATCATGGGGAATGTGAAGTAAATAACTATGTTAATTGTGACTCGATTAGTAATATAGTTTCGGTTACAGACAGAAAAACACACAATCTCCATTATAATAAGATATAAAAGGAAGACACTGAATACTTTTGGCAGTTATCTCCCTTGATTATTGTTTTGAAATACTGCAGATGAATACGTATCTTCAAGTCAAGGCCTAGAAAGACATTCATAGCAATAAAAAAAAAAACTGTGCGTATCTATATCGCGTGACTATTTATATATTCTACGGCTTGACTATCAATTGTTTCATCGTTTATTGTTTTAGCTTATTTTATCCTCACCTTTTATCAGTCACGCACATATGTTGAATTACTTTGAGGGATATAAAATATTTATCCTTTTAGTAGGTCAAAGAGTGATAATCGAAAATGTTTTATATAGAACACGAACACACAGGAAGAACTAATACGAAGTACTGATTAAAATTAAATGTAACTTAACCGAAGCATACAACCCCCCCCCCCATATATATATATATATATATATATAAGGATATTGAGTCAGACGAACCTACTATTAGTTTCGCATAAAGCTCTTCAGGGCTAAAATCTGACTTTTAGCCCTGAAGAGCTTTATGCGAAACTAATAGTAGGTTCGTCTGACTCAGTAGATATCCTTATTACTTGGCTCTACTTAGGTATCGAGCACTTTTTACAAATTAGCTTCTCCTAGCGGTTGTATGAATATATATATATCTTATATACATATATATACATATAAATTGTTTTTTCTTTTGGCCAAATACTATACCAATAGATTATTTTTTGTTGGTACGAATATCTTGGTCTTTTCTTTTTTTCAAAAAAAATTTTTTCTTCCTGGTTGATGTTTGGTAGTATATTTTTTACAATCAAACTCTCTGCCGGGTTTTTTTCTCTCCGCGAGGATCTACCAACACGTTGGTATATTATATATATATATATATATATATAATATATATATATATATATATATATATATATATGTGTGTGTGTGTGTGTGTGTGTTATAATATATTGAAATTTGAAGGCAATACAATGCGTATAAAAAATAAAAACAAAAAGATGTTTGTTTGGTAAAAAAAAACACATCTTTTTGTTTTTATTTTTTATACGCATTGTATTGCCTTCAAATTTTAATATATTATAACATACTTAACAATGCTTCAAGCAAATTACCAATTACTTTTATAAATATGTGTATTTGGGCAGCATTCTTTCATTTATACATGTTGAATTAAACAAAATATACATCTCCTGTTTAACAATCTTATTTGTGATTTTTTCAAGTTTTCTGGCCAACTTTTTAATATTTGGGTGGAATTCGTGGATTAGTCCACCAAAGTTCATGTCCCGAGAACTTTCGGCACTTCGAAATGCCATCATCATCATTGAAAAAATCACAAATAAAATTGTTAAACAGGAGATGTGTCTTTTGTTTAATTCAACATGCATATATATATATATATATATATATATATATATATATATATATATATATATATATATATATATATATATATGTGCTTAATTGGAGTCGTACCTAATTTTGAAAATTAATTAATTAATAATGAATATCTATAGCTCTGCTGATGAGGCCTAATAGGCCGAAATGTACATACAGAGATTGATTTTTCTCGATTTGTTTAGCCATACATTTAAATAGGCATTCCCGCCTAATTCATTATTAATTAATTAATTTTCAAAATTAGGTACGACTCCAATTAAGCACATATTCTCCCAAAAATGTCGGCTAAAAAAACCATTCCAAACATACCGTGTTTATATATATATATATATATATATATATATATATATATATATATATATATATATATATATTGTAGATAATATGGGTGCTATATTTCCTAGTACTCAATATCATTGATAGAGCGTTTATATTTGAGTTATGGTAGCGTGGACATTGATTCAACACCCTGTTACTGACAATTTCTCGTCTATGCGTTCTTCAGTTATTGGTTTGAAGATCGCATCGATAATAAATTGTCAGTAACCAGGTAAAGGCTCCATGTTGATGCTACCTTAATTCTGGATGATTTATTAATATATATTTGCTCTCATAAATTTGGTATGAGCTCTCTAAGGGGTGATTTAATTTAACTTTCACTACTAAACGTATAAGCAATGATCGTTTGCCTGCAAACTGAACTCTCATTTTATGTCCGTGTTTTTTACAATACATATATTTTTCTTGCACCCGTTATTTTACAATAGTAAATATAGTTTATTTATTTATTTTAATATTCACTTCAATGTTTATATTCTAAAAGTTTTTATTTTATGAGAATGGTTAGTTTTAAAGTGGCTGTTCGTTTTTACACTTCAACTTTTTACTCGTAAATTCCTACCATAAAATTAGGCTTGGGCATTTTATGGTAGGAATTTACGAGTGAAAAGTTGAATATTACTTTTTGTTGTTGTTATTTCTTTTCTTTTTGGCTTTGGTACTCTAAAATAAAAACGTCAGATTTTAATCATCGTCGACCAAAAAACAAAATTATGGTCATAAAAGGAGGATCCAATTTATGCCTAATTGTAAAACGAGCCCCCACTTTAAAACTAAACATTCTCATAAAATAAAAACTTTTAGAATATATACATTGAAGTGAATATTAAAAGAAATAAAGAAAATATATTTAATATTGTAAAATAACGGGTGCAAGAAAAATAAAACATTTATTGCAAAAACACGGACATAAAAATGAGGGTTCAGTTTATTTTATGCTAGGAATTTACGAGAAAATAGTCCTTTTTTACCCGGATGATTTAGGAAGAAGCGTATTACCATATAGATTATTCCAGTCGTCATCATCATTGGCTGTAGATTTTTGACAACAATGAACACAACATTGCAGATCAAGCGAGTAAATATCAGTACCAGCGGCGTCGACCCACTTTTTTAGGTGACTTTGTCTGGAAATTGGTTGCAGTTTTTTGTAATATAAGGCGTGTTGGAATCTACCACTTAAATTTATAGACTCGGCACGGTCACGTGGATTAAACCACAGCCAATCAACTGCTCGAATACGTGGTTAGTTAACTATTCAATCGCCAATATGGACATCCGTTCATTTGCACGTTATTCGACATTGAAGAACGGAGCTGCAACCAAAGGATTATACACAACACTAAGCGACACCAAGGAACAACCAAAGGATCATACACAAGGCTTAGTGACACCAAGGAACAACCAAAGGATCATACCCAACACTGAGGGACACCAAAGGTTTCTTTAACAAGGATTGCACTCTGCTTAATACAAGGGATCTCCGATGGGGGAGGGCTCTCGCTTGAAGCCTAAAGATGGCCACAAAAATAGAAGCCTAAATAGTGTTCCCGTAGTCCGTCATTCATCGTCCCGATTCGCAAGGATTAGATTATAATGGGGAAAATTGATTTAATATTCGAGAAAATCGACTTACGAGCATTTTCCACTTCCTCAGTAGCTGAACGAATAGTAGATACCCCTTTCAATCGATCGGCCAGCATAGCACAAACTCACAAGAACTATTTTGACGTTATTTATACTTATCTTTTTCTTGAGGGAGGTCTCCGTGGCGTAGTGGTTAACGTGCTGGACTACGACATCGAAGTAAACGGGTTCAAAATCCAGTCGCGCTATTACGCTCATTTACGGATTGATACCTCTGGGAAGGGTGTGTCCCCTCATCATCCCCCAGCTATGTGTTTAACAGTACCACAGCTGTTCTACTAGGATAGATTTGGCATTAAATAACCCAGGAAGTTTGATATGACATTAAACAAGGAAACTAAGCAAAATCATATCTTTTATCTTGCGCCCATCTCTTCACTTCCTCTGAACGGACATCTCGATCTTGTTGAGACATTTTAACACTTTATTTTTAACAACATAATAAGAAAAATGTCGTTCTTAAATTTTCCTTGGTTCTTCAAGAAAGATTATTGCCCAAAGTATAAACACACAAAAATCAAAACAGAAAAACAATTTTCATTAACTAATAGAAAATCGGATTGTTTTAAAGTCAATATTTACTTGAATCGGCACATCTACCAAAAATAAAGTGTCAGATGAAAATTATTTAGTGTATATTTTTGTTTCTGTTTAATTCTATTTTAGATCATTTTACTATAAAAACTGTCTGAAAATATCTACCTATCTATCTCCCCCCCTCTCTCTCTCTCTCTCTCTATCTATCTATCTACCTATCTATCTCCTCACTCTCTCTCTCTCTGTCTCTTTCTATCTATCTATCTATCTATCTATCTATCTATCTACCTATCTATCTCCCCCCTCTCTCTCTCTGTCTTCTCTCTATCTCTCTATCTATCTATCTATCTATCTACCTATCTATCTCCCCCTCTCTCTCTCTATCTATCTATCTATATATATATATATATATAATGATAATGGTACACGGTAATAACCTACTCGAGTTTCACCATAAGGATGTTCGGGGTTAAATCCACTGGATTAATCAAGATATTGATTAATTACAGTTGATTGCACGTGTGTATTTTTATCGCAAAAAAAAAATACACACGTGCAATCAACTGCAATTAATCAATATCTTGATTAATCCAGTGGATTTAACCCTGAACATCCTTACGGTGAAACTCGAGTAGGTTATTACCGTGTACCATTATCATAATACATTTGCTCTACCAACGTATTGAGCACTTTATATGTGTTATATCGCTGCCTTATCATTGTGACTTTTGCATCTACTAACCATTGTGACCTATTCCACCGGTAAGTCACCTTTTCCACTTTATATATATATATATATATTATATATATAATATATATATATATATATATATGCACAAATTTATATTTACATTAAGTTCTCAATTTTGGTTGAATCCTATCAAAATAACACTTGATATCATTCACTTATATATATATATATATATATATAATATATATATATATGTGTGTGTGTGTGTGTGTGTGTGTGTGTGTGCGTGCGTATGTATGTATATATATACGGCTCTATTGAAATCCATCTATACATGCCGCTCTGTGAAAATATATCTATCTATATATATCTGTCTCTCTCTCTCTATATATATTTTTTCTTTGGATATACATTTCCCCTATATATCAGGTTACGAAATGCATGTTCGTTTCTATTAATCTATCTATCTCTATTTCTATCTATCTATATATATTTCTCAGTCGGTTTATATCTATATGTTTCATTTCATTTCAATCTATCTATATTTCTTAAAGATATATCACTTATAAAATTGCGTATATTGTACGTTCATACTTCTTTTTTTTTAGCTCTCTTTGTTTAATTTTTTTTTCTTTTCTTCCTTTTTTCTTTTTTTTTTTTACTTTTGGCACGCATTTTAATATTTTTCATGCTATGTATCTAGGAAACTAATAGTTTCAAAATATACTAATATAAAGATCGTAGAAAATAAATTTGCATTACTGCTCCAAACTGGATTTATTTGTCTAAAATTCCGAAGTAAATTAAACAAAAATCTTGTGTTGAAAGGAATCTTAAGAAGAAAATATTTCCGCTACTTAGATATTCTTTCTTAAAAAGAACAAAAAATCCAATTTTTATTGCCAATGAAAAAAAAAAAAAACATACCAAAATTAAAAAGCATATAGATTTTTTTTTACCATGCGAAAGAAATGTCCGTGTTACTGCGATGCATTTTTGTTTAAACAAAAAAAAGAAAAAAAAAAAAAAATAGGAAGAAGAAAAAAAAAAAAAGAACAAAGTTGGTTCAAAACCTAAATCCGTCACACGGAGCAGACCCCATTCCCATCTCCAACATACAGATGTTTTCTAAGGAGCAGTATAACATATCAGTGTCGACTGTTAAATAATAGTAAGGAAATCTCAATCTGCACTGCATGGAAATGACCATTTCTTTGGACATATTTCCGTTTTCAAGTTAGCTCAGTCGGTAGGGCATTGGCCTAGGAATCGTGAGGTTCTTGGTTTGGTGCCAGTCCCCGCCAACGCAGCGCATGAGTAGCACAGATTGGGTAATCTTTCCAATAAAATGGGAAGCTGACAGTAGGTGTGGTGCTCCACCGCAGCAAAAAATATCCCTGGTCTAACCCAAGCGAAAAGGGGATAGACTCCCTCACTGTCTGGCTGATACCCAAAATAGGTCACTCCGCCAACTTACTTTTTATATATTGTTAAACTAGTACTGTAATCATCATCATAGGAAATGGTCACGGCTATCCAAATAGAAAACATGGACAAGACTATTTACATTTCACATAACACTATTACCCGTGGGAAAGGTATACATCCAACCACCTTTCCTCCAACTATGGGTAAATAGTAGGACAGACGTGATCATTAACCTTGGTATAGTACCTACTCTAGGTAGCTCTAAATTCCAACCTGTTACACACCACTTAAAATTGGTTACGGTCAAGTCACGCTGAAAACACCAGTTTACACTAGATTACCTAAATTATGCAGCCATGATTCTATTCACGATTTAATTGGGTAAGCACTTAAGCAAAATCAGGTACTGTAAGAAACTTGATTCCTTATCAAAATAACTTAATTTGGCATTAAATGACCCCAAGGAATGTTGGTACCCGTAAATCAACCAATCAAGCCAAAACAACCACACACCTAAAGAAATTGACCTTGATTCCCATCCTGCTTGTGCGGAGGGGTTGATAAATCATACTGCTGTAATTTTTTAAAAAAAGAAGTAAAGTCGTCGGGATGGCCTAATGTTGGTATCAGCCAGACAGCGAGGGAGTCTATCTCTTTTCACAAGCGCTAGGCCAAGGAGATTATTTAATAACTGAGGTGAAACGCCTCACCTACTATCAGCTTCTTACTTTACAGCACGTCTCCCTGTGCTACTCATACGAGGAGTTAGCGAGGGCCGATATCGATTCCGGAACCTTGTGGTTCCTTGTCAACCGCTCTACTGCCTGAGCTAAAACGGCCCTGTACATCTTGCTGTAAGATACTGGAACAACACCACTCTCACTTTTTAACTTAATATTTCATGAAAATGAAGAATGAAATACCCCAAAGAAAAGTGAAAGATAATATTTATTAAGAGAAGATAAAACAACATTGGGAAACAAAATCAATATAAAAGACACAAAGACATGTTCTTATCAAAAATCAATTTCATTTGAATTAAATACGTATTTTTCTCATCAGGAACGCATGATATTTTTGCATTATGACCTTCCTAATGTTTTTATCAGAGTGAGATAAGAAGATACATGCAAATACAAACGCTTCCTGATCTAGGAACGTATAATAATTTTTGTTCTGTTGATAATCGGATTTTAAGTTATGCTAAGGCAAAAAAAAAGGTCGGTTTAGCTCAGTCAATAGAGCAGCCGCCTCGGAATCACAAGAGTCCTGGTTCGATAGCGCCTCGCCAATTCAGTGCCTGAGTAGCACAGATTGGTTAATCTGATCTGTGTGATATATCAGGGGCTAACGGTAGGTGTGGGCTTCCACCTCAGAGAAAATCTCCCTGACCAAGCGCTAGTGAAAAGAGGATAGATTCCTACGTTATCTGGCTGATACCGACAATAGGCCACTTCGCCAACTTTAATTTACTTTTACTTATTTATGGCGAAATTGTCAAAAACATTTTTTTATTTACCTTTTGTTGTGAGGTTTTAAGGGGTCAAACAAGAACAAAACGACGGGTAACAAATGTAGGAAAATGTATTAACAGAAAGTAGACAAATACACTACAGAAGAAGTGGGAAATACGTCCGACAAATAGAATTGTGAGCTGACTCGCATTGGCTTACTCCTCAAGCCACAATTGTCCCTGTTACTTATAGTAACCCGTCGGCGCATTCCATTAGTCTTATAGTGTGTATCACATATAACACCTTTAACAGTAATTCTTGCTATTCTGAGTTTCCTCAAAAAATAAAAATACACATTTTATACAATTCGTACTAAATTACAAAAATGACTAAAAAAAAAAAGATTATATTGAAATTTCGCCCATGGGATATGTGTGATATTTATATATAGCGGGTTTAATCATATTGTATTTGACCAAGTTGTCTTAAAGCAAGTGAAGACAGAATTGTTATTTACCCAAATTATTCACCATTGTTAGTATGCATCACAAGTATGCAGCATCCATCAACAATTGAACTCGGTATTCAGTTGTAAAGGATCTTAGACTGGGTATTTGACTACCAACAAATCAAATGATAAGCTCATTTAATGTTGCTAATTGCTGGCTTAAGCAGTACTTATTATATTGATTTGGGTTGGGTTTGTTTTGTTTTACGGCATATCAACCTTGGTGGGCCATTTAATGCCGACAAAGTTGTTAAATGAATTCATTCTTAATGCATAATACAATTTTTTTATAAACTCATGTTTTTCTATTCAACCCATAGATGGGTCCCTAACAGGTACTCCCACTCCGGGTAGGAGCGGACCAATGAGCAATGGTGATGAAGGGGTGCTCCACATTCCCCAAACCTCCAGAACTGGAACCTCACCATCAGATAGAGTTTAACGTTATTCCCAGGACATGTAGACCCGCAGCCACCGCCTTCTAGCACCCATATGATAAGAAGGATTGGGGTTTGCCATAAGGGCAATCATATAGGTGCTAGGGCTTGACGTGCCCAGCCGATTGATCGGATGGGGCCTCTCCGACCGCCCGTCTAGCCCAAGAAAAGCCTAAAGTGGAATATTGCAAGTCATTGATTGCTTGGCCACCTGGGTTCTGTCCATAAGCATCACAGGTCGCCACCCACGGCCAACAGGTGGCCACATTGGGTGGAGTCTTACCCCTCTGTACAGGTGCAGTCTGTGCATTCTAACGCCCCAGCCGACAGGGCGGTATATTGATTTGGTTTGGTTTCTTTGTTTAATGGCATATCAACCAGTGTGGGCTATTTAATACTATCCGCAAAGTGCTGATCGATGTAAGACTTTGCAGGTCGGCCCACACTAGTGTGTTTGTGTGTAGGTGTCCACATAAGAACATCACTGATGAGTTCGTCCTTACTTCCCCATTGGTGTTTAGCATAACTTATTTGTCTTAATTGGATGGTCTGTGTGATAGGAGATAAGTGGACACCTAATTGAATTTTTGTGAGTTGCTTCTTCTAAGATTTGTTCAAGACAGCTC
>CM042145.1:122088557-122103557 GCA_023376005.1 Doryteuthis pealeii
GATCTCACTAACAAGCTAAAGCGACAATTCTTCAAAGACTTAGTTGCATCAGTGCTACTGTACGGCTGCCTGGAGAATAAGCTAGATGTGGGTTAAACAAGAATGCTGAGTGTGATCATAAACAAATTATGGAAGCAACACCCACAAGGAAGCAGCTGTACGGCCATTTGCCTCCTATCACACAAATAACCTTAGCGAGACTAACAAGAAATGCTGGAATCTGCTGGAGAAGCGGGGTTGAACTCATAAGTGAAGTTATCTTATGAAACCAGCACATAGGCATGCCTGGGTGGGTCGGCTAGCAAAGACCTACATTGACCAGCTCTGTGCAGATACTTGATGCTGCGCAGATACTGGATAAATGATAGGATGGTTTGAGAGAGATTCTCATGGATATACATGTTTACTAGCGTGACCTGATGATGATGAAGATGATATACGTGTAATGACTTTAATCACGTGATTTTAGAGGAAAATTGAGGATATATTTCTATTGAAAAGAGACTAGTCAAGGTATGATAAACATTATTTTACATTATTACAAAAACATTGAAAAAAAAACCCCACTATTTCAAAATATGTTACAGCATTAAAGGATTATTGAAAAAGAAATTTTACACGTTTTTTTTAAATATTTCAATATACAACTCACGTCTTCCGGTCGCCATAGTTGATTCGCGTTTGGCGCTCCCTTTTTTCCTTTTTATATTAGCAGCCTAGAGACTTTAAAGACTTCTACGTATTATTCAATCACGTGGCAGTAAGGGGTGATTGAGGACATTTCTATTGAAAAGAGTCAAGGTAAGATGTGATCAATATTAAAAAAAACAAACAAACAACGATTTTAAAACAAATCCCTGCATTACAAAAGTATTATTATTATTATTATTATTATTATTATTATTATTATTATTATTCCATTCAAGGATTTTATCAATATGCAGTTGAGCATCACTGAGCCTGTTCAATACTTATTTAAGCAACACCATGTACTGTAACCACCCTTATATCAAAATGACTTAAATCTGCATAAAATGATCCCAAAAAGTATTGGTATATCAACCAACCAAACAACCGACCAACCAACCAACCGAATTGTCAGACTGTGTGCATTTATGATATGTAGAATGTGAATGTATAGTTTTCAGGGGCAATAGAATTTCATCTATTTCTTTGCCCTTATCATTAGCACCGTGTTGCGTTGAGGTGAAACTGCAATCTAACTCTCAGGTGACCCTATGTTTACATTGCCGTGGCTCGTTTCAGATTGGTTGGTCAGACCAATCAGCGACTAAGGATATAAATGGAATAGTCTCCTTTCGCCAAACGCTTTTCTGTCACGTCCGGTTTCACGGCAGGCAAGTCATTTTTTCTCTGCAGCAAAGGAAACCAATACGTATTCTTTTTTTGGCCATCTTGGCAATACCTCACAAAAGTCATGGACCAATTGGCGAGACAAAGTCCGTGTCTACTTTGCTACATAAGGTAAGTCTTTTCTCTTCCTACAACAATTCTAAAACAAGAATTTGATATTTGACACGTGTTTACAGTAAAATAGAAACATTCCCTTTGTTAAAAAATATATTTTTACTTGCTTTTAAAGAAATAATTTTTAAAATCTACTTAGTTAAGGTTAACTAATTGTTTCTGAATCAAATTTCACGTGCACCTATTTAATTTTAGAAGGAATACAAAACCCCGGGGTTCGTTTTTCTTGTTGACACATCCATCCATCATTTGCTAATTGAAATATTTTGTTGGCAAAAATCTAGACAGTACTTATCATTCGAAAACAGTTTTCAAGTTCGTAAAAATGTTGGGTTTTTCCTATCTTTTTTTTTACAAGTCTATTTTGTTTTTTATCTTTCAATTAGACCAGAAATAAACCTTCAAAGTAGATATTTACATTTTGCTACACGGTTCAAAAAGTGATGTCAAAAGTCCGTTTATCTGTGTTGTTTGTGTATGTTTGTTGGCTTCTCTTTGTGGTTTTGTGTGTGTGCTTATGCGTGTGCTAGTGTGTAAGAGTATCTTTGTGCGCATGTTTGTGGTGCGTGTTTGCGTGTGTGTGTTTCTTAGTGTATTTGCTTTTTATGTGTATGTGTTTAGGGAGTTGTGTTTGCCTATTTGTGTGTGCTTGTATGTATACATATCTTTGTGCATGTGTGGTTATGTGTACATATGTGTGTTTGTGAGTGTGTTTGTGTGTCTTTGTGAATGTAGAGCGTTCGGCTAGGAATCACAAGGTTCCTGGTTCGATACCAGCCCTAGCCAACTCAGCGTATGAGTAGCACAGGGATCTGTGCGGTTAAGTGAGGAGCTGATGGTAGGTGTGGCGCTCCACCTCGGACGCTAAAATAGTCTCCTTGGTCTAGCGCTAATAAAAAGAGGATAGACTCCCTCGCTGTCTGACTGATACCGACGTCTTTACTTTTTTACTGTGAGTGTGTGTTCTTTGTCTATGTGCTTTGTGTGTGTGTTTATGTGTGTGTTTCTTGTGGTTGTATATCTGTTTGTGTGGTTGTGTGTATACATATGTTTGTGCATGTTTCTGTATTTATATTTGTGTATTTGTGCATGTGTTTGTCGGCTTATGTGTGTCCGTTTGTGTGTGTTCCAGTATGTGTGTGTGCGTGTGAGTGTGAATATATGTGTGCGTGCGTGTGTTTGAGTGTGTCACACTTTTTGTGTATTTGTGTGAGTGAATGTGTGTGTATGTGTGTTTGTTTGTATATGTGTGCGTGTGCGTGTGTGTGTTGATGATGATCTCTGTATTTGTATGTGTATATATGTGTGTGTTGAGCACGTGCTCACGTGTGTGTGTCTAAAATAAAACGTTTATTTAAAACGGAACACTGCTTTGAAGAAGAATATTAATTCCTAAGTCAGGGGTTCATTCCGGTAACAGGCTACAACTATGGAGTAAACTACGAAGATTGAATAAACGACTGGAAAATGCTAGCTAACCGTTATATTCAATTTTAGATTATTTTCGTTTAGTTTTTTACAAGGTTCACTCCGAAGGTAAAGCCTAATATTCCCATATAAACCTCAGATATAATCTATAAATGTATAAAGGGCAGTTGGTGCATATATGTGTATGTATCTATATATGACCGGAGGAAATTACGAAAATAAAACAATTAATGACAAAGTAAATATATATACACATTCACTATCACCAGAGCTTGCTTTTTGTGTAAAAATAACGAATATTTTATTTACATCTGGAAAGAATATTTCAATAATTAGGATTTGAATAGTAAGAAAAAAGGAAATACTTTAGTTGCATTCGTGATTAAAACATAAATTTATTATGTAAGACTAAAACAATCAATGGATCTGCGAGACTAACTTTTTATTATTACCCTTCCACCCAGGCAACGCCGGATAGCCGATTCTAGTTTATCGATAATGGAGATTCGGTCTGCATTTATCTTTAACCGAAAGTACGTCACTGCTTATGTCACAATACTGAAAATTGACAATACATAGAATAAAGAACAACCCTGAATTAAGTTTAAAATTATTTTTTTTACTCTCGACCTTTTTTCAGTAACAAAGAGGTTACCTAAAAAGTTTGCAAATAAGTAAATACGTACGATTTTGTGTAAAATTCATGTGCAAAATATTAAAAATGATTATTTAATTAATAATCCATAGATGCGCGCAACATTTTATTGGGGGGGGGAGAACTAAGTATCCATTTCTAATTGTTTTATTTTTTTAATTAATTTAATTAAAAATTTAATCAATTTCATGATTTTACTTATGATACAAACCATTTAACATTTAATTTTTAACTCCTATCCCACAGGCAATATCTTTCAAAAATTCAATTTTATTTTATTCTTTTTATTTTTCATTCTTGCTAGTGAGCATAATGATATTTTACTATTAAGTCAATCTTCAGTTATAGAACACTATTTCCCCCAACTTTGTTTAAAGTACAGCGATACCACTAATATTCGTCTGACATTTGAGGAGAGTAATAAAATAGGAATCATTATTACAGGTTGACGTTTTTGTTTTATCCATTTTGCAGAGTATTGAATTTTTAAAAAACGCATTTTATTATTAACCCATATATATATATATATATATATATATATATATATATATATATATATATATATATATACTATCACTCCGGATCAGAGTGAACTTGAGAGTAATGGCGATGAAGGGCTACACCACACTCCCTAGCGTCCTATTATTATTATTATTATTATTATTATTATTATTATTATTATTATTATTATTATTATCTGAGCCTTTTCAGTGTAGAAAGGTTAACGTGTGAGAGCCTCTGCCAGTGGCTTTATGCAGGATCGCAGTGGCTGGAGAAATTCTGCGAGCCACTTAGAGTAGGCAAAGAGTTAAATCCGTTGTACATTTCCAGAGGTCTCTGAGAAAAATTTACATCATTTCGTGATCTAATAAATGGCTAATTCTCGTTCAGATGATTTCACATTTTAACTGTAAGTTACAAACAACAAATATTCTATCGTTAACCCTTGAATGCCTTTCCATTTTGATCGTATACCATTCCTATATCTGAAAATTTGAGATCATTTGAACGAGAATTGGTAGAGTTATTAGATTACGAAATGATAACAAATTTTCCACCAATACTTTTCTGAAAGATATAAATGTGTTCAGAGGCCATATGACTAATTTCAAATTATGTGTCTATGAGTCTATCTCGTAATTGAAACAGCTGCGTTTTCCATCCAGCCCTAGAGGTTGCTTTTTGAGACTATATCAAATGAAGATTTGAAATTCTGATTTTTAAAATATAAAGATTCCCATTAAAAAGATTGTTACAATAGTCATTTTGCAGATTTCTTTTCCCCATATAACAGCTTTAACTGATGTAACATTTAGAAAAAAATGCACCTTTCAAAGTTAATTAAAAATACTTCTACTTCTTCTCCTCTTCCTACTCCTCTTTCTCCTTTTTGTTAAAGCATCATCGATTTTCCCGCCACATTCTTCAAACATCAACTTTCACTTTCACGTTTTTATTTAAACAAACAAATCAAAATATTTACTGTCTGTCTGTTTTTCTGTTTGTCTCTTTCCCTCTCAATCTATGTCTCTCTCTCCCATTCTCTCTCTCTATATATATATATATATATATATATATATATATATATATATATATATATATATATATATATATATATATAGGAGAATATGTGCTTAATTGGAGTCTCACCTAATTTTGAAAATTAATTAATTGATAATTAACGAACTAGGCGGGCATACCTATTCAAATGTAAGGCTAAACCAAATCGAGACAAATCAATCTCTGTATGTACATTTCAGCCTATAGACAGCAAGACTGCTTTATGCGTGATTCGAACCTTGACTGTCAAGCTGACAAGCGGGGACTCTAACAATTACACCAGCTGGTTTTTTCCCAATTTTTCGTTTGTTTTGAAGTAGGTTATATTCCACTTATGGTGACTTTACTACACGACAGTATGAGAAGTAATATATATATATATATATATATATATATATATATATATATATATATATATATACGATATGCAACTCCACCAGTACATTTTTCGTCACTTCTCTTGGGGCATATCAACTACTTTGAAAAGCATTTTTTAATTTTTTCCCCTGACAAAACTAGTTGAGATCAATTCATAAATGAATAACATAAAATACACATGTTATTTGTTTATATCACTTATGTTATATATATATATATATATATATATATATATATATAATATATATATATATATATATATATATATATATATAATAGATAGATAGATAGATAGATAGATAAATAGGAGAATGGTTGGTGGGGGAGGAGGAATTTAGAAACAATATCTGATGAAGTAGTAGGACATGAAATAATAAAATGAAAATTGTGGGTGTTAAATGTGAGAAACAATCACTGTTAGAAGAAGAAGAAGAAGAAGAAGAAGAAGAAGAAGAAGAAGAAGAAGAAGAAGCTAATACCATGTGGAAGAGAAAGAATAAGGAGAAAATTGATGGTAAATGAAAGTAATGGACGAAAACAATGACTGTTAAACCAGACGAAGTAGAGGAGGGAAGGAGAGGAGGAGAGGGAAATAGAGAGGAAGGAAAAGGATTAGAAGAAGTGAAGGAAGAGAAAGAATAATAACGTTCCAGTCTTTAGCAATTTTTAAAAACATTAACATCTCTTTTTACTATTAGAATATTGTCATCCAAATCTTAATAACTCCTTCGCTGTATAGAATAATCTTGCTTACAAAAGGACAAACCTTAAGAAATTATTTTAAAACGGGGTAATTTATTTTAGACTATTCTATTTCTCTGTTAAACAATCAACCATTTCCTCACGTTTCCATAACAATCATCAAAAAAATGTTCTTTCTATTAAAAATGTAAAAAAGAAGGGAAAGATTTTGAATAGATTCAGTGTACAAAACGTGAAAAAAAACCAAAAAAAAAACGAAAAGAAAAAACAAACAATTCTACAAAGTGTTTTTTGAAAATGCTACAATTGTTTTGAAACCAAACACAAATCTAATCCCGTCCCAAAGTTAAAGCCGCCACCGTTACATGAAAATAACTCAACAAATCGTTATCAAACCAAAGACAATTACGATAAATGTTAGTCTTGTTTTTATAGCTATTATTTTTGGCTCCATCATTGTTTGGTTTGTCTATCATCCAAGGAAAGAGAGCAAATGACTTTCATTCTCTCAAAAGAGTGAAAAAAAAAAACGAAGAAGAAAAAACTGGTTGAGCGACATCAGACAATTCTAAGTAACATTTCCTGTGTAGACAGTTGTAAAGTGTTCTAACCCTAAATAACATTTTGACTTTAAATCGAAAAAGTGTCCTCTCAAACATCGCTTCTTCATATACAAACAATTATTTATAGAGGCGTTTTAAATGTAACCGTCAGCCTAAAGAAAAATACCGCTGCTAATAAAACAAATACAAGGTGCGATAAAAAATGTACTGAATAGGCACTGCCGATTTTTGTCTTCATAGACGTATTTTACAAAATAAATTTAAACACCCTGATTAAAAACAAATTACCAAAAATCATAAACCTATTCGATTTAATGAAATTTTCTGTGTAGAAAATAAATGAATGCTATTTTATCTAAAAACTTCCTGATTTTTTTCTGGTTATTTAATTTGGACTCACGTTATTTTGGGAGCTCAAAATATCGGTGGGGTCATATATCTTGAAACTAATTACAGTATGAAGGAGCTCCTCTGGTAGAAAATAAGTACCGAAAATCTGAAAATTAAATGTAAAAAAAAATGTTTTAAATGAAAATGAGCGCACAATTGATAGTACCTAGTATAGAAACTAAAGCTTAACATTCTTTAATTCCACCCTGTCAGCAGGACCTGTAGAATACGGCGAATGTACCTCTGCATAGGGGTAACGTCCTACCCAATAAATTAAACTGTTGTTGACTCGTGATGCTTAATGATGCAATCCTAGTAGCTAGGCAGTCCATGACATGAGACACTCCACTCAGGCTCTTACTTGGGATAGACCAGCGGTCGAAGCGACCCACTCCCAATTCCCTGGTCACGTCAAGCCCTAGAACCTATATGATTCGTCCGAGCAGTTCCCTTATTGCAAAGGATCAATCCTCGTTATCATATATGTGCGAGAAGGCCGTGGCTGAGGGTTTTAATGTCGTAGGTATGTCATTAAACTGCATCTAGTGACCATGTTCCAAGTCTTAACCTCTTGATTACCCTTCATTTCCATTGCCACAAGACCCGCTCTGACTTGGAGTGGTAGTATTTGTTAGGGTCCCATGTCTTGGTTAAAATTGATCAAGCATGAGTTTAAATTGAATACCCAACAAGAATGAATAAAACAGAAAAGTCTCCGGCATAATATAACCGAAGGGTTGACCTGCCGTTAAATCAAACCAACCGTTCCAAATAATATACAATCACAAACTTTTAAGAAGGGGTGTGAGTCCGATAGAGCCCCCTCCTATCAAGCGGCTGGTCATCTCAAGCCCTAGCTTCTATATGATTGTCCCGACCTATTGCTCTTATGGAAAACCCCAAACTTTAAAAAAATCATATATGTTAGAAGGCAGTATCTGAGGTCCTTAGTGTTCCGTGTATGACTAAAATGCATTCAATGGGGAGGTTGCAATTCTGGAGCTGTGAAGAGTGTGGAGTGTCCCTTGATCCTCATTACTCCCAGGTTCACTCTGATGAAAGAACTAGTTTAAAATACCATTCCTATAGCATGATGACTGTCCTGTCGGTAGGCCTTAGAATATAATAACTGCATCCTCTACAAAAGGTAAAAAGAGTGTTCTGCGTATGACACGAAACTGTATCTGATGGTGATTTTCCAGTCTGTAGCCCTGGTGAGTATGGAAAACTACTTTATTGTATTATATATATAATATGTATTTTTCTCTAATTATATATATATATATATATACATATATATATATACATATATATATATATATATATATATATATATATATATATATATATATATATATATAGTCCAAATTAACTTAAGTTATTGAGCAGGTAATTCAGCAATTTTGATACTAAAACACAATTTTTCTAGAAACAAATACTAAAATATTATTATGGCTCAGTTTATGTAGTGTCTCCATTTGCTTGGGCAATCTTCCAGCAAATCCAATCTGGTGTCAAAATGTGGAAGGTTAAATCACAGACAAGAAACCGACACCGTAATTGAATTTCTGAATGATGATATTTATTTGCAGCAGGTGATTGTACCCGATTTACTTTCTGGCATCAAATTTCTATTGACTTTGTAAAACTTTTTTGAAAATGTTTCACCTTGCGGCTAGTTCTTTCTAGAAACAGGACAATAATTCATACGGTTATAAATAACCATACAAAAGACCATCTAATCGGTCGGTTTTTTCAGTCGGATTTTACGACATGTCAAATGCTGGGTTATTTTATGCGGAAGACGTTTTGTTTTATTCATTCTTGTTGGGTATTTAATTTTTAACTCAATTTTTTAACCACAGTTTGTATCTATCTAGCCTATAGATGAAATTCTAACAGGTACTACCACTCCAGTACAGGATGGACCTGGGACTAATAGCGATAAAGGAGTATCCCATACTCCCCAGGTTGGTGAGTCAGGAAGCTGATAGTAGGTATTGCGCTCCACTTCAGCACTAAAGAACAGGGGATAGACCCCCTCGTTGTCCGGCTGATACCGACAATAAGACACTGTACCTACTTTAATATCAAAGACCGTTTTTGAATACATTTATATAGTTTCAATTATTCGTAATTAATGAAATATTGTACAAACAGTATACAATCATAAGTGATGATCGAACTCACTTTTTAATAGAATTGTATCTGCGACACCAGCCATTACAGCACAATGGACGCCTTTATTACTACTCGTAGTATGTTGATTAACATATCTCAGATGGTGAACGTACTAATTCAACTTGTATTACCTGCAGGTATGAAAAAGTATTAATCATACTTGTGTTAGTAATTTTGTTACTTATTACCTAATTTAAAAATTTGAGACAGTAGACTATTTGAGTTTTAGAATCTTCTAATCG
This sequence comes from Doryteuthis pealeii, assembly GCA_023376005.1. Lineage (NCBI taxonomy): Eukaryota > Metazoa > Mollusca > Cephalopoda > Myopsida > Loliginidae > Doryteuthis > Doryteuthis pealeii. The sequence continues at coordinate 122,098,145 of CM042145.1, forward strand.
CCACGCTATCTAGAAAAATAAGTATATTATTACGTTTACTATAGTTTTAATGATGACTAAATCAGAACTCTTGTAATTATTGATTTGGCCAGTGTGTTTGTTTGTTTTGTTTCACGGCATATCAACCTTAGAGGGTTACTTAATACCGGCAAATTTTGAATGATTCGTAGCAATAGTTCGTAGAAAACTCAATTTTTATGAACAAATTTTCTATTTTAACAATAGATGGATCCCTAACAGGTATTACTACACTATGTCAGAGTGGACCTGGGAGCAATGGGGATGAAGGGGTGCTCCACATAACCCAAACCTCCAGACCTTGAACCTCACCATCAGATAGATTTTAACGTCATTCCCAGTTCAAGAAGATACTCAGCCACCGCTTCCTACTACATATATGATAAAAATGATAAGGGGATGCCGTAAAGGCAATAAGATTGGGACAATCATATAGGTGCTAGGGCTTGACATGTCCAGCCGATTGATTGGAGGAGGTCTCTCCGATCGCCCGTCTAGCCTAAGTAACGACATGAGTGGAGTGTTGCATGTCATGGACAGCTCAGCCATCAGGATTCTTTTCTTAAACATCACTAGTTGCCACTAACGGCCAATAGGTAGCCATATTGGGGGGTTCTTACGCCTCTGCAGAGGTGCAGTTGGTGTATTCTAAAGCTGCAGCCGACAGGGCTGAAACAGATTTCGTGTTTAATCAAGATGCATTTCTTAATTCTAATAATTCACTTTGACTACAATGCAGCCCAGTCTGTGGGGACTGTAGAATATACTGACTCTACCTCTGCAGGGGAGTAGAATCCCTGCAAATAACCCGGCCATTGGCTGTTGGTGGCGACCCGTGATGCTTAGGGACGGAATCCTGTTGGCTGGGCAGTCCATGATATGCTGCACACATCCGATTAATCGGCTGTTCACTTAAAGCCCTATCACCGAGGTGATTGTCCGAACACTATTGCCTTTATCGCAACCCCGCCCATCCTTTCTTTCATCATATATGTGCTAGAAGGCTCTGGCTGAAGGTTTATTGTCCTGGGCACGGCGTTAAACTGCGTCTAGTGAAGTTCAAATTTTAGAGCTCTGGGGAGTATGGAACACCCCTTCATCATCATTACTTCCAGGTCCATTCTGACCCGGAGTGGTAGTACCTTTTAGAATCTCATCTATGGCTTAAATTAAAAATTTTTAAGAATGTGTTTAAAAATTGAATTAAAAAAATTAACACCCATCAAGCATGAATAGAACAAGACATTTTCGGCATAAAATGCCATGCTGTAAAATCCAACAAACCAAACCTAACATTCACTTTAAATCTACAGAAGGGCGACAGAGGTTACCTCACATGGTGTAATGCAGTCCAGTCAGCGAGGGCTTATTTATTTTAGATATTGACCTATTTGGAATAGCTCTTAAGTAAATATATGAAACGTTGTAATAATTAAATTATCATTCTGTGGTATATACACAGGTGATGCTAGTATCAACTGTTTTCGGATCATTTAATACCGATTGAAATTCTCTTAATAACCACAGGACTCAGATTGCTTACAGTACCTTCTGTAACTCAAGTGGTCACCCAATTAAGTATTTGAACAGCTCAATCGCTGCGTAAATACGGTAATCTAGTGGGAACCGGTGCTATCATCGTGATTTTACCGAAATGCAAAGGAGAGCATTTTAAACAAATGTTTTTTTGAATACAGAAGGACTGCGGCACATATTTTGATTTTAACTGTCGAGGCGCCATGTTCATTTATATCTACACACATATATAAGAAGATGCTAAAAGACAGAAGTGCATGTTATAATCGTTAAAGTCATGGGAAATGGACTCGTCACCCGAGTTCAATTGCTGGATGAGGTAATAGCATTTCACTTAGCGCTAATATCCTTGGGAAAGGTATGGATCCTACTCTCGATCCAGCTATGGATAAATAGTAGGGGAGACTGGGCTCTTTAACCTTGGTTAGGCAACCGGGCTAGGAGAAGGAAAACTCTGAATTCAAACATGTTGAACTCCACTTAAGAAATTGACCTTGTGTTGCATCCTGCTCCTGCGGAGGGGTTGGTAAATATATATATAAGAAGATCCTACACAGACGCACGCACACACACACACACACACACACACACACATATATATATATATATATATATATATATATATATATATATATATATATATACATGTATATTGATAATATAGTATTTCTATAAAAAGAAAAAAAAGTAAGTTGGCGGAGTGGCCGGAACGCGAAGAAGTCTATCCCATCTTCGGTGGCGCTAGGCCAGAAAATGTCTTTTTTACGTGTAGTGCCACATCTACCGTCAGCTCCCCACTAATCTAATCTGTGCTGCTCAACCGCTGAGTTGGCGGAGACCAGTATCGAACAATAGACCTTGCGATATCTAGGCGGTTGCTCTACAGTCTGATCTAATCCGGCTCCTGAGTAGTGTTCTATATTTATAAGGAACTATTGCTCAACATCGTGGATAGAGCATGTATATTCAACTAAGGTTACTGTGGACATGATTTCAACGGCACTTGTTTTAAAAATCGCATAGACGAGAAACTGCCAGTTACTAAGCGCCGTTGACTTCATGCCCACACTACCCTTGCTATATATATATATATATATATATATATATATATATATAATATTATTTTGGGGTGTTGAGCCATTTTTTTATCATGAACGAGTCATTTATATATATATATATATATATATATATATATATATATATATATATATATATATATATATATATATATATATATATATATATATATATAATTGACTATTTCCTGGTACAAAAAAGTCTCAACCACACACACACACGCGCACACACACACACATCTATATATATATATATATATATATATATATATATATATATATATATATATATGACTTTTTCATTGTACAAAAATGGCTCGACTCAATCCTCAGATTCTTTCATTTTCCAACGTGCTATCTTAAGCGCAGAACACGCGCCTGCACACGTGTGTGAGTTTGTGTCTGTTAAGAGATAGATCAAAATAGAGAAAAATAATATGTAATTCTCTCAAAAGATACAAACGTTGAGATAAAAAAAAAGATGATAGAGAAGTGTTGTTTTGGAATGTGTAAATTTCTTTAAAGATTCAAATCACAACTGATATTTTTTCAGATTAATATGGCTAAACATGCAGCAACATTAGATTTGAGGTTTGTATTCTTCTTGAATATAAATAGTTTCTCCTTAAAGATTTTTTTTTTCGAAATCTCTGGCTCGGATCAAGTGTCTTTACAAGAAATATGCCATCTCCAGGTGTGAAACTGGTGGAATTTTCCCGTTGACTCCCTTTTAAAACGAGCAATAGCAGTAGGAATTAGTATATATATATATATATATATATATATATATATATAGGGTCATCCACAGACACTTATCAAGTCTCCTCAGTGTGGCTAGACATTTTGTAAGCTACCTACAGCCGGAATTGAAATCCGATCGGTTGGGTGTCAGTCCGGCACCGTAACCATTAGGCTGTATTCCCTTACAGAATGGGAAGGGGATTTTAACTGTTTTAATACACACATCGCTTTGCGTGTAAAGGCCGTCACAAAGTGCTCCATTCCTTAGAAGAGCGTTGCGTTTACGCTTGAGTTGGCGGCCGTCAGCAAGATCCCCCCCAGAGTGCTCAACCCTAGGGGATGGGGAGCATATATAGGGTCATCCACAGACACGTGTTTCGACTTATCAAGTCTCCTCAGTGTGGCTAGACATTTTGTAAGCTACCTACAGCCGGAATTGAAATCCGATCGGTTGGGTGTCAGTCCAGCACCGTAACCATTAGGCTGTCTTCACTTACAGAATGGGAAGGGGATTTTAACTGTTTTAATACACACATCGCTTTGCGTGTAAAGGCCGTCACAAAGTGCTCCATTCCTTAGAAGAGCGTTGCGTTTACATATATATGTGTGTGTGTGTGTGTATGTGTGTGTGTGTGTGTATGTGTGTGTGTATGAGAGAGATGTGTTGGTGTTGATTTGGCATGTCTCCATGTCCCTCTTGCAGACATCTTTAAAGTGCAGGCATGGTCTCCGTCTACTAATTTACCATACAGTAGGTTTCTGGGGGATGCAGCCTTTGTCCATCCTCTTGACATGACCAAGCCAACGCAGTGACAACCTAAATGTATAATTTAAAAATTTGCTATTTTTATTTTCCTATTTTTATATTTCAGCAGCCCACACTTCAAGAGATGTAAACAACTCCATTGATAACAATGAGGTAAGTACTGATATTCATTTTTAAATATCAACTACTAGCTGAAGAAACCCTCTACATAGGGTAAGAGATCAAGATTAACCTGGATTTTTGTAGTACTGGCACAGCAATTGGTGTCTTTCTTAACAGCGTCACATACATAATCATCCATGGGGTTAATATCTGGGGAGTTCGGAGGCCAAACACTGGAACTGGAGTAGTCATAAAAAATCGCTGATAACCATTTTTGACTTTTCCCAGAGTGTGGCAGGGGTCCGAATCCTTCTGCCATATATATGGCCTACCATTGGCTACTCTTGTTATCCAGGGCTTGACTACAGTGTTTAGCAACTCCACGTAAGCAGCTGAGAGAGAGAGAGAGAGAGAGAGAGAGAGAGAGAGAGAGAGAGAGAGAGAGAGAGAGAGATTAATATAAAGTGAGGTTATATTTTCATATAAGTGTACTGGCAAAAGGTAGATGGAATCCTTTGGTATGCAGTGTGAAGTAGATTTTAGTGATGTAGCAATTCCTAATGGTAATGCAATCAATTTGAAACGAGAACGAATAGAGACTTTGATCCAGTTAATCTTATAATTATAAATGCAATAATAACAGCGGAGATATTAATAAATCACATTCGAAATGTGTTAAGAATACGTCGACTCGTTCTATCTTGTGAAGCCGTTTATAGAGGAATTCCGGCGAGCATTTAATGGGGGGGAATTTATTGACAAATAGCATGTGCTCAGCAGCGATCACTGACCAACGCGTCGTCTGCCTACTTGGGCAGCCTTAGAAAGCGAAGTTCAGATATAAAAATGGCGTCGTTAGCAAAGGTCGGATCACGTTAACGAGCACGTCAATGGCCCTTCGGTGAAATCCTACAAAATGACTATAATCCACTTAGAGGCAATTACATAATCTGTGGCTTGGCACTTGTATGGCTTTCTTTTGGATTTTATTTCTATAAATTCTACTACGTGCGCGGATGGGGGGGGGACTGCCTGCATTTGGAGGGTAACCTCTCGTTATAAAGTCGACTTTGAAGTATCCATTCACGTGTAATAGACTAATAAGGTTTACAAAGGGACTTGATTTTCGGCTAAGTTTACAGATTGCATCAAAATATATGAGGGGTATATTTCA
>CM042145.1:122108557-122121057 GCA_023376005.1 Doryteuthis pealeii
TATATATATATATATATATATATATATATATATATTTACTATATGGTCCACAGTTAAGAACCACTTGGTTAGTGTGGTTTTCGGTAGTTTTTTGTCTTCATTGCGAGAATATCCCCGTTGAATGAATGCTTTTTTCGGTCTCAGTTAATTATTCACACCATATACTATGTAAACATTTATTTCTTAATGATATATTACACATATTGCATTCTTCTTCTTCTATAATTATGGCATTGGTATTAAATAACCCAGGAAGTTTAAAATGACATTAAACGAAGAAGCCGAAAAAGCATAGCATGTTTCCTCAACAAATACTACAAAATGTTTTTTTTATAAAAAGATAACAATTTGTTGACAGACCTTTCTATATGAAAAGACGCTGAGCGCCGCTTGCTTGGAAACTTTTGAAACTTATTTGAAAATGTGTTTTACGATTACTATTATGAGTATATAATTATAAACTCCACTCCGATACTCTATACTCATAGAAAGTATCTCACAATACGAAGAACATCTATCAGGAGGCCGAAGTAGCAGTTAAGTATGTCTAGGAATCCCTAGGCAACGATGAAGGCTTGGGAAGCACTTTGCCAGAAAATCTGGGAAGAGAAAAAGTACCCTAAATAGTTGACTTAATCCCCGGTGTTACGTCGACCCAATAAAGGCAAGCCTCAGCAAATCTATTTCCATTTGGTAGCAGACCATTGGTTTAAAGATGACATTGGTCAAATAAAGAAGAGCAACAATGAAGATTTGACAAATACGCTTGTATATTATTTGTCTGTATGTTGAGATGAGGCTTGATGTGAATAACTTTGAAATTTCGGGCAGTTGTACTCATCTTTATTGTGGTATGTATAAACACAACGTTCACACTGCTGTATCCTCGGGTTTTGTTCAGTTTACCTTAGACTAAAATCATCATCAGACGATAACCCTGAGTTCGAGTGCGGTTTCGGGGCTTTATATCGTTACCACTAATTCAGAGCACTCTTAGCAGCATAGAATGCCACCAGATGTATTGACAGAAATATGACTAATATATTGGCTAACGTTCTTTATTATATATATTGAAATTTCTGTCTCAGAATGCGTCATTTTTCTTCCACTTTACAATCAATTTTGATCTAGCCAATATATTAATCATATTTCTGTCAATAAATCTGTTGATATTTTATGCAGCTAATTTTATGCTCCGAAACTACGCTTGAACAGAGGGTTATCATCTGATGATGATTTTAGTCTAAGGTAAACAGAGAACACCTTAACAAATCCGAGGATTCAGCGGCCTGGACGTTGTTTTTATACTTACTACAATGGAAATGAGGACAATATACCTAAACATCAACATTAGACGTGTATATATTTATCCAAACCCTCTGTAAAGGCTGGATGTGTCAATTATTTAGCGGAATAAAGCTGGTTTGAATTAAGAGTTTTATTTTTCTTATACTGGTTGGCTAAGGCCAAAGAATCCAGTCTGACCTAGTATTAACCCACAACAGGAAAAAGGTTCATGCCTTAATGAAGGGCATTTGTGAGAGGATGAATGAAAACTGCTTCGTTGAGAATCTGAATTCGCTACGGGTAGGATGTTGACAAAATATCTTAAGTATGGGTCATCTAGCGTGGATCGAACTCGCTATTCAGTTGTAACGGTTACGAGATAAGATTACTAACAATAACCCGACGATGGGAAGCCCAACAAAATATCACTGTATATTATGAATCTGTATTGGCGATGTATGAAATAATACGAATAATATGGTTAGGATTTTACACAAGATCTCAAGTATAGGACATCAAGTGAGAATCGAACTCGCTATCCAGTTCTCCACGTTTAGGATTTTGACTCATCATCGCCATGGGGGTGGGGAAGCATTTACGCAACCCGTTCGCTACGGAGAGGGTGCTTCACAAGATCTCAAATATGGCCATCCAGTGAGGATCGAACTCGCTATTCAGTACTAACGGATCTGCGAGACAAGCTTGGTAAATATTAGCCCATGATGGGACGCCCAATAAAATTTCATTGTACATCATGAATGAAGTGGGGTATAATGGTTAGAAGCGTAGGAAATGGACTCGGCTTTCCGAGTTTAAATCCTGGACGAGGCTGTTTGCATTTAAGATTGCACAATAGATGTGGGAGATGTGGGAAAGTTATGTCCAAATACCCCCTACCCTGGATAAATTGTAAGGCATATTAGGCTCTTTGACTTTGGTTAGGTAACTAGTCAACGAGAAGGAAAACACTAAATTTAAACTTGTTAAACACCGCTTAAAAAATTGATCGTGTGTAGGGGTTGGTATATATACCAATGAGACACACATATATATGCATAATCTCATCATGTATATGTATATATGTGATGAGATATATATATATATATATATATATATATATATATATATATGTGTGTGTGTGTGTGTGTGTATATGATGAGATTATATATATATATATATATATATATATATATATATATATATATATATATAAGTAAAAATTCGTCGGGGCGGCCTAATGTCGGTATCAGCCAATCAGCGAGGGAGTCTATCTCCTTTTCACTAGCGCTAGACCCAGGAGATTGTTTTAGCGTCTGAGGTGGAGCGCCACACCTACTATCAGCTCCTTACTTTACCGCACAGATCCCTGTGCTACTCATAACGCTGAGTTGGCGAGGACCGGTATCGAACTAGGAACCTTCTGGTTTCTAGCCGAACGCTCTACCGACTAATAACCCGGCCCCAATATATATATACATATATATAATCTGTATAGGCAATACATGCCATAATGCGAATGAATTGTTAATTTCTGGGATTCGGTTTTCATTTTTACGTCGTATGAAAATGATTATATTTTTGTATATCAATTTTTGCAAGTTAATTTTTATAAATCTTTTTCTCTCTCATTCGCTTTACAGTATTCCATGTGGGAATAATGAAAATAATTTTTTTTAGATATATTTGAATGAGAAATTACATAGAATAAAGAAATCACTTCTTACAATACGTTTTTTTTTTCAAATATCACAATGATAAATTTGCATTTGCAGCGTTTCTATATATATATATATATATATATATATATATATATATATGTGTGTGTGTGTGTGTGTGTGTGTGTGTGTGTGTGTGTGTGTGTGTTTATTTTGTGCATTAAAGAAAGTTGAATAAGAATATCAATGCTGATATATTATTTTCATTTAACATTAAGAAAAAAAAGAATTTTTGTCTTTTTATTCCCATTAATTATTATCTCAAATTTTTCGAAAAAAATATTTCGCCAGCTTTTGAACACTTTTACACACACACACACACACACACACACACACACACACACACACACACACACACACACACACACACACACATTCATATCGAAGCCATTTTTTAAATCCTAGATATACTTGCTAAATATAAGATAAATGATACGTACACAAAATATAGAAAGAGAAACAAAATATGTAAAAGTGACGTGACGAAAAGTATTTGATTAAATATGAATGGCGCTATGTCGGCAAAGAAATGACGAAAGCATATTTGAAGGGTGAGAGTAACGGAGAAAAAAATGATAAAAATCTGTATTCTAGTGTAAATAAATATACATATATTTTCATAATATAAATCGCATTTTAAAAATTCAGTTTTGAATTCAGAGTTTTCCTTCTCCTAGCGTGGTTAACTATCCACGTTTTAAGACCCTAGTCTGTTCAACTATTTAACCATAGCTGGAGAATGAGTTGACGGATTCATATCTTTTCCAAGGGTATTAGCGATATGTGAAATGTAAAAAGCCGCGTCAAGGATTTGAACTAATGTTGACGAGCCGATTTACAACGAATCTAACCATTAGACTCACGACTCCATATATATATATATATATATATATTATATATATATATATATATATATATATATATATATATATATATATATATATATATTATCCAATTGCCGCTTTAACTTTTCTGTTGTAGGTGCATTAGTAATTTAACATAGTGTGTTCAATATTTCAAACATATACCTATAATGAAAGTAATAGGAGAAAAGATTTATGGGTCTACCATGTTTTGATCTATATGATCTCATCTGGACCCTATTTTATAAATTCGTATAGATCGAAATTATGATAGACCCATCAAACTTTTCTACTATTGCTATCATATATATATATATATATATATATATATATATATATATATATATATATATATATTTATTTTATTTATATATATATATATATATACTATTATATATGTATAATATAATATATTATATATATATATATATATTATATATATATAATATAATATCATTTTAGATCAGATATACACGACCTTTTTCGGAAGTGGGCTGCATATATATATGTATATATATATATATATGTGTGTGTGTGTGTGTGTGTGTGTGTGTGTGTGTGTTTGTATATTTATGTGTGCGGCCACTTTCGAAAACGTTGTGTATATCTGATCTAAATGATTATTATTATTATTATTATTATTATTATTATTATTATTATTATTATTATTATTATTTCACTGGTTGTAAGTTTTTCACACCAGTGTAAGCTGATAGTCTTTCAGTGAAGTCTGAGTTACAACAAGTCTCATCAGGTTCTCCGAGGCTCTTCTGAGTATTCTTGCCGATTTCGACAATGCAGTTGCCTGGATGGTCTCTATTCTTCCTCTGATTTCCAAACCTGTTTTCTAAACTTCTAGGAACCATAACAAGGAAAAAATTACAATTAGTATCACTTTCAACTTCATATCACACATAATTTTTAATTCTCTAACAAGGTCCAGCTACTTGTTTATCTTTTCGTTTTCTTTTATCTTCACTCTGTTATCTGTTGGTACTGCAAAATATCATAGTTCCAAATTCTCCTTTTCTTGTTAATCAATTCTAGGTCTGGTTGTTTGGCTGGGATAAGGTGATCCGTCTTTATCTTCTAATAGAATGTTATGCGTTTCATTATCAAGAACAGATTGTTTATGCAAATACCATATTGTTGTACGGTCAAATTATTATTATTATTATTTACCCCAAACCTTTGTACGAGTAGGAGGCGACACAAGGTCATTTTAAACGGAGCTTAACTGGCTTAAATGCATAGTTCTTCTTGACCGATTTCCATACAAAGATCAAAGAACCCAGTCTGCCCTACTATTTACCCATAACTGGAGGGACAATAATTGGATTAATACATTTCCCAAGTGGTAATTGCACTATATGAAATGCAAATAGCCTTGTTCAGAATTTGAACTACGGTGATAACCATTACACCACGAGCATCTATGATATTGTTCATTTGTCCAATTCCTCCCGGCACTTTCTTCACTAAATAATTCACTGTAGTTGGTTTATCTGTGTTGTACCGGCCGTTCCTACAGTGGAGAATATACACCGGTTCTCACTATAAATAGTGAGACACCGAGTGAAAAGGTTGTACTGTTACCGTTTAGCGGCAAGCTAGCCGTTCTTGTACCTTATTGTAAATACACTTGTCTCATTTTACCCTACCTCGACTTGACTTCTTTTTTTACTGTTGAACTAACATCACAACAATCTGTAATAATGGTTTCGACGTTGACCATTTAGCTAATTTCAAGTGTCATTTAGACAAGTCATATCATATCTTCGATGTTTACAGTTTCCAAGAATTTCTTTAACGTTTTTTTTTCTTTCTTTCTGTGATGACACGTTATATTATCTTGAATAATAATTCTTTATCTCTCTTATTTTACAAACTTGTTCTATTAACCACACGAGGTAGCCTTGAAATGTTTAATGGTGTCAATGCCTTGGCAAACATTCGTTGGCAAACCGCCCACATACATCGTAAAGTTTTTACTACTAATACTCTGCCTCCTCTGTCTACATATACTACTCACGTACGTACATCTTATTATAATGGGAGATTCGGTGTCTGTCTGTAACCAGAAGTATGTCACTGCTTACGTCACAATACACTTTATTTGTTTTATAGTCAGAGTCATGATTGATAGTCATAATCAAAATCATTAATAGAATAAATCGTATTTATTAAAATGTCTCTATAAAATCTGAGTTAGATTTACCTCAAAACAGCGAAGGTTATTAGTGCATTTAAAATTCTGCAATCACTGTGTCTTATATATCACGAAGAACTGAAGGTTTACATAATGTATGGTATGGCTAATTTGCATAGCAAAACCGGGTTTAATAAATTATTATTTCGTGCATTTGATCTCTCATATGATTTTATTCTCCAACGAAATAAAATCAATCTTATCAATGATTTTATATTGAAACGAATTAAAATATAATTAGAATAATTTTAATCTTTTTATATGCGTTCTTATTTAATTTTGTTAATATTTCCAATTTGATATATTTCCCTACATTAAAACTTAGATACTTACGTCCAGAGGGTATGTGCGCATGTTCTTGCTAGTATATATGAATGAATAAAACTCTTACCACAATAACAAAAATAAAAGAAACAATAACTACAACCAATAATGCCCCTGAAGATGGCCATGAATATGTTTGAAAGCCCTTGGGAACACATAATGGGGCACCTTTTCAACCCTCTGGATTCCTGATATAGGGAAAATTACGAGACGTTGTAAACATATGCCCTATAATACTTTGGGCTAGAGCACCGTCCCAATGTATGTATGGGAACGATGCTCCGGCTAAGTACTACAGTCGTTGTGTTGGATGATACAATACTATAGAGCCCTGACGGAAAGCTGTTTTTGTCTCTGTTCCAACTCGGCTGAAATACGATACCCGAAAGCTGTCAACGGGGTCAAACAAAACAAACAGGAACACCTTCTGATAATTATACACAAGATATATACATTTATTGTTTTTTTTTATATACAATGATTTATATTCTTGTATAATGTCAGAAGAGCGGGGTGATTTTCTTTGTTAGTTGACTGGCGATCTACAGCTAATGGATAACTTATTAACTTGGTTTGTTACCGAGTGGCAGGTCGTCAGAGAGCAGTATGGACGGCGACAAGGGATCAGACGTGTAGCGACGTGGAGCTAGTCTTCTGTTAGCGGCGTGTCAGACTCTGGCGGAAGTCCTCCTCTTCTCTTCTCGGTCTCGTAAAGATCATCAAGAAGTATTCGTGTCTTTTTAACAAAATATGACGCCATCTAAATTGTGTCAACATCCGTCAAAAATTTCAATAGTTCTATGAAATTGATAAAGTTGGCGATAGCCAATTTCTCCTCTAAATGTAAAAGACATAATTTATTAACCATTCTATTATTGTGTGATCTTTTAACATCTTCTCATTTATGAAAGGATCTATGCTGTATTTGATTTTAATATCCAATACATGTTTGGAAAAGGCTGTAATATGCATATATTTTATATTTGGTACGCTAAGTTTATGGTTGTAAAATCTTTTTTGAAACTATATTGTGCCGAGCGGTTATGGATCTTTCATTATTATTTTGTTCATTAATTTGTACATGGTACACTAGCTTTATATATATATATATATATATATATATATATATATATATATATTGCGTCACAATAGTTAAGTGAAAATACGGTCAGAAAAAAAGAAGGAAAATACAACGTTTTAAGTCTATGTATATATATGTGTGTGTGTGTGTGTGTGTGTGGTGTGTGTGTGTGTGTTTGTGTGTGTGTGTGCGTGGCTGTAGAGGGTTCTGGAAGAACATAAGGAATATACGACCACCTTAAATGTTTCAAGCTGGTTACTGAAAAATGATATCTTTAAGTGGCTAGTTTAAGTGAAAATCGGCCTTGAAAAAATTAATGATTGGAAAATGGGCGTCCAGCAGTCTAGAAATAAATTCATGTGCGCTATTTTAGGAATAATTGGAGTCTTGATTCTGCCCAGAAAAGCCAGTACCTATTTCCTGGGTGGTCAATCAAGACAGTGTTCAGAGTATGATCGGCATATATTCAGCCGGCTCAAGCCCCAACGACAGATCGAGACTGGCCGTTGGAGTAGGACCTTTGAGCAGTGGTCAGTTGATAGATAGAAAATATGTAAGGTCCCACACGATAGAAAGTCAGACTTGTATTTTATTCTAGCAGCCGACTTAAGAGAACTTCTTGCCAGCTGACGACATAGATTTGTGCCCTCTGCTCCAAACAAAGTGTCACACCTTCCTCCTCCTTTCAAACTTTGTGTTGTTGCATTTTTCTCATCCTTGTGAACCAGCCAGAATGTTTTTATGCTCCGAAGTATAGTTATATTTTCGCTGATGAAACTAATCACGATACAAGAAAAAATATCACGATATATCGACTACTAAATCAATGAATATATATCCGTATTGGGGAGAGTCCCAAAGACGTAATAGCTAACGGAATGCACTGCGACATCAAAAAAGCAATTTCAAACACCTGGGAGATTTTTTGTGTCTAAGCACCACGCCTTTCAACTCCCCACTTACCCCCACAGTTCCAAGCTGTGCTTCTCATACGCTGCGTTGGCGAAAGCAAGCATCGGACCTGGTACCTTTTAGTGTCTTGTCAGATGCTCTACCGACTGAGCTAAATCGAAATGAATATGTAAAATTGAAAATAATTGCGTCTGAGGAGGAGCGCTACGCAAACCATTAGCTCAGTCCTTTACCACACACTTCCAAGCTGTGCTACTCTCGCGCTGAGTTGGCGTCAGACATTATCGAGCCTGAAACCCTGGAACCTGGAGGTTCCTGGGTATATGTTCTACCGACTGGGCTAAACCAAAATAGATATATAAAATTGACAATAATTTTAAATTTCAAACTTTCCTACTATAATATTGAATAATAGAATTGGCTACCCCGCGTCACCCGTGTAGAGGGGATGGAAAAACCCTGGTGTATTGATTTGTTTACTTTTGAGATTTACAAATTCTCGACATTTTTAAGTAAAAATTCAATACCATTTCTATGAATATTTTTATTTTCAAATATCTTCGAATATAACTCAAAGCTTCATATTTTTTTAATATAAAAAGCAAGAACCTGTGATATTTATTGTGTATATATATATTTAATTTGTCGTTATATGTTTTATTTTTGTAGATCAATATGGACATACATACACACAACATGTCCTTTATATATATATAGACAGATTACAGCACTTTCGAATATTTATTCCTAACTTCCTTTTGATGTTTGTTCTTTTTCTAAACGTTGTAGATTAAAAGATTTTCAGGGTCTTACCTTCTAAATCTTAACATGTAGATGTTAACCGTTTGAATTTGATGTTTTTAAAAAGATATTACTCCCAAGATAATGTTATTCCAATCGCAATAATCCCAGATTATTGTGGCATTCATATACGGAAATGCATTGATTCAAAACACGTACATATTTCAGAAATATCTTTTTTTTCCATTTATTTCTACTTTATATTCAACAAGCATTTTTCCTTTTGTAAAAATATCTCTTAAATCCATTTCAAATCTCCGAGCGATTTGCTCCGTAAATAAAACAAATTATTTTTCGAAATAAAACTGGAATTATCGATCCGATGTGAATATTCGCTTTGTCAAAAAAGAAAAAGAAAAAGTAATTTTTAGTTCAAATTGAAACCCTGAGAAAAATTTTCTCAGAATAAAGTATTTATTATAATCATATACACGTGCAATAGGCTCTTGCTAATTGGGAAAGAAAAAAAAAGAAGAGATTTATACTATAACTTATCCCAATTATACGAATGCTGAAGTTAATCTAAGCAATATATTATACGTGATTTTTGTTGTTTCAATTTTTTTCCCAGTTTTAATATCTAGAGGGGCAATTTCACAAAATAAAAAATAAATAAATAAAAAATTAAAAAAATTAAAAAAAAGAATAAGGAAAAAGAAAAAGGAAAAATAATACCAACGTTCGATTTTCAGCTGAGTGTGCCGGTCTCCATTTCGTATGACTGAAATTTAGCGAATTACATTCAAAGAATTATAAATTTGATTACCTGCATGAGGGGTAGGTTTAGATCAGTCGGTAGAGTATTCGACTAAGAACTAAAAGGTTCTGGCGTTCGATACCGGCCATCGCCAACACAGCGCATGAATAATCATGTGTGGTCAGTGCTAAGAATGGTATGTATCCCTAAAAATGAAACATTCCAAATGCTTTTGCGTAGCTTTATTTTTGTACATTAATTCTGGACATACATACACACAAACTGTCCTTTATATATGTATAGATAGATTACAGCAACGCAAAATTAAAAGAAAGTGAATAAAAAGAAGATACATGTTTGTTTTATTTGTAATATTGAAATTATGAATTACGGAGTATATTTCGGTAATTTTAATCTTATGTCGTCCCGGCCCTTGCCTTAATTTACGATATGTTTTCGTGAGCCAGCGTCAGGCAAAATGTTGGCCCAAGTTCCGAGATGTGCTTTTGTAACTTTTTTGACGGCAAATTAATGGAGATATTTTAAAGTATCCCCTTCAACATTTTATCGACAAATTAATGTAGATATTTTACAACCGGTCTTTTAAGAAAGAGTAAGAGAGAGAGTTAAATCAAGATTATTATATGGGCCGGTTTAGCTCAGTCGGTAGAACGTTCGGCTAGGAATCCCAAGGTTCCCGGTTCGATAGCGGCCCTCGCCAACTCAGCGTATGAGTAGCACAGGGATCTGTGCGGTAAAGTGAAGAGCTGATGGTTGATGTGGCTCTCCACCTCAGACGCCGAAATAATCTCCTTGGTCTAGCGCTAGTGAAAAGGGGGTAGACTCCTTTGCTGTCTGGCTGATACTGACACTAGGCCGCCCCGACGACTTTACTTACTTTTATACTTCTTATACTTTAGACATATTGAACTATTTTGCAACATTGTTATAATTAAATTATCATACTGTGGTATATCCACAGGTCCTGCTAGTACATAATATGTTGGTTAGGTTGGTTGGTTGGTTGTATGGGGTTTATATTAATGGGTTTTGAATTTTCAAGATGAATGAAAGATTCATAATAATGTAGTAAAATAAAAGTTTTTGAAGGGTTCAATTAAGTTCAGTAAAAAATATTTCTATATTTTTCAAACCATGAAAAGCTTCTGAGTAAAAAAAAAAAAAAAAAAAAAAAGAATTCCATTTTACAACGTAATCAATTTCGAATATCTCTCCTGTATTTCCCGTCTTTCTTTTCAAAATCAAAACACTCTGCTCTGATTGAAACACGTGTTTACATATGTTTTTCTATTGTTATCAGTAGTGCAAAATAAAAAACACCATCCGGGCGATGTAAAAGTAGATTTTTAAAACATCTTGCCTGAGGGGTGGGATTATAAAATTCAATGTCAGCGAGTTTGTACCCTAAGTAAGTAAAATCATCAAATTCATTAAAGGATTAAACAATTTGAAATGTAAACTATAAATATTTATTAAAATAAAACAAACTATATATAGATATATAATACCAGTCATGTATTTATTAAAACTTGTTTTAAAAAAAACAGTGAGGACAGTCTAATGTTGTATGTTCAAATTTTGAGTGTATTTATTCTATGTTATGACGATTTTGGGTAATGTGACGTAAGGAGTGACGTAATTTTTATTACAGACAAAAAGCGGAAGCGAATCTCCATTATTAATAGATTTTATTTGAATAATTTTAAATAGAATACTGTATGTGTAAGCAACTTTTGGTCGAAACAGGATTCGGCATTTAATAAATTTCATCCATCCCAAAATATTTTTTCCATTTACCTTTTCAAGATATCTGATTCATTTTCTTTTTTTCTCACTCACACACACACACACACACACACACTTATATATATATATATATATATATATATATATATATATATATATATTTGTGTATGTGTCTGCGTGCGTACGTGCGTGCGTGTGTGTGTGTGTGTGTGCACGCGCAAGTCATTAACCGTCTACCGTCGAAAAGTTTTTGTCAAGGTAACCTCATATAATTTTCATGGTAGAGCTGAGTTATAGTGTTCTGATCATCCCGGCATTACACTCGAGAAAATACATTTTCTATTCATATATCAGTAAATGGGAGTGTGCACTTGCCGCAATGTCGTGATTATTTTCTTAATGTGAAGAAGAAGAAGAAGAAAGAAGAAGAAGAAGAAGAAGAAGAAGAAGAAGAATGGGTGAATGAATGATTGACTGAACGAAAGGAAGAAGAAGAAGAAGAAGAAGAAGAAGAAGAAGAAGAAGAAGAAGAAGAAGAAGAAGAAGAAGAATGAATGAATGAATGAATGAATGAAACAAAAGAAGAATGAATGATTGAATGAAGAAGAAGAAGAAGAAGAAGAAGAAGAAGAAGAAGAAGAAGAAGAAGAAGAAGAATGAATGAATGAATGAAACAAAAAGAATGAATGATTGAATGAAGAAGAAGAAGAAGAAGAAGAAGAAGAAGAAGAAGAAGAAGAAGAAGAAGAAGAAGAACAAGAACAAGAACAAGAACAAGAACAAGAAGGAAAATGAATGATTGAATGGAAAAAAGAAGAAGAAGAAGAAGAAGAAGAAGAAGAAG
>CM042145.1:122123557-122143557 GCA_023376005.1 Doryteuthis pealeii
ATTCATTTTTGAAGGGTACTCAATTTTTTTTTCAAACCCAATTTTTTAAAGGCACTTTTAGTTTTTTTATTTAACCTATACATGGATCCCTAACATATACTATCACTCCCAGTCAGAGTGGATCTGGGAGTAATGGTGATGAAGGGGTACTCCACATTACCCAGCGTACCAGAATTGGAACTTCACCATCAGATAGAGTTTAACGTAATACCATGGATATTAAGACTCTCCTCCACCGCTTTCTAGCACATATATGATAAAAAGAGTTGAGGCTTGGCATAATGACAGTAGGGTTATATCAATCATATAGGTGCTAGGGTTTGACTTTATCGGCAGATTAATTCAAGGGAGCCACTCTGACTGCCCGTATAGCCTTATTAGGGGCCAAAGTAGAGTCTTGCATATCATGGACTGATTCAACCGACGGGGTTCTTGACAATGTCTCCGCATCCCATATATATATATATATATATATATATATATATATGTGTGTGTGTGTGTGTGTGTGTGAGAGTTTATTTGTAATATTAATCTTATTATAATGGAGATTGTGTGTTTTTCTGTCTGTAACCGAAATTATATTACTACTCAAGTCACAATTCCCTTAGTTATTTACGTCACATTCTCCATGATTCTATTTCTATTTAAACCTCAATTAATAATAAAACTGTTTGACATTATTAATACTGTTGGCCTTACCTAAATACTAATAACATGCAATTGTTTTTATATATACAACAAAATACCAGTTTTCAGTGTAAACATAAAGCTAATTTGCATATTGATATTAAAAAAAACTGATTTTAATAAAAATGTGATTGGTATTATTGATTTCTAATTGTTTGGTTTTATCTTAATGAATATGAGTAAAAATCTCTTCAATAAATCCTTAAAGAAATTCATTAACAAGAAGAAATAACTGTAATTGTATTCTTTACTTCCTATTTTAACTAAATAGTTAAATTAGGAAAATTTAGCATTGAAAAACGGAAGTGATGAAAGAGTAAGTTTCAGTTGTTCTATTTTCCGATTTGAATTCTTAATTTGTTTCATTAGCCTTTCTTATTTAATCTAATATTTTATTACATCTAAACTTAAATACTTGCACCCGGAGGGTGCATATATTTGCTAGTATTCTTAATATATTTTGGTATATTTATAGGTAAAGTCTATTCAGTATCATTGATAAAGCAAAAAATAACAATGAAAAAACACGAACACAGATTAAATCCAATTTAGGATAAATACAGTTTTAAATAAAAGATAATATAGTAAAATTCCATAGAAAAGCAGATTAAAAGACCATCAATTCTCTTAAAAAGAAAACCAATATTCCCAGCATGCAAACAAAGTTTTGGGAAATTAACCATTAAATGCAATTTAACATCATACCCAGGACACTAAGTACCTCAACATTCTCTTTGGTTTGTTTTTTTTGTTTCATGGTATATCAAACGTCGTGGGTTATTTAATACTAAAGCCACCCTTGTAGAAGAACAGTAGCTGTACTATTTAACCCATAGCTGGCGGATAAAGGGATTCATAATTTACTCTCTGAGAGTGAGTTCAACAATTTACGTCGCACGTATTCCATCATAGTGTAATGGTTAATGAGCTATTCTCACAGATCCATTTTACTGAGTAGTGAGTTATATCCAAACTGGATTCTCAATACCTCCGAGCTTGTATCTCATCCTACCCGGGGCCAACGGGTTGTGTTAATACAGAAGGTGCAGCAGGTTAGGCCACGGAGACTCCCCTGTAAAACATTTACATTATTGAATAAGCTTAGAAAATCCTGACTGTCTGAATTATATCATTCTACCTGTGTGTGTCGGTATTTATGTGTCTATATATGCGTTGGTGTGTGTATGTGTATGATCGTATATCGGTGTCTTTATCAAAGGAAACCAAAGGGTCTAGGGCAGAATAACGCGCAAGTGATAATCTCATAAAATACGTATTTTTTCATACGTATACATTTCATTACATTTCACGGAAATTTCCGAAACCTTTCAGACACTAGGATTAGGGTTAGGGTAAGGGTTAGGATTGGTTTGAGTGTTAGGGTTTGTGTTAGGGTTATTTTAGTGGTAATGTTAGGTTCAGTGTTAATGTTAATGTTAGGTTTAGGGTTAGGGTACATCGAGAGTTTCAGTAATCTAATGTTATTCATACATTAAATGTGATTCTAAAGATATTTCTTGCATGCTCTTCTTATTCGTATCATCTAATTATATTTATATTCAAAATGCGATTCTAATGACCTTATCAGTTGCGCGTTATTCTGCATTTGAACCAACCATGGCTTCATGTATTCGTTGCGACACGTGGATGAAGCATTGATAAAATTGACCTTTCAGCAAATATCTTTGGCACATTACACACACGTTTGCAACAATTCATTTTTGTTTTCAATAGATATAATTGAAAGGAGTAAAGGCCCCTTATAACAATGAATGGTTGAAAGAAATGGTGGAATAGCTTGAAGGAAATTCCTTTTCAAGGAGGGAAAGGGATTTGGCCAATGGAAACTCCATGTACTATCGTAAAATGTCCATAGAAAAGAATAAATAGAAAAGAAACAGGATAAAAGAATATATATATATATATATATATATATATAATATATATATTAATAATATGTGTGTGTGTGTGTGTGTGTGTATGTGGTGTAAGAGAGAGAGAGAGAGAGTGAGAGAGAGAGAGAGAGAGAGAAGAAAGGAGAAGGATAATATCAGACTGAGAGTACGATACAGATATGCACACACACACACACACACACACACACACACACACATGTATATATATATATAGGGGCCGGGTTAGCTATGGGGGCCCGGTTAGCTCAGTCTGTAGAGCGTTCGGCTAGAAACCACATGGTTCCTAGTTCGATACCGGTCCCCAACTCAGCGTATGAGTAGCACGGATCTGTGCGGTAAAATAAGGAGCTGATGGTAGTGGCGCTCCACCTCAGATGCTAAAACAATCTCCTAGGTCTAGCGCTATTGAAAAGGTATAGACTCTTGCTGACTGGCTGATACCGACTTTAGGCCGCCCGTCGACTTTACTTTTACTTTATATATATATATATATATATATATATATAATGAGAAGAAAATATTTTAAAAATATAACAAACACAGGATGTTATGATCAGGGGAAACAATTTCATGTGTCAATACTTAAGCATTTCGGTATATTGTACCATCTTCAGGACACTGTTGAGTAATGCTTATGTGAGGGACAAATGAAAGATGTTAAGTGTATAGTGAATGTGTGAATATGATGTTATTAACTGTTAATTTTTATATGTGCGTTTGTTTACGAAAACCAATGACGTGATCATTGCATGTGCCAAAATGGAAGGTGAAGATCATAAGATGACGCATACATGAACGTGAATAGGCGGAGAACGACATGTTAACAAAGATATGACGTATTTAATATGGAATATTAATGTTAGAAAAGTAAGAAGATTAAAACAATATATAAATCCATATAATCCATATATACGCATATCCACATATAATCATATATTATATATAATATATATATATATATATATATATATATATACATATACAT
This sequence comes from Doryteuthis pealeii, assembly GCA_023376005.1. Taxonomy (NCBI): domain Eukaryota; kingdom Metazoa; phylum Mollusca; class Cephalopoda; order Myopsida; family Loliginidae; genus Doryteuthis; species Doryteuthis pealeii. The sequence goes on from CM042145.1 coordinate 122,127,146, forward strand.
GTGTATACATATATATATATAATACATGTATACATATATGTACATATATTATATACAAAATGTATACACGTATGCATAGACTTATCATGTTATAGTGTTGTGACCGGGGTTTGCAATCTTATAACCACCGATTATTGATTTGCCTATGTGTTTGGATATGTTGAAGAAGCCAGGCCTATAATGTTAACTATAGGCCTGGCTTCTTCAACATATTCAAAAACATTACGTTTGTGTAAGTCGGGTGTGGCCAATGGGTAGTCGAGTCAGTATTACTTCTTCCTATCGGGATTTTCAATATCCCAGTTACCATTCTCCTACTGTTGGCTTAATTGATAATTATTTGTTCGGTGTACTACTATTCCAACTTTGAAGTCATTTTTGCTTGATAAATATCTTTATTTTAGTTCTTTAGATATGTATATGGGACCTTAAGTTTTCATCAATTTCTTTATTAATGCCATAAAATGCAGTTGAAATGGCTTTGTCATTTCGCGTTATTTCAACATGACTTGGAAACCAACACATCACAACAAATAGTGAAATAGTGAAATTACATAGTAACTTGATTATTAGATGGGCTGTCAAGTATTTTTTTTAGCGTCATTAATACGAATAAGGAATCAGATATGATTATATATATATAATTAAAAATATATATTAATAATAAAAAATAATAATAATAATAATAATAATAATAATAATAGAAAAACATAAAATTTAAGTATACAAAAAAGTTATTCAGGGCAAGATATTCTTATATTAGGTTATTTTTATGTTTCTCTATTATCATTATTTTATCTTATTTTGTATTCAAAATAGTACTAAATAGGATACAATGTACACAAGGACAAACTCTTGTTAGTAACCCGTGTCGGCTTTTCAATAAATACTTTTTATCCATACAAAATTTTCTTTCCATTTATCATTCAACATAATTGTCGGATTCACTTCATTTTTCACACTTACACACACACACACACACACACACACACACACACACACACATATATATATATATATATATATATATATAATATTATATGAGAAGTAAATACACAAGCGATGTGATATGATATGGCTTTTTTTAGCCGACAATTTGTTGGGAGAATATGTGCTTAATTGAAGTCGTACCTAATTTTGAAAGTTAATTAATTGATAATTAATTAATTAGGCGGGCATACCTATTTAAATGTAAGGCTAAAAAAATCGAGAAAAATTAATCTCTGTATGTACATTTCGGCCTATTAGGCCTCATCAGCAGAGCTATCGATAGGAAGACCGCCTTATGCGTGATTCGAAACATAATATTTTTTAAAAAGCATATTCGCCGGACATAAAGCTTGATGTCTAGAAACATCCTATCTGTAGAATTTAGAACAAATTAATTGTTAATAAATAAATAAGGCATGAACTCTATGATAAGCATTTAATAGTTTTCTAACAAGATGAGTTCAACCGCATGTCTTATATTTTATCATTATTAGCTACTAATGCACAATAGCGGGCAAGAGATAATATCATTAGATAAAACGTATTACATTTTATTATTCACGGAAACATTTGTGACGTTAGGGTTAGGCATAAGGTTGGTATTATGGTTAGTGTTAGGGTTAGGATTAGGTTAGTTCGGAAGTTTCCGAATCTTATGCTATTCATACGTAAAATGGGATTCTAATGATATTATCTCTTGCGCGCTATTCTTCAGATATACCAGTGTTAGAATCAATGTTAGTCTTATGGTTAGTATTAGGCTACTTTGGCAGTTTCCATAATTTAATGTTATTTATACGTAAAATGTGATTCTAATTATGTTATCTCCTGTGCGCTATTCTGCATTTGTACGCATTATTAAGTTATAATTAATTATGGGCCATTCTTCTCAATGTTAGGGCATTTTAATACCATTGCTTAATTAAAATTATCGCTATATATATTTACCAACCCCACCGCACAAGCAGGATGCGACAATTTCTTAAGCATCATATATATATATATATATATATATATATATATATATATATATATATATACCAACCCCTCTGCACGAGCTGGAGGCGACATTCAATTTTTTAAGCAGAGTTTATCAGGTTTGAATTCAGAGTTTTCCTTCTCCTAGACCGGTTGCCTAACCATGGTTAAAGAGTCCAGTCTGCCCTACTATTTACCCATAGCTGGAGGGAGAGTAGGATTCATACCTTTCCCAAGGGTATTAGCGCTAAGTGAAATGCAATTACCACGTCCAGGATTTGAACTCGGGGCGACGAGTCCATTTCCCATGACTTTAACCATTACACCAAGCGCTTCCAACTATCGCTATAAGGTGTCTTTATTATCTCAATCAGTAGAGAAATCGGCTAGGAATCACAAGGTTCCTAGTTTGATACCGGCCCTCGCCAACTCAGCGTATGAGTAGCACAGGGATCTGTTTGCTAAAGTAAGGAGCTGATGGTAATGTGGCGCTCCACCTCAGACGCCTGAAAAATCTCCTTGGTCTAGCGCTAGTGAAAAGGGGATAGACACCCTCGCTGATTGGCTGATACCGACTTTACGCCACCCCGACGACTTTTTTACTTTTTATTGTAATGCAACATACATACATGCATTTTATTATACAACGTATAATAATTACCTCGTGCGATACACTGTTCTAATCAAACGCCATCCTGGGATGGAAACACAGTTTACGCTAACAGCGGAACTGCCCAAGCGCCACGAGCTTTTTTTTTACCACTGAACCGGGTATTTTCAACAAGTATTTATACTCAATAGCACAAGAGATAATATCATTAGATAACGTATAAAAAGCATCGAAAAATCCAAATAAATAGTAAGTAGTCTCGTAATTTGAATATTGATTGAGGATATGTATTCCGTTAAATTCAGCGGACGAAAGATATGTAGAGTAAATATCTCGAGGACGTGAAACTCAACCGTTTGTGATTTTAATCTGTTATACACACACACACACACACACACACACACACACATACATTTACATACATACACACTCGTATGTGTGAGCGTGTGTAAGTAGGTGTGCATGTGTGTATGTGAGTGTCTAAGTGTGCATATGTGTATTTTTCTGTAATAAATTCACTATTACTACTAGCAAAAAAAAGCCCGCTCCCCGGGTGTTGTAAAAGTTAATTTTTGAATGATATGGCCGAAGAGGGAATGATGTTAAAAATTCAATGTTAGAGTGTTTGTATCATAAGTAAAAAAATTATTAAATTTATTAGAGGAACAAAGAAATGAATAAATAAAACCATTTGAAATGGAAACTTAGTTCTGTGCCTCAAAAATTAAATGTTGCGTGCATCTATTAATTATGAATTAAATAATCCCTTTGAATATTTTATAAATGAATTTTAGACAAAGTCGTAGGTATTTATTCATTTATTTGTAAACTTTTTAGTTAACCTATTGATACTAAAAAAAAAAATTGATTACACATTTCGCAAATATTTTTTTCCATTTAAAGTAGCAATACAGTTCAGTTTATTTTTAAGTGATACAGTTTTAATTAATTTCATTGGTTGATCTTTATTCTCTGTATTGAAGATTTTGGGTAATGTGACGTAAGCAGTGACGTAGTTTCAGTTACAGACAAATTGAGACCGAATCTCCATTATTAAAAGAAGATTATACAGTGATTCCTTTTTATTCATTAAACACTGTTTAGGACAATATGCAAACCTTCTTTTTTAAAAGTATCCGTTGTATTCTTTTTGTGTAAAATCCTTTGCTCATAATTGGATGTAAGTGGTTTATTTTCCTATACTTCTCACGTCCGTTGCCTTATCTTGGGATTTATGGAAACTCATCAATTCTTCCTTAAGATACCTCACCGTCAATTTTTGTGCATTTAGCCGATATCCAGGAACTACAAAAGTCCCAAAACGGTATTTTAAAATCAGAAACGTATGCATACAGAAATAGACAATTATAATCATTTAATAGTGTGTGTATATGTGCTCATGTGTGTGAGTGTGCATGTGTAATCGTGTGTGAGTTTGTGGTGAGTGTGCGAGTATGTGTGTGTGTGTTGGGTGAGGTGTGTGTGTACGTGTGTGAGTGTGTGTAAATAGGCGTTTGTGAGTATATGGGTGTGTGTGTGCGATTGTGTATGTGTGTGAGTGAGCGTGTTTTTGACTTTGAGTGCGAGTATATTCATGTGCACGTTTGTGTTTGAGTTTGTTTGTGCTTGTTTGTTTGTTTTGTTTTGTTTTTTTGTTTTACGGTATATCAACCTCAGTGGGTCATTTAATGCCGATAAAGTTTTGAAATAAATCAATTCTTAATGGATAATACAATTTTTTTCTAAAATACATTTTTCTATTTAACCCATAGATGGGACCCTAACAGGTACTACCACTCCGGGTCAGAGTGGACCAGGGAGCAATGGTGATGAAGGGGTGCTCCACATTCCCCAAATCTGGAACCTCACCATCAGATAGAGTTTAACGTCATTCCCAGGAAATGTAGACCCGCAGCCACCGCCTTCTAGCACCCATACGATAAAAAAGGGTTGGGGCTTGCCATAAGGGCAATAGGGTTGGGAAAATCATGTAGGTGCTAGGGCTTGACGTGACCAGCCGATTGATCGGAGGGGGCCTCTCCGACCGCCCGTCTAGCCCAAGATAGGGCCCAAGTGGAGTATTGCAAGTCATGAACTGCTCATCCACCTGGGCTCTATCCTTAAGCATCACGAGTCGACACTCACGGCCAACAGGTGGCCCCATTGGGGGGTATGTGCTTGTGTATGGGTGTATGTGAATGTGTATGTAAATGTGTATCTATTTGCATGTGTGTTTTTATGTGTATCTTGTATGAATGTCTATATATATATATATATGCGAGTTTGAGAGTGTATGTGTTTTTTGTCTGGGCGTATGTAAATGTGTATCTGTTGTGTGTGTATGTGTGTTTATCTGTGTCCTGTGTGTGTATGTATGAGTTTTCAAGCGGGTGCGCGTGTGTGTATTATTGCGGAAGTGTGCGATCTTATACGCTGATAATGAAACTATTTTACATGTCGTACAAAACAAGCGGTAATGTTTTATTTCATCAAAACCATATCCTGCTTCATGTTCGATATTCATTTTCTTTCATCAATTGACAAAATCATCGCGTTAATAGAATTTTGAAACTGAAAAAAAATATTATCGTCAAACCCCACATCCCCAAAACTATTTATTGGCCCTAAAATTTTGCATTTCGTTTCAGAGAATGAAAATCAATAATATCCTAAGATGAAACATTAATATTCAATTTTTTCGTACATTTCTATCATTTGTATCTTTGGTATCTGAGAGGAATAAACATGGCAGATATAAAGAGTATATTTATTTATGTACGTGATTGATATATATATATATATATATAATATATATATATATATATATATATATGTGTGTGTGTGTTGTGTGTGTGTGTGTGTGTGTGTTAATGTATGAGTAGTAGTTTACCGGTGGGTTTGAGTCCGATCGCTGGAAGCGCACAGTATCCAGTGGTTAAGACTGAGAAAAAACAAATACCTAAGTGCTCAATACAATGTAGAGCAAAAATTATTTATATAATGGATAGACGTTCGTCTATAAAAGATAAGTCCCATTCCAAGGGGCATGTATTGTACCAACTGAGATTAATCGAAAACTCGATTAATTCAATGGATGTAACCCTGAAGAATCCATCGATGAAACCGAGTAGGTTACTTCTATCCATTATATAATATATATATATATATATATAATATATATATATATATATATAAACTCTGACCTCGGCCTATCGTAGCTGTCAGTAAAAGGCATCATTTTAACTTGTAAATACATACATCGGTAGATCAATGTTACGATCACCTAGAGAACTCGAGTCTGTAAGCAACAGACAGGTAATGCCTTACTCTAAACGGTGAAAGTTTGTTGAAATCAACTCTAGAGATGTCTACCAGGCTCTAGGAGCATATAACAATCATCCATAGTCACCGTGTTTCGACGTTTCTGTCTCATCAGTGTGGCTAGATTTAACAACTACTTCTAGCCGAGAGCGAAACCTGTCTGACTTTTCAGCAGTCCGACATCTTCCCTCTTGGCCGTCCGTAGCTATCAGTAAGCGGGAACATTTTAGATCATAATTACATAGATCGGTAGATCTATAATACGATCACCTAGAGAACTCAAGTATATCACGTGTATTTACCCTTATAAATAATGTGTTCGGAGATGTTAAACCGCACTTAATTCATCTGAAATATTCGCCCTCATGCATTTTACAAGAATAAAGTAGTTTTATTCTAATGTGTCTGTTTCACTTCCTCTGTATCTATTTCAGTCTGTCTCTCTATTCCAGCGTTCGTATCTATGCTTTCCCCACATTCTCTGTCTCTCTGTGTTTCTGTCTCTGTCTGTCTCTCTCCATATATATATATATATATATATATATTGTGATAAAGAGAGCAAGTGATAACCTACTCGAGTTTCGCCATAAGGATCTTCAGGGTTAAATCCACTGGATTAATCGCGATAAACGGTTCGTTATGAGGTAGTCTACTACCTCATAACGAACCGTTTATCGCGAAAAGCACACACGTGTAATCGACTGCAATTAATCAATATCTTGATTAATCCAGTGGATTTAACCCTGAAGATCCTAATGGTGAAACTCGAGTAGGTTATCACTTGTTCCTGTATTACAATAAATTTGCTCTACTAACGTATTGAGTACTTTTTATTTGTTATATCGCTGCCTTACCTTTCTGAATTTTGCATCAACTAACCATTGTGACCATATTCACCGGTAAGTCACCTTTTCCATAATATATATATATATATATATATATATATATGTGTGTGTGTGTGTGTGTGTGTGTGTGTGTTTATTTGTATTTTCATGTGTTGATGTACGTATATAAAAATGAAAAAGAAAACATCATGATCAGAAGGATGATTGCGATCTTCTCAACGTCCACTGTACTTTGTATAGTAGTGGCGTGTTTATCCTTGACAATTTAATTTCGCATGTATCGTGTGCTACGTATCGGTGGCCAAGGGGTAGAGTTTTTGATTCTGCGTGCTGGGTTCCCTGTTTCGATTTCTGTCGGAGGGAAATCGTAAGTATAAATCGCTGATGAGACTTAATAAAGTTGAAACAGCTGTACGATGTTCTACGTGGGGCGCGGTATTTGCCGAGTTAGCTTGTCATGATTATTTTCAATAACTATCGAATTTTATACGATAAACGCATTGTAATTGCCTTCAAGCAAAAAATATAAATAATAATATACTTTACTCAACAATGTTTCTGAAGCAAATTATCAAATCTCAACACACACACACACACACACACACACACACATATATATATATATATATATATATATATATATATATGTGATTTTTTTAACACTAATACTGTGTAACTTCAATCGAATCTGCTTAATCGAGTGCATTAAAAATATAATATATATTGGGCAATCACTTGCCCAAACACTTTTGTAGTAGTAGTAATAGTAGTAGTAGTAGTATTAGTACTAATTTTAATTCGGATTTGGAAAAGAACTTAATTAATTGAAAATCCGGGAAGAATCGCGTTGATCTAAATAACAACATAGTTCAGATCAGATGAGTCCTGAAGACCTGAGGAGACTTGCTGTTACTCAGCCTCCAGTGAACCACCGGCTTGGGAGGTTGTGAAAAACTTTCACTGAGAGAAATAATAATGCGGAACATGAAAATGTCGGTGATACCAACTGTAGTTAGCGCTGTAGCGATTGTCTATCCCTGCTGGGGTGGACATGTGTCCAAAAGGGATATCCTCCCTTGCCACCGGTGTTTCGCCTATAGGTGATACTACTAGCTCGGTACTTAAACAGGAGCCCGGGAATCTCTGTCTTTTAATTTTGGTCTAGCATACACAAACGATGGACTAGACGCGTGGTGTCTCTGTCTATTAAGTGGCGGGCTTTGCCTCCCTTCAACTCTCATATTCTTTATGAACTCGTTCGTACTTCCAAAGGAATTTGGTCTATCTGTTTTGTATCTTGTCTTGTATATCAATTCCAAGTGCGCAGACAATAAAGTCTGTATTTTTATGTTGTACTTCTTTGTTCAGATTAATTTATGTATATATTCACCTACGTTGAAAGGTTAATTTGAGCCTTCTACCGTATTATAAGAACCACACATTCAATTCTTCTAGCGCGTTTAGAATGGTCTCCAAAGGCTTGTGAAGGGGACAGCAGTAATTGAAAACAAGAGGAAGACTCAACACCCCGCAAACCACTGATAAAATCGGCTAGAATATTTAGAAGAGTCCTTGAGACCTGAGGAGAATTGTTATCATTCAGACTTCATTGAAAGACCGCCAGGTACAACAATATTATAAAAACTTGACAGGAATTCATGACATCGTAGGAAAATTTCTCCACCGGGAATTGGGCAGGAGACTAAAATTGGTTCATACTGACAAATTGTATGTGCACAAATTTGAATCTCTGAATGAGACATATCGAATTATCTGGTACTTTGAATTACAAACGGACCGCCAAATCTCGGCCAAAGGAGAAGACCTAGTTTTCATTAACAAGAAAAAAGGGTACAAATGCAGAATAGCGCGCAAGTGATAATATCATAAGAATCGAAATTTTACGTATAAATAGCATTAGATTACGGAAAATTCCGGCGTAGCCTAACCCTAATACTAACCTAATAGTAACACTTATCTCAACCCTAACTCTATCGTCTGAAAGGTTTCGCGTATTTCCGTGAAATGTAATGAAATGGAATGGTTCTATACGTAATCTAATGATTTTACCTCTTGTGCAATATTCTGCATTAGTACTGAAAAAAGAAATCACAGCGTTTCGGCCGCTGTATCTTCCGGCTTGCCTCAGGTGTTTCCTGTGTATCCGAGCATAGCAATGACCCAACCAGGGAAATAATTTTGAATAGTTTAGCTGTTGATCAAACAAGAACAACTTTTGAAAATAGTAATGACGTCATTACTTTTGCACGCCTTTCATTCCGACATGTATCACGAGAAGCATCATGATCATGTAAAAAAAGTTTATTAACGTTTCCTTACTCAGGGAACATCCGAGGAAGTCCGGAGGATACAGCAGGCAAAAGTTATGATTTTACATACCACAATGAAGATGAGGGCAACAGTCTGAAGAATCAAAATTATACATATCAAGCTTTATCTAAAAAATCAGATAAATAAGAGAAAAGAATCTTTCATTCAGTTGACTTTGCTGTTCCGGAGGACCACAGAGTAACGTAAAAGAGAGAAAACAGCTGGATAAATACGTAGACCCTGCCTGAGAACTGGTTAAGTTGTGAAACATGAAGGTGACATGAGTCGTAAAAAATCCGTAAAAGCGAGTGAATGTACTGAATATAAGATAAAAAATCGAGACCATTCAGACCTTAGCAGTGATTAAGAATCATTTAGGACACATAGAAAAGTTCTTTGTATTTAAGGAGATTTGTTCTTACTCAGATTCCAGGAAAAACCATCTGTTAGAATTGTTTTAAAAAAAAAAAACATTTGTTAATTTTGTTAAACTTCAGTCTCTTGAGCGATTCCTAGTGTCAACTCTTATACTCATTCAATGCCAATTTGCTGTATGTGTTTATCATGTGATTAACTTTTATCTTGCTATTTTTATGAGTATTATGAATTTCTATTTTATGTGACCCCTCCCCCCAAAAAAAGAGAACCCACCCACAAATTTTGAATACAACTGTTAATTTTATTTTATTCTTTTTTTTTCAGAATATGCAGTCAACTTGGTGCTTAAAATATTGTAAAAATAATTTTTCCCAATATCTCATGTCAACCAAGGAAAAACCATTTTGCGATGAGACCTATTTCACCAAAAAATCATACCCTGATGCTGTACAGGACTCAACCGCGGTGCACAATTGGAGAATATTTTAGACAGAAAATGCTTTTAAAGCAAAGCAACCAAGATAACTGAAACTTTGAGGAATTATTGTACAAAGACTACAATTTAAGTTCAAGTTTCTTAAAATTTTATAGACGTTGATTAGATTATATAACATTTATTTGGGTTATGTTTTTCTGGGTCATTCTGTATAAGTAGTCCATATTGCCTTGTTTCTTGTTGCCATCTTTAATTCAATAATAGTATGCCTTAATTATACGACCGCTATCAACTTTCAACACCCTCTGGTTAAAATTGAGACTGTCCAAATCGTCCAAGATAAAATACAAAATTGTAAATCCTGATTATCAGCTGTTTTTATCCTCTGTATTCTTATTTCTTTTTAGTGTCGTCACCTAAGCTAAATAATGGACTATTCCGTTTTTATCATAAAGAAAGAAAGGGAAGAAAAACACATACTACACAGAAAAAACACAATAATAAAGGACGAAAAGAGAGTGGGGGGGATAAAGAGAGATGGTGAGTGCGCGGAATCGAGAACGTTAATATGTTTCAATCGAACATTATGAAAATATGAAAGGAAAGAAAGAAGAAAAAAAGAGTGAAAGAGAGTTAAATTAAAATTATTATACTTTTTGCATGTTGAACTGTTTTTAGCTTTTAAGCAAACATATCAAACGTTATAATGATTAATTTATCATAATGTGGTATATCATCAGGTTCCGCTGTCTATATATAGATATACATAAGATGTTTATATCTTTTTTTAAAATCCCGACCAACGCCGGGTACCTCTACTAATAGAAAATAAGTTTTAACTCAAAATAACATACTAAATAGAATTAAGGTAGCTTTTATGGTTTATTTCTCAGTCGAAACAAGAAATCCGACACATTTTAAGCGTATTTGGTAAAAATTTGAAAGCATTTCAACTGCTCCCACTTGTAAACCTACAAACTGTCTTGTTTTCGATTCCTCCGAAAATAGAGATTCAAACCTCGGGCAATTTTCCAAGTTAATGCCGATAAATAGAAGAGATAGCCTTAAACTGTTTGCCTTCGTGTCTTTCACTCATGTCTCCAAAATATTTACTTGCAGAGTTTGCTCAGAGTACGCATAGCATTCTATTCTATACGTATGCTTCTTCGCTCTTTTTCTATGCGTACGCATCAGTCTGTTTTATTAAGAGCAAAGTTGTGTGCATCTATTTAAAACTGTACACGTACGTCTGTCTGGGAAGGGATATCTCTACTCGTCTATCTGTTTTCCGATAAACCTAATTCGTCTGTCTTCGGTCTAGATGCAATTGTTTATAACCAAATTATAAGTACTTACTTCAACAAAACTAACACGCTTGGTTTGGTTTGTTTTACGGCATATCAACCACAGTGGGTTATTTAATGCCGGCAAAGTTTTTAAATAAATCAATTCTTAATGGATAAACGTTTTTTTTATAAACACATTTTTCTATTGAACCCATAGATGGGACCATACCAGGTACTGCCACTCGGGTCAGAGTGGAACAGAGAGCAATGGTGATGAAGGGGTGCTCTACATTCCCCAGGCCTCCAGAACAGGAATCTCACCATCAGTTAGAGTTTAACGTCATACCCAGAACATGAAGACCCTCAGTCACCGTCTTCTAGCATATATGGTTGGGGTGCATGAGGGTAATAGGGTTAGGTTAGGTTCTAGGGCTTGACGTGACTAGTCGATTGATCGGAGGGGACCTCTCCAACCGCCCGTCTAGCAAAGTAAGGACCAGAATGGTGGGTTGCATGTCATATACTGTTAAGCCACCTGTGTCCCCTCCTTAAGCATCCCGGTTCCACGGTCAACACGGTCACACTGGTTTGGTTTGGTTTGGTTTGTTTTACGGCATATCAACCTCAGTGGGTCATTTAATGCCGGCGAAGTTTTGAAATAAATCCATTCTTAATGGATAAACACATATCTATAAACTCATTTTTCGATTTAACCTATAGATTGAATCCTAACAGGTACTACCACTGCGGGTGACCGTGGACCTTGGAGTAACGGTGATGAAGGGTGCTCCACATTCCCCAAACCTCCAGAACTGGAACCTCACCGTCAGATAGAGTTTGACGTAATTCACAGAAGACCTAAGCCACCGCCTTCTAGCACATATATGATAAAGAGGGTTTGGGTTCATGAGGACAATACGGTTGGAGCCATCATATAGGTGCTAGGCTTGACGTGATCAGCCAATTGATAGGATGGGGCCTCTCCAACCACCCGTCAAGCCCAAGTAAGGGCCAAAGTGGAGTGTTGCATGTCATAGACTGCTCATACATCAGGATTCCGTCCTTAAGCATCACAGGTCACCACCCACGACCAACAGGTGGTCCAATTTGGAAAGGGGTTGTTAACCCCTCTGCAGAGGTGCAGTCGGTGTATTCTACAGCCCCAGCCGACAAGTTGAAACGAATGTAGTTCCTGTTTTAGAAATATTTAATTATTGACATTTCCTCCGTTGTTTCATGTTTTCATTATGATTGAAACAGATTAGCCTTATTGCTTCCGCGCGCTCGTTCACTTTCTTTATCCTTTCTCCTAATCTATTTCTTTATTCCTTTTGTTTCTTATTATATTTTCTCTGTTAACCTGTCCTTTTTCTTTCCTTTCTTTATATGATAAAAATGGAATGGTCCATTATTTAGCCGAGGTGACAACACTCATGAGAAATAAGAATTCGGTGGATAAACAACACGAAATAATTAGGATTTAGATTTTGCATTTCATCTTCGACAATTTGGACGGTCCTAGTTTTAACCAGAGGTAATTGCAAGATGATACCGGTCGTACAATTAAGGAACACGAATATATATAGATATATGTCATATGCATAGAATATGCACATGCCTATATTAAAGACATATAAAAGAGAAAAACAAAATCTATTTCTTTCTTTCGTGTACTTCTTCTCTTCTCTCATCTTCTTCCCTTATTTAACTTTTTGCTTAACTCTTTGCCTATCACATTTCCCAGGTATTTTTACCTGTATGATGGGATATTACAAGGTTTGCTATCATTCCAGCTCAAAACTCATTCTGTTCAAAAGCCCTATTATTATTATTATTATTATTATTATTATTATTATTATTATTATTATTATCTCTTCTACTCAAATACAATTGACACATGCAAGAGGCACTGCCAATGGGTTTCAGTAGGATTGCAATGGTGGGAGAGTATTTGTTCATCATGTTGTTCAACAGGGAACATCTGGAGTCAGAGATGGATCTACTATGAAACCAATGAAGCTTAAGTTCTAGAGACACTTAACTCTTTGCCAACCAAATTTCCGTCACGGCTGTAACGAATTTTCTTGGTATTTCTTTTTACCTTTGTGATAGGATATTTCAATGTTCACTCTCAATCCACCTGACAACTAATTCTATTCAAATAGATTCCTATTATTATTGTAATCTGAGCTCTTCTGTTCAATTAGAATGAACTAACCATAAGTTGTTATTCTTTACTTGGGTATTGTATTGCAGTTGTGGAAGAGCCGCTGTGAGCAGTTTAAAGTAGACAAAGAGTGAAATAATCCATGAAGGAAGTTAATGGAAATTATTTCTACAAACTTCTTATTTAAGACATTAATTTTTACCAAAGACGCTTAAAATGTTCCGGTTATTTGTTTAGACTAGGAAATAAACCGTAATAGCTACCTTAATTCTTTTTAGTATGCCTTTTAGAGTTAAAACTTATTTTATACTAGTAGTAGACCGGTATTTAAAAAAATATAAATATCTTATGTATAATTATATATAGATTAATGTAGAAATTTAAATAAGAAGAAAAAAATACCCCCCCCCCGCCAAAGAAAAACAAAGTATTCCAAAAGATGAATTTATTATTTGATATAAAAATAGTCAAATTTATAACTTTTCGGCTTGTTTCATAAAAACCTTTTGAAATAAATCTAACTCAGGTTAGACAATCTTATCATCCAATCGTCCTGATGAAGGTTTTAAGAAAAAACCGAAACGTTTTAACTTTGACTAACTTTCCATTTACTAAGTAGTGTCTAGGGATATTATATTGTAGTATGCCCAACATGCCTTGAATATGCCTATGCCTATATTAACGACATATACGAGAGAAAAATAATATATATAATATATATATATATATATATATATATATATATATATATATATATATATATATATCTTTCTTCTTGTTCTTCTCTTGGTCTTTCAATGAATTTCTTTATTTCCCATCTTCTTTAATTTTTCTACTTTTTCTTGCGAGAGATAAACAAAATAAATAAAAAAGAAAGTTACAATTATATTCAAATTTGAAAATATTTTATGCAACCAATCGAATGATAGGACGGTAAACAAATGAAATTTTCATAGATCTATCAGTTTGTAATCCGATTTGGTTTTAAATATAAACAGTCTGGTATAATCTGCCTGATGATGGCCTAAGGCAGAAAACGGTTGAGATTAAACATATAAAACTTATTTAATCTACCAACGTTTATTTACCAATTCATTCATATTACAGACACACACTGACACAGACACCCCGCATACATACACATGCATACATATATATATATATATATATATATATATATATATATATATATATATAGAGAGAGAGAGAGAGAGAGAGAGAGAGAGAGAGAGAGAGAGAGAAGAGAGAGAGAGAGTGATTGTGAGGATTAATTATGAAAGCAGCGACGAGCTTTAAATAGATAGAACATATTTTTTCATTCTAAATCACGTTTGTCTAGCTCGTTAGATGAATTTTAGAATATAAACCATCAGCGTTATTTAGCGTCACCTTAGTGACGAAAACAAAACAACAGTTAAGTCAAATGATAAACAGTTTGATAATGATAGTTTAGACAAATAATATACAACCTTCATAATAATTCAGAAAAGAAGCGAAGTACTTACTTTTACTAATGATGACTCTTTCTAACAACTCATAAACGCCTTTCATATTAATTAAAAATAGATAAATAAACCACCACGTTAGTTAGCGTCACCTTAGCTATAAAAACTAAACAGTAGTTTAGACAGATAATAAACTATCTTGGTAATGTTTAAAAAAGAACCGAAAGTACTTGGATTACTAGTGGTAAGTCTTTCAGCCTACTCATTAACATCTTTAAATATGATAACATCAAAAAAATGTTTAGAAAAAAAAATCGAAACAAAAGGATTCCATTATTTTTACCCAAATTTATATATTTGGTTATATATATATATATATATATATATATATATATATATATATATATATATATTTATTTTAAGAATGGAAATGAGTAACCTACTCGAGTTTCATCGATAGATTCTTCAGGGTTACTTTTAAATTAATCGAGTTTACGATTAATCTTTGGTGTTATAAACATGCCCGTTGGAATGGGACTTAAATTTAGTAGAGGAACGCTTGTTTATATTTTCGTAGATCAGGAACGGTTTTTGATTATTGAATTAAAAATTTGGATTAATTTATTGGAATTATTTTTTCAATTATTATTTAATAAAAGATATGTTATGGGTCGTATTAATAGTTAAAAGGTGAAAATTTAAAATTATTTAATAACTAGTTTAATTTGGTTTGAGAGTATTTAAAAAATACAGGTTGTGTATGTTACGATAATAGAAGTTTTGGGTAGTTAAATATAGTTAATTATGTAAAAAAAATATAAAGAGATAAAAGTAAGAATGAAAGTAACGGTAAGCAAAGATGCATTGAAATAAAAATAAAAATAAAAGTGGAAAATAAAGGTGAAAATAAAAGTGAAAAAATATATTAAAATTTTAAAAAATTTAGGAAACGGTGTTTATATAAAACAAGGATTTAATTTTTTATTTTAACTGGGATTAAAATTAGAATTATGTAAAACATAGAGATAGTTGGATATTCCAACGATCGTTCTTATACCCACCGGTAAGTTAATACTTATACATATACAAATATATATATATATATATATATATATATATATATATATATAGAGAGAGAGAGAGAGAGAGAGAGGGGGAATAAGTCAACAAAAAACAGAAAAATATCGAAAAATATCGAAATGCCGGAAAAGAGGAAAGAAATCGATTGAGTCAGAATAATAATGAATATAAAAAAGTGCTCAATACATGCGTAGATTTAATTTAGATAAGCGAATAGTAGAAGTTATCTACCTAGAATTCACTGAGAAGAATCTCCTGGATTACTCTGACTTAAAATGATTAGTGCAAACGTATATATATATATATATATATGTACAGAGAGAGAGAGAGAGAGAGAGAGAGAGAGAGAGAGAGAGAGAGAGAGAGAGAGAGAGAGAGAGAGAGAGGGGGGAGAACGCGACATGCATTTGAATTGTTAACGTTCGAGAAGCGATTTATATGAAATTTATATTCAAACGTAACCACTAATGTGAAAGAGAATAGTATTGTCACATTGACTCACTGACAGCATGGATACCCATGACTCTCTTTCTCTCTCACTCCCC
>CM042145.1:122148557-122168589 GCA_023376005.1 Doryteuthis pealeii
CCAAAGATATTCAAATGTCGTCAGAAAGATTATTATCCGAAAAAGACAAAGGGAATTTGCATTCAATTCAGGCACGCATATTGTAATTAAAAAAATACAACGAAGTCACTTTGTTTGTTTGTCATGTTTGTTTGTCTTAATTTTTCCTCTTGTTCTTTCTTGAGAGCAAATACACCAGGCGACATGATGATCAACACAACGAGAATACTATGAAAGAACAAACATTATCTTCTCTCTCGGACATGAAGTACTGTCTTCGTAGCAGACTCTTACCCCGCTGACAAGTTTTAATCTAAAACGTCGTATCTGAATTGAAGATACTTTATATAAAGTGGTGATTACCTTATGCATACGCCACACGACATCACCACCTCGAGGTAAAATAGAGTGTGTGTATGAGCGTGTTACTTTCCCTGACGGCTGGATACCTCTCACTACTTTTAACGAAAACTCTTCGGACCAACTCATTAATGCCTTTCAAGATGATGGCATAAAAATTATTAGAAACTTCAAAAACAAACAAAAGAAAATTTCGAAAAGGCAGATACATATTTTTAAAACACACAGCACCAACACACACACACACACACACACACCACACACACACACATATATATACACACAACACACACATTATACACACACACACACACACCTTACAACACACCACTATATTATATATAATAGTACTATAATATTTAGTTATATGATATACTTTTGTCTCACTCTGTGCTATTTAAATGAATAGTTTTATGACATTCTTATATAATAGGCCCAGGGATAAGCAACCGCCCGCATACTTATTATATATATAATATTATATATATATATATATATATAATATATTGTAATGGTTAAGGACTGTCACCCAGAGTGCAGGATACTGTACGTGGCGTTAAGGTAATTGATTTCACTTCGTGCTAATACCCTTGGGAAGCGTATGAATCCTTACTTCTCCCCCATTGCTTTGGGCGTAAATAGTTGGGCAGACTGGGCTCTTACACTTGGTTTGGCAACCAGTCTAGGGAAGCGACAACTTGAATTCAAACTTTGAACTCAGCTTAAGAAGAAATGACATTGTGTCAGTCTTGCTCGTGTGGAGGGTTGGTTTATATATATATATATATATATATATATTATATATACTTATATATTCTATACTTGAATTAAGTATATCTTTTGTCTATCTCTGCAAGCTTCAATCTGCCTCCTGCGATCGGTTCCTAATTCGCATAAGATGAGTTTCTTCCTCATTATTCTTTCAAAAGCTCCAGAATAGCATACATCGGATTCTGTATTTCCACGACACCAATTTTCAAAACTTTCGTGATCAAATTTAACTGCACACAAGAACATAACTTTGACTTAAAAAGTTTTACTTCATACTCAACTGGAAATTTTAGAAGGAAAAAAGAATTAGGAAACAGAACTATGGCTGATTTTGTTCTGCACCGCGAGAAGCATTCAAGAAAAATGTCCATCCAGTCGTGATAGTTCTCCTAGCACCGATTTCTCTCTCACAGCTATTTCAGTCTTCCTATCTATTTGATCTCTCTCTCTCTCTCTCTCTCTCTCTACTATATATATAATCTAATATCATACTAATATATATATATATATATATATAGTCTTACTAAGTAAGATATCTATGCAATTAAGTCTTTTATTTGGATATCTACTTCTCTAAATTTACCATAATATATGTCTGTGTGTGTATTTTTAATTTATATATATTATAATATATATTATATTATTATATAATATATATATAGTATTATAGTCTTACTTAAGTAGATATCTTCAATCTAGTCTTTATATTTGTATATTATTATCTATTAATTTACCCATATATATATGTCTGTGTGGTTTTTAATTCTATATATAATATGTATAATCTATTATATTATATAATATATATATATATATATATGTGTGTGTGTGTATATATATATAATATATATATATATATATTATATAATGTATTCATCTATCTATCTTTTACTACCTGTCAATCTCCTTATCTCGCTCTTCTCTCTCTCTTCTATATAATAATATATATATATATATATATATATACACAAGAGGTCACAAAAGTATTCGATGGAGCCCTGTATTTACCAAGATAGAAGGGTGTGTGTTGTGTGTGTAGTGTGTGTGTGTGTATTAACTTCTTTTTTACTAAGTTCCTAATCTTGTTGCTTTATTGTCTATTATTGTTTGTGAAGGTGAATTTGGAGGGTATGGGGAAATTATTGGGGAAGATATGTTTACAA
Source organism: Doryteuthis pealeii (assembly GCA_023376005.1). NCBI lineage: Eukaryota > Metazoa > Mollusca > Cephalopoda > Myopsida > Loliginidae > Doryteuthis > Doryteuthis pealeii. The sequence goes on from CM042145.1 coordinate 122,150,831, forward strand.
CAAACATTGTGGTGTGTTGCTTATGTTTTAGCCTTGGAATATTTGTTTTCTCTAAATTTTTGGTTGTTTGGTGTTAGAGAGGGGGGATGTAAGATTGTTTAAATGTATATGTGGAGTGTATAGTTATATTATTTTTATTTATATTTATTATTTATATATAATATTATATAATTATTATATTATTATAATAATAATTATTTTATAATACTTATTAAAATTAATTATTTATTATTATTATTATATAACAAATCTTTATGCAATCACATATATACATGATCACTACATTTTCAACCGCATCTATGACCCACTAACACTCCCAAAACTCTTTAATTAACCTGTGGCATCATTACTCAGAAACCCCTTCTGCTACACACCCTATTGAAAGAAAGGAAAATCGGACTACAGGCCTCCTTCTAACACACAACTGTACCACCTCCCTTATTCACACTTCCTGATTCACCAGTATGAAGTTCACCCTTGAAGCAAGAACACTATCCAAATTCCTGAAGAAATCTAACAGACCGAAACGTACCACGTCGACACCACTACCTACAATAAACATTCCATTTTTTTACCAACCTCCGTGTTTGTCTACTTTTCTCCACGCACACACACGCACACACACGCACATATATATATATATATATATATATAATATATATATATAATAATATTATTCATACGGACATCTGAGGATGTCCGTATAAATCGCGTACGAAATTATTTCAAACTCTTAGATTTGTTTTGAGTTCTTCATTTCTCTGTTACACTATCCTTTTACCTAACCTCTATATAATTATATAATATTATATATACTATATATATATATATATATGGAGAGGTGGTTTGACGCTCTCTGGAAGGGAAAAATTTGTGACGGTGTGATTACGCTGAACTTGCAAGGCTCTCATTAAACTGGATAGAGCTTACTTTGAAACCTCTTACATATGTATGTATTTAATCAGTAGATAGTACCAACTACAGTGGGTGGGTTGATAGCCACGTGTTAGAGGTTTCTGACATAGAAAAAAATGGTCGGGTCTGTCCCGCGGTAGCCACCTTTTAATGTATTATATAGAAAAGACGCGAGGAAGCACAATTGTCTCCTCTTCTAAATTGCTCTCTATCTTGAAACATGGACAGGTGGAACAAACGGTCACATCGACTGACCATTCCAGAGTAAATGAATTCCTTGATGGATTTGTCAGGTATTATGGATTGAAGGATTGCAGGCTTCCATTAACACCGCATTTACTTTGCTCTGCACTACAAAAGGTGCCTACAGTTCCAGGTTCAGAATCACAAGGACGGGTGCGCAGGGTTTTAAGCAAAGTAAGGCCGGCTTTTCAAACAGAGACGAAGAGAAGTGAACCGTGATATTTTCGCTTGTTGTTCCCACGACAATCAGTTAAAGTGAACGGTACACAGAAAGCTAGTTATGACTGAGGAGGCTGCCCACTCTGAAAACTGACACCTAGCCGTCAGTTCAAGATGTCTCTTTTCGATTATAGAATTATTGATTGATACAGATGGCGCTTCTGGGTCACGGCTCAGATTCAAAATGTACGAACCTTCCTCACGTTTTATTAATTTCTGATTAAACAATATTTACTGCTAGCTGGACCTCATGGATATAAAATATGATTAATTGATTATGCAACGTTTGTCATGCTGTACAAAGCTATTGAAATTAAAAGTGTTTATAATTTTCTTTGAAGCATTGTGTCTATATTGGTTGGTATTGGACTTTCAAGTCTATCACAATGCAAGGCTTAAGAAAGAATGATGAGGGTAACTATGATGCTTGTTGTTTACCTTTGATTTATTTCTTAATATTTCAAGAATAAGGTCTCTTCGTCAGAACATTTCTGAAAGTCTATCATTAAAACCTATTTCAATTGTCAAAAGTATAATAATCTTTATTTAACTCTCTCACTTTTTTTCTTTTTATTCTTTTTCATCCTCTTCATTATGTTCGATTAAAATATTACCGGATCATTCTGCACGATCACCCCCTCCTCTATCTATCTTTCCGCTCTCTCTTTCTCCTTTCTTAATTATATTTTTCTGGTTATCATGTCATAACTTTTCTCCCTTTCTTTCATTATGATAAAACGGGAATGATCCAATTATTTAGCTGATATGACGACATTTCATTGTTAGAAATAAGGATCGGTCATAAGCAACACCAATAATAGGGGATTTTACATTTTTGCATTTCATCTTGGACGATAAAGGTCATATGGTACCAAAGGCAACTATAAAGCCAACTTTCCTTCCATAATTACAGAAAACGTTACAAATGAGACGAACTCATAAGTTGACATGTTCTTCTTGTGCGACACCCTACATCCAGCTTAGGCTGCCAGCAACAAACCTTACATCAATCATTTCTGCGGATTCTGCAATGCCGCTGCCGAGAGACCCTGCCAGTTGGCGAATGACTGATAAGGACATTGTGGCGGAGAGAGAGAGAGAGAGGGAGAGAGAGAGAGAGAAAGTAGAAAAAAAGAGGAGGGTGAGAGAGAAAAGAGGTGACCGAGAGAAAGAAAGGAGATGGATGATGAGAGCGAAAGAAAGAGAGAGGGGAGTAGAGAGAAGCAGAGTCATGGGTAATCCATGCTGTCCAGTGACCGTCAATGTTGACAATACTATTCTCTTTCACAATTAGTGGTTACGTATTGATAATAATTTCATATAAATCGCTTCATCGAACCGTTAACAATTCAAAATGCATGTCGCGCTTCTCTCCCCCTCTCTCTCTCTCTCTCTCTCTCTCCTCTCCTCTCTCTCTCTCTCTCTCTCTCTCTCTCTCTCTTCTCTGTACAAGATACTTATATATATAATATACGTTGCATACATCATTTTAGTCAGAGTAATCAGGAGATCTTTACCAGTGAATTCTGGTAGCAAGACACTTCTTTACTATTCGCTATCTAATTAAATCTTACGCAGTGTATTGAGCACTTTTTTTATATTCTTTTATTCTGACTCAATCGATTTCTTTCCTCTTTCCGGCATTTCGATATTTTTCGATATTTTTTGTTTTTTAGGTTGACTTATTTCCCCCCCTCTCTCTCTCCTCTCTCTCTCTCCTTAATCATATACCCATATATCTTAATATTATATACTATATATATATATATATATACTTTGCTATAATGTATACTTTTAACTTACGGTGGGTACTAAGAACGATCGGTCTGGAATATCCAACACTATTCTCTATTGTTTTACATATATTCCTAATTTTAATCCCAGTTAAAATAAAAAATTAAAATCCTTGTTTTATATATAAAACACCGTTTCCTAAATTTTATAATTTAATAATTTTTTCACATTTATTTTTCACCTTTATTCACTTTTTTTTTATTTATTTCAATGCATCTTTGCTACCGCTACTTTTCACTCTTATTTATTCTTTATATTTTTTTTACATAATTAACCTATATTTAACTACCAACAAACTACTCTATTATCGTAACAATACACCACCATGTTTTTTTAAATACTCTCAAACCAAATTAAACTAGTTATTAAATACATTTTTAAATTTTCCACCTTTTAACTATTAATACGACCCATACATATCTTTTATTAAAATAATAATTGAAAAATAATTCCAATAAATTAAATCCAAATTCTTTAAAATTCAATAATCAAAAAAACCGTTCCTGATCTGACTGAACAATATAACAAGGTATCCTCGTCTACAATCTTACGTCCCTTCCAAACCGGGCATTATAACACCAAAGATTTAATCGTAAAATCGATAATTTAAAAAGTAACCCGAAGAATCTTATCGATGAGAACTCGAGTAGGTTACCTATTTCATCCTCCATTAAACATAAATTTATTACATTATATATATAGTTATATAATTATACACAATATACTAATACACTAACTATCAATATAACCAAATCCATATATTTCGGGTAAACAATAATCGCATCACTATATGTTTCGATTTCTTTTTTCTAAACCATTTTTTTGATGTATCATTATTTAAAGATCGAGTATGCGTTATACTAGACGAGACTTACCACTAGTCATCCACCAGTCTTTCTGAGTTCTTTTTTAAACATTACCAAGAAGTTTATTATTGTCTAAACTACTGTTTTTAGTTGTATAGCTAGGTGACGCTAACTAACTGCTGACGTGGTTATCATTATCTATTATACTACCATCCATCTAACCCTACTGAAAGCGCGCTTTCCATGGAGTTCGAGAAAGAAAGTATCATTAGTAAAAACGTAAGTACTTCCGCTTCTTTTTCTGAATATAATTATGAAGCGGTTGTATATAATTATTCGATCTACACACTCCAATCATCATATCACAAACCTGATTTCCTATCACTACTGACCATTAAACCTCTTCTGTGTTCTGTTTTACGTCACCACTCAACACAGGTTCTAACGCTAAATAACCGCTGATGGGCCTTACTATAAATTCAAACAACTCCATACTACGAGCTAGACAACGTGGATCTAGAATGAAAACCGTGTTCTCCATATTTAAAGCCGTCACTACGCATTCATAATTAATCCCCTCCACACATACACTTCTCGTTCTCTCTCCTCTCTCCCTTCTTCTCTCACTCTCCTCTCCTCTCACTCTTACTCCTCTCTCTCTCTGATACAACTACTAATCATATATATATATATATATAACCTATATATATGCACTGTGACTGACATAATGCTCCTGTATGCCGGGGCGTGTCTGTGACAGTGTGTCGTCTGTTAATCATGATAGATAACATTCGGTAAATAAACGTTGTAGAGTCCTAAAATAAGTTTTATATGTTATCTCAACCGATTTTCCTGCCTCTCAGGCCACACAATCAGGCAGATATTACACAGACTGTTTATATTTAAAACCAATCAGGCAATTACCAAACTGATACGATCTAATGAAATTTCATTCTGTTTACCCGTCATATCATTCGGACTTGGATTGCATAACATATTATTCAAATGATATAATCGTAACCTTTCTTTTTTATTTATTTGTTTATCTCTCGTAGAAAAACAAGTTAGGAAAATTAAAGGAAGATGGGCGAAATACAAAGAAATTCATTTGACAAAGACCAAGAGCAAGAAGAACAAGAAGAAGACTACTAAATATCCATATATACTATAAATATATACTTATATATACTAAATATTTATATCATATATATATATATTTACTTATATTATATTATTTTTCCTCTCGTATTTGTCGTTATAAGGCATAGCATATTCAAGGCATGTGGGCATACACAACTATCATATCCCTAGACACTACTTAGTAAAGGAAAAGGTTAGTCCAAAGTTAAACGTTTCGGGTATTTTCGTTAAAAAAACCTTTTCATCAGCGACGATTGGATGATAGAGATATGTCTAACTGAGTTAGATTTATTCAAAAGGTTTTTTATGAACAGCCGAAAAGCTTATAAATTGCACTCATTAATTGATAATCACATAATTAAATTCATTTTATGACCAATACTTTTTTTTATTTAAAGGCGGCGGCGGGGACGTTTATTTTCTTCTTATTTAATTACTGTACATCTAATCCATATACTATTCTATACATAGACATAAATTTTACTATTTTATTAATATACGGATCAACGCCGGGGTATCTTTCTACTAGTATAAACACTACAGTTTTACCTCTCAAAAAGGCATACTAACACGAACTTAGGATAGCCTCTTACGTTATTCCAGTTAAACACAATAACCGGAACCATCTTATAAGCGTCTTTGGATAAAACCTCGTCAATCTCTAAATAAGATATCTGTAACGAAATAAATCTTCCACTATAAATTCCTCAAGGAGTTAATTTCACTTCTCCTGTCTACTTTAACCGCTCGACTAGCGGCTCTTCACAACTGCCAATACACACCCCAAGTAAAGAACAACAATTACGGTTAGTTCCATTATATTGACACAGAAAGAGCTAGTACATAATAACATAGCGATCTATTTGAATAGAATCGCGTTGTCAGGCTGGATTGAGATGTGAACATTGAATATCCTATCACAAAGGTAAAAGAAATACCAAGAAAATTCGTTACAGCGTGACGGAAATTTGGTTGGCAAAGAGTTAAGTGTCTTGTGAACTTAAGCTATCCATCTGGGTTTCATAGTAAGCATCCATTCTCTGGACTCCAAGATGTTCCCTGTTGAACAAATGATGAAACACAATACTCCTACCCACCATTGCAATCCATACTGAAGAACCCCATTTGGCCCAGTGGCCTCCTATGCACTCGTCACAGTCAATTGCTATTTGAGAGAACGAAGCATAATAATATTAATAATTAATAATAATAATAATAATAATAATAATAAATAGGCTTTTTCGAACCAGAATGAGTTTTGAGCTGGGACCATCCGATAGCAACACACCTTAGTCACATATCCATCATACAGGTAAAACATACCTATGGGAAATTGATACGGACAAAGAGTTAAGCAAAAAAGTTAAATAAGGGAAGAAGCATGAGCGAGAGCAAGCAAGTACACGAAAAGAAAGACAATAGATTTTGTTCTTTCTCTTTTCTATAATGTCTCCTTAATCTAGGCATGAGGCATTACTATGCATCATCTCACAACATATCCATAATATAATTACGCATTGCTTCCTATAATTGTACGAACCAGGCATAATCATTCTCTGCCAATTACTTTCTGGATTAAAACTAAGGACCGCCTCATCCAAATCTGTCGGAGATCGAAAATGCAAACATCCTAATACCTTAAAATTATTTCGTATGATTGTTTACTCCACCGAATTCCATTACTTTCCTCATGCAGTGTTGTCACCTCACGCGCCCTACCTAATGAGACCATTCATTTTTATCATATAAAGAAAGGAAAGAAAAAAGGAACGCGTATAACAAGAGAAATATAATAAGAAACAAACAGCGAATAAGAAATAGATTAGGGACAAGGGAAAAAGAAGTGAACGAGCGACGCCGGACCAGACAAATAAGAGCTTAATCTGTTTTTCAATATAATCTTAAACATGAAACAACGGCGCGAAAATGTCAATAATTACAACTATTTCCTACTAAAAACAAGGACAACCTAACATTCGTCTCTCATCTTTTGACTTGTCGCACCCTGTCGGCCTGGGGGCTGTCTTAGAATACCACCGACTGCACCTCTGCAGGGGTAACAACCTTTCAAATTGGACCACTGTTGGTGTGGGTGGTGACCTGTGATCTTAGGACGGAATTCCTGTGTATGACAGTCTATGACTTGCAACCACTCCACTTGGCCTTACTTGGGCTAGACGGGCGGTCGGAGAGGCCCCCCTCCTATCAGTTGGCTGATTCACGTCAAGCCGTAGCACCTATAATGACCTTGCTCCAACCGATATTGATACCTTCATGAACCCAACCCTCTTATATCATATAGTGCTAGAAGGCGGCTGGCTGAGAGTCTTCTGTGAATGACGTCAAACTCTAATCTGACGGTGAGGTTCCAGTTCTGGAGTTGGGGAATGTGAGAGCACCCTTTCATCACCGTTCCTCCAGGTCGCACGGTCCACCCGCACTAGTCGTAAGTACTGTTGGATTCAAATCTATAGGTTAAATCGGAAAATGATCCTATAGATATGTGTTTAGCTCATCTAAGAATGGATTTATTTCAACAACCTCGCCGGCATTAAATGACCCACTGAGGTTGATATGCCGTAAACAAACCAAACCAAACCAAACAGTGTGACCGTGTCTGACCGGGACGGGATGCTTAAGAGGGACAACGGAGCGGTAACAGTTATATGACATAGAACACATCCCACCCACTTCCTGGCCTTACGGCTACGACAGCGCGGCAGGAGGTCAGCGATTGAGAGTCAGGTCGTACCCCGCCTCCATTTGACACTCAATCGACTGTAAGTTCCGTCAGCCCTAAGAAACCTATGTCTTATCCTAAACCCTTACAAAAGTACCCTCAGAATTAGACACCCCAACCACTATATGCTAGAAAGACGTTGTCGACGAGAGGTCTTCACTGTATTGAAGGCAACTATGAGCGTTCAACACTCTAACTATTGAGTGAGGTTCCTGTTCTGGAGGCCTGCGGCGGCGAATGTGAGAAGTATCCCCTTCACTCACCATTGCCTCTCTGTTCCACTCTGACCCAGACTCGTCCGCCAAAGTACCTGGTAGCGTCCCATCATATGGGATTCATAGAAAAGTGTTTATAAAAAAAACGTTTATCCATTAAGAATAGATTTATTTAAAAACTTGCCGCCATTAAATAACCACTGTTGGTTTTGATCTATCGCGTTAAACAACCAAACCAAGCGTGTTAGTTTGTTGAAGTAAAGTACTTATATCTTGGGTTATAAACAATTGCATCACTAGACCGAAGACAGACGAATAGGCTTTATCGGAAAGACAGATAGACGGTAGAGATTCCCTTCCCAGGACGACGTACGTGTACAGGTTTAAATAGATGCACACAACTTTGCTCTTAATAAAACAGACTGATGCGCTACGCATAGAAAAAGAGCGAGCAAAGAACCCCCCACCGTTATGAATAGCAATCTATGCGCGTACTCTGAGCAAATCTGCAAGTAATATTGGATGCACTGAGTGAAAGACACGAAGCAAACAGTTTAAGCGCTACCTTCTACTTTATCGGCATTAACTTGGAAAAATTGCGCCGAGGTATTGATCTCTTATTTCGGAGGAATCGAAAACAAGACAGTTTGTAGGTTTAAAGATGGAGCAGTTGAAATGCTTTCAAATGTTTACCGAAATACCGCTTAAAATGTGTCGGTTTCTTGTTTTCGACTAGAGAAATAAACCATAAAAGCTACCTTAATTCTAAGCATGTTATGAGTAAAACTTATTTTTACATTAAGTAAGACGGTACCCCGGCAGTTGCGTCGGGATTTATTAACAAACAAGATATAAAATCTTAATTATATCTATATATATTACAGCAGGACCTGATGATGTAACCACATTATGATAAATTAATCATCTATAACGTTTGATATGTTTACTTAAAAGCTAAAACAGCTTCGAATTGCAAAATATAATAATTTTAATTTAACTCTTTTTCACTCCATTTTTCTTCTTTCGTTTCCTTCATATTTTCATAATGTTCGATTGAAAACAGTAACGTTCTCGATTCCGCGCCACTCACCATTCTCTCTTTATCCCCCCCTACTCTCTTTTCGTCCTTTATATTGTATATTTTCTGTGTTTGCATGTGTTTTCTTCCCCTTTCTTTTCTTTATGATAAAAACCGAATAGTCCATTATTAGCTAGGTGACGACACTAAAAGAAATAAGAATTACAGAGGATAAAAACAGCTATAATTCAGGATTTACAATTTATCTTTATCTGGGACGATTTGGACAGTCTCAATTTTACCACGAGGGTGTTGAAAGTGATAGCGGTTCGTATAATTAAGACATGACTATTATTGACAATTATAGAGGCAACAAGAAAACAAGGCAATACTTGGCACTACTAACCCGAATTGACCCAGAAAAACATACCCAAAAAATGTTATTTAATCTAATCAACATACATATAAAATTAATTAAGGAAAACTTGAACTTAAATTGAGTCTTTGTACAATATTCCTCAAAAGTTTCATTATCTGTGGTTTGCTTTTGCTTTAAAAAGCATTCTGTCTAACTATTCTCCAATTGGGCACCGTGGTTGAGGTCCTGACAGCATCGAGGGCTATGATTTTTTACGTTGAAATAGGCCTCATCGTTAAATGCGTTTTCCCTCAGGTTGAACATGAGATATGGGGAAAAATATATTTTTTTACAATATTTTAAGCCACCAAGTTGCTGCACTTATTCTGAAAAAAAAAGAATACATAAAATTAACAGTTGTATTAACAAAATTTGTGGGTGGGTTCTCTTTTTTGGGGAGGGGGTCACATAAAAATAGAAATTCAATAATACTCATAAACATTAGCAACATGAAAGTTAACGACATGATAAGCACATACACCAAATTGGCAGAATGAGTATAAGAGTTGAGGGGGGGGGGGGGGGGGGGGGGGGGGGGGCGTCATTAGAATCGACTCAAGATACTGAAGTTTAACAAAAACACAATGGTATTTTTTTTTTCAAAAAAATTCGAACAGATGGTTTTTCATGGATCATGAAGGAGAACCAAATCTTCCTTAAAATAACAGTAAGACTACTCCTTTTCTATGTTGCCTAAATGGGATCTTAATCACTGCTTGAGGCTGAATGGTCCTCGCACTTTCTATCTTAAATATTCAGTACATTCACTCGCATTTTATGGATTTTTACGACTTCGATCACTGGTCACCTTCATGTTTCACAAACTTAACAGTTTCTCAGAGTGCAAAGGTGCTATGTATTTATCCAGCTGTTTTCTCTTCTTTTACTACTCTGTGAGTTCCTCCGGAAAGCAAAGGACAACTGAATAAGGATCTTTCTCTTATTTATTGAATATTTTAGATATAAACTTGATATGTATAATTTTGATTCTTCAGTGTTGCCCCCTCATCTTCCATGTGGTCATGCTACAAAATCACTAACTTTTGCCTGCTGATCCTCCGGCCTTCCTCGGATTTCGTTCCCTGAGTAAGGAAACGTTAATAAACTTTTTTTACATGATCATCATGACTTCTCGTGATGCCAGATGTCTGGAATGAAAGGCGTGCAAAAGTAATGACGTCATACTATTTTCAAAAGTATGTTCTTGTTTGATCAACGCAACAAACTCATTTCAAATTATTTCCCTGTTGGGTCAAGTTCTGATCTACTGGATCCCACTCAGGAAACACATGAGGCAAGCCGGAAAGGATACAGCCCAGGCCGAACGCTGCTGATTCTTATTCTTCGAGTACTAATGCAGATAGACAAAGAGTAAAATCATTAGACTTTCTAAGAAACCATTCCATCTTCATTACATATTCACAGGAAAATAACGCGAAACCTTTCAGGAACGCTAGAGTTAGTGTAAGATAAGTGTTACTAATTAGGTTCTAGTAATTAGGGTCTAGGCTCGCCGGCATTCCGTATCTAATGCTATTTATACGTAAAATTCGATCTTATGATATTACTCACTTGGCGCTATCTGCATTTGTACCCTTTTTTCGTTGTTAATGAAAACTAGTCTTCTCCTTTGGCCGAATTTGGCGGTTCCGTTCTGTAATTCAAAAGTGCCAGATTAATTCGATTATGTCTCATTCACAAGATTCAAATTGTGCACATACATTTGTCAGTATGACACCATTTTAGGTCTCACTGCCATTCCCGGTAGACAAATTTCCTAACGATGTCATGAATTCCTGTCATAAGTTTCTATAATATTGGTTTTTACCTGGCGGATCTTTTCAATGAAGCTCTGAATGATAACAATTCTCCTCTCAGGTCCTCAAGGACTCTTCATAAAATATTACTAGCGATTTTATCAGTGGTTTGCGGCTTACGACCGGGTGAGTCGTTCCTCTGTTTTCAATTACTGCCTGTCCCCTCCGAAGCCGGGGGCCCCTTTGGAACCATCCAACGCGCTAGAAGAATTGAATGGTAGGTTCTTATAATACGGTAGAAGGCTCCAAATTAAACCTTTCAACGCTAGGTCAACTATATACATAATTATCTGAAACAAATAAGTACAATTAACAATTACCAGACTTATTAGTCTGCGCACTTGGATATGTTGAATACAAGAACAGATAGCAAAACAGATAGGGCCAAATTCCTTTGGGAAGTACGAAACGAGTTTCATTAAAGAATATGAGAGTTGAAGGATGGCCAAGCCCGCCACTCTAATAGACAGGAGACACCACGCGTCTAGTCCATCTTTTGGTCATCAGTCTTGACCAAAAGTAAACAGACAGAGAATCCCGGGCTGCTGTTAAGACCGCACGCTCAAGTAGTATCACCTATCAGGGCGAAACACCGGTGCAAGGGCGATATCCCTTTTGGACACTATGTCCACTCCCAGCTAGGGATAGACAATCGCATCACAGCGCCTTAACTCCACAGTCTGGTACCACCGGACCATTTTCATGTTTCCGGCCATTACTTTTTCTCTCACGTGAAAGTTCTTTCACAACCTACCCAAGCCGGTGCGTTCACTCGGGAGGACTGCAGCTACAGCAAGTCATCCTCAGGTCGTTCAGGACCTCATGCTGATCTGAACACTACTGTTAGTTATTCTAGATCAACCGCAGATTCTCCCCAGGAATTTTCATTAATTAAGTTCTTTTTCCAATCCGAATTAAAAATTAGTACTAATACTACTACTACGTACTACTACTATTACTAACTACTACAAAAGTGTGTTGGGCAAGTGATTGCCCCATATACTTATTATATTTTTAATGCAACCGATTAAGCAGATTCGGATGAAGTTACAAAAAAAATAAGTATTAGTATAGGTTAAAAAATCACACACATACACCACACACACATATAAATATATATATATATATATAATATTATATATGTGCTGTGTCTGTGCCACTGTGTGTGTGTTGTGTGTGTGTGTGTGTGTGTGTGTGGGTGTGTTGAGATTTGACTAATTTGCTTCAGCAAGCATGTGAGTAAGAAGTATATACTATTAAATTTTTTGCTTGAAGGCAATTACAATGCGTTATTCGTATAAAATTCGATATACTTGAAAATATCATGACAAGCTAACTCAGGCAATTACCGCGCCCCACCCGGTAGAACATCGTACCGCTGGTTCAACTTTATTAAGTCTCGATCAGCGATTCCTATACTTACGATCTTCTCACGACCAAGAAATCGACACAGGGAAAACCCAGCACACACAGATCAAAAACCTCATACCTCTGGCCACCGATACGTAGCACACGATACATGCGAAATTAAATTGTCAAGGAAAACACGCCTCACTATACTACAAAGATACAGTGACGCTTGACAAATCGCAATCAGTCCTTCCTGATCATGATGCCTACTTTCTTTATTCATTTATATTACGTACATCACCACATGAAAATATTAAAATAAACACACACACACAACCCCACCACCCACAAACCACACACACACACACCACAAACACAACATACACTACCTATATCATTAAATCATATATATTAATGGAAAAGGTGACTTACCAGTGAATATGGTCACAATGGTTAGTTGATGCAAAAATTACAGAAGTAAGGCAGCGACGCTACTAACAAATAACAAAAGTACCCAATACGTTTAGTAGAGCACAAAAATTATTGTAATACAGGAACCAAGTGACTACCTAACTCGAGTGTTCACCATTAGGATCTTCAGGTTAAATCCACTGGATTAATCAAGAATTGATCTTAATTGCAGTCGATTACATGTGGCTGTGCTTTCTCGCGAGTAAACGTCGTTAATTGAGGTAGCTAGACTACCTCATAACGAAGCGTTTATCGCTATTCAAATCCAGTGGATTTACCCTGAAGATCCTTATGGCGAAACTCGAGTACGGTTATCACTTGCATCTCTCTTATCACAATATCATATCGTACATATTATATATATATGGAGGAGCGACAGAACATACGAGACAGAAACACAGAGAGACCAGAGAATCGCTGGCAAAGAGCCTAGATACGAAACGGTGGAATGAGAGAGACAGACTGAAATGATACAAGAGGAAGTGAAAACCAGCACCATTAGAACGAAAACTACCTCTCTACTTCTTGTCAAAATTGCCCGTCGCAGGAGCGAATAATTTTCAGCCAACGCAATAAGAGTGCCGGACTCTCCAACATCTCCGAACCACCCACTTAATTTTAACTGGCATAACCCTCCACCGTGATATACTTGGTTCTCTTGCGGATCGTATATACGATCTACCGATATTATGAATATCATGATCTAAAATGTTCCCGCTTAACCTGATAGCCCTACGGACGGCCAAGACGGGAAGATGTCGGAACTGACTGAAAAGGTCAGCACAGGGTATCCGCTCTCGCGCTAGGAGACAAGTAGTGTTAAATCTCGCCCACATAGAATGACACGACGACACAACGCTCGAAACACACGCATTGACTATGGACTCGATCTGTCACTACTGCACTCCATAGAAGCCCTGAGCATCCAGACACTCCTCTGAAGCGCTGATTTCACAACACTCCACCCCGCGCTCCTCTCACGAGCGAACACAGCACACTCTCGTGCTTACAAAGACTCGAAGTTCTCTTAGGTGATCTAACCTTCAATCTACCCCGATGTAGTAACATTCACAAGTATACAATGATGCCTTATCTACTGACAGCTAACGATAGGCGAGGATCACGAGTTCCTAACCCTATAATTATATATCATATACTCTATACCTACTATATATATAACGAGATCGAACGAACCTACTCGAGTTTCATCCGATGATCTTCAGGCGTTACATTCATTGAATTAATCCGACGTTTTCGATTAATCCTCAGTCTGGTACATACTGCCCGATGGTAATGGCGACCTTATCCATTCTTCTCATAGAGAGCACGAACATCTATAACGCAACCCACCCGCTACGACGTCCACTCCACTGCCCCCGCTCACTCATCAAAATACATTTTTGCTCCTACATTGTATTGAGCACTTTCTGCCTATTTGTTTCACTTCTTTAGTCTCTACCCTGGATACCGGCGCTTACCAACGATTGGGACTCAAACCCCACCGGGTAAGACTAACTTACTCATAACCCATTAAACACCACCACACACACACACCACATATAATATATATATCATATATATAATATATATATACTATATATACAATATATATATCACGTACATAAATAACTATACTCCTTTAATATCTGCCATGTTATTCCTGCTCAGCTACAACGACATACGATATGATAGAATTACGAAAACAACTTGAATATTAATGCTGTTCAATCTCTAGGATATTATTGCATTTTCATTCTCTGAAACGAAATGCAAATTTTTAGGGCCAATAATAGTTTTGGGGATGTGGGGTTTTTGACATAATAATTTTTTTAAAGTTCAAAATATCTAATTAACGCGATGATTTATGCCAAATTGCATGAAAGAAATGATAATCCGAAACATGGAAGCACGGAATGCGTTTTGAGAAATAACAACATTACCGCTTGTTTTTGTCACACATGTAAAATAGTTTCTAATTCTATCAGCGTATAAGATCGCATCCACCTTGCCAGCCAATACCGTCACACACGACGCGCACCACCCGCCCCCGACTCGGAAAACTACTCACATACAAGCACCACACGACCCAGATACGACACACTACACAACACAGACAGATATCACTTATATACGCCCCACACACAAAAAAAACACCAACACTCTCAAACTGCATTATATATAAGGACATTTACAAGAACACAAAAACACACAGTGCAAATACGATACCACCTTACAATACACATTCACACACCACCCGTACACAAGACCATGACCCCACAACTGGTGGCCACCTGTAGGCCTTCGAGGAGCTCGGGACCCCGATGCTTAAAGGATAGAGCCCCAGAGTGGCAACAATGCGCAGTTCAATGACTTGCCAATATTCCACTTTTTGCGCCCCCTACACCTCTTGGCTAGACGGCGCACGCGTCGGAGAGGCCCCCCTCCCGATCAATCGGACTGGTCACGCTCACAAGCCCCTAGCACCTATATGATTTTCCCAACCCCTAATGCCTATATGGACAAGCCCCAACCCGTTTTATCATATGGGTTGCCTAGAAGCCGCAGGTGGGCTGCGAGGAATCCATATATGCTCACCTGGGATGGCGCACTTAACACACTCTATCTCACTGATGGTGAGCTGTTCCCAGACTATTGGGAATGCTGGGAGCACCCCTTCATCACCATTGCTCCCGGTCTCACTCGACCCGGAAGTGTAGTAACCTGTTAGGGTCCCATACTATGGGCTTAAATAGAAAAAATGTGTATCTTTAGAAAAAAAGTTATTATCCATAAGAATTGATTCTATTTCAACTTTATCAGGCATTAAATACCACGAGGATTGACAATATGCCCGGATATAAAACAAAACACAAACCACACACACAAAACACCGCCACCACAAACAAACACTCCAACACACAAACGGAACCCACAACCACCAAAACCACGCAACCACACCCACGCAACACCCAAACTAACATGAACATACTCCGCAACACAACAAAGTCACGAAAACCACGAGCTAACACTGACACCACAACTACACCAAATCCACACACACTACACAACACCCAACACAATCTACAACATCACACAACACGAACACCTCACTATTACCCACCACAACACCTCACACCGACACAACAACCACACCTACCACCACAGACACCCCACATCAGCACACATACTCACCCAACTATACACAACCCACAAACTCACACACGCAACAACCATGCACACTCAACACACACACCAACTCACGAGCCAGACAACACTAACCACAACACCACAACTATACAACACATAGCATTTACATATGCTCATATTTCTGATAATGCATCACGGGCTCTGACATTTCAGGTAAACAATCACCCAGAATCGTTGGACTTTTGTCAGTTCCTGCGATATCGGCTAAAGCACAAAAACTTGACGTTGAGGTATCTTAAGGAAGACATTGATGAGTTTCCGATAGCTCTCCAAGATAATGGCCTAACGTACGTGATGAAGTCTCAGGGCGAAAATAAACCACTTAACATCCCAATTATGAGGCGAGAGGTATATACACAACAAAACATACAACGGACTCAACTTTTACAAAAACGGAAGCGTTAGCATACTGTCCTAACGTGATTTACTGCGACATAAAAAAGGAATCAAACTGTATATCTATTAATAACATGCGAGGAATTCATCACACACAAAAACACACCACACACGGTCGCCCTCCACAAATTCTAGTCTGTAACAACCTGAACTAAGGTCAACCCCGCTACGCACCCACAATTACCCAAAAATCTTCAATAACCACAGAGAATAAAGCATACCAACAATCGAAAATTAATCTTTTTAATAAGCACGTATGACACCTAAAAATAAACCCTGAATGATTGCCTACCATTATAAATGGAAAAAATATTTGCGAATGCTGTAATCAATATTTTTTTCTTAGTGCATACCACACCTAGGTTAACTAAAAACGTCTTTACAAATAAACATGAAATAATACCTACGACAGCTTCTGTCTAAAACATACTCATTTTACTACAATATTCACACAAAGCTGAACTATACTTAAAACATTTCATAATTAATAGAATGCCACCGCAACATTCATATTTTTGAGGCACGACTAACGTACCTCCCCACCTGTCCACAACTCCGTAATACCATATTTATTCATCTTTTTATGATTCACCGCCTAATCACAACCTTATCACACTGGACACTTCTCTATTTAATTCCCAAGCCTTACTTATGCACATACAAAAACACTCCCATAAAACACACCCTATGAATATTTATACACACTCGTTACCCTCTCTCCGGCACACACAATCACATCATTCACCAAATAATTCAAACTCGTCATATCACGACGCCAACCCGCGGGGGCGGGCGTCTTTTGCTACCAATGTTAGTATAGTTGAATTATCACCCTCAGCGAAAAAATACAACCATAGCATACTTCAGACACTTACATCACACAACATGCACACCTACTTACACACGCCTCATCACCATACGAGTTGTGTATGTACATCTGTAATGATCATGTGTGTGAAAACCATGCTGTGGTGTGTGTGTGTTGTGATCTACTCTTCTTCTTCTTTCTT
>CM042145.1:122168689-122199017 GCA_023376005.1 Doryteuthis pealeii
TTCTGTTTGTATCACAGCAAAACTATTCAAAATATTTCCGGTGGTCATTCTATGCTTGGATACAAGGAAACACAGCACGGCAAGCCGGAAAACAGCGGCCGAACGCTTGATTTCTTTTTTCAGTACTAATGAGAATATGCACAAGATGGTAAATCATTAGATTACGTATAGAACATCCATTCATTACATTCACGGAAATACGCGAACTCCAACGCTAGAGTAGGGTTAAGATAAGTGTTACTATAGAGTTAGTTATTTAGGGAGGCTACGCCCGGATTTTCCGTAACTAATGCTATTATACGTAAATTTCGATTCTTTATGATATTATCACATTGCGCGCTATTCTGCATTTGAACCCTTTTTTCTTGTTAATGAAAAACTAGGTCTTTCTCCTTTGGCCGAGATTTGGCGGCCGTTTGTACATTCAAAGTGCCAGATAATTCGATTATGTCTCATTCACAGATTCAGATTTGGCACATACAATTTGTCGTATGAAACCAATTTAGTCTCCTGCCCCAATTCCGGTAGACAATTTTCCTACGATGTCATGATCCTGCAAGTTTTATAGATATTGTTTACCTGGCGGTCTTTCAATGAAGTCTGGAATGATAACAATTCTCCTTCAGGCCAGGACTCTCTAAATATTCTAGCGATTTATCAGTGTGCGGGTTTGAGTCTTCCCTCTGTTTTCAATACTGCTGTCCCTTCCCTAACTGGGAGACCATTAAACGCCGCTAGAAGATTGAATGTGGGTTTATAATTACGGAGAGGCCAAAATAACCTTTAACGTAGGTGATTATATACATAAAATTAATCTGAAAACAAATAAGTACAACATAAATACAGACTTTATTGTTTTGCGCACTTGGATATTGATATACAAGACAAGATTACAAAACAGATAGTACCAAATTCTTCTGAAGTACGAACGAGTTCATAAAGAATTGAGAGTTGAGGGGAGGCAGCCGCCACTTAATAGACAGAGACACCACGCGTCGTAGTCCATCTTTTGTGTATGCTTGACCAAAAGTAAAAGACAGAGAATTCCCGGGCTGCTGGTTTAAGAACCGAGCTAGTGAGTATCACCTATAGGCGAACACCGTGGCAAGGGGATATCCCTTTTGGACACATTCCACCCCAGCAAGGGATAGACAATCGCTACCAGCGCTAACTACAGTTGGTATCACCGACTTTTCATGTTCGCATTATTATTTTCTCTCCGTGAAAGTTTTTCCACAACCCCAAGCCGGTGGTTCACGGAGCTGAGTACACAGCAAGTCCTCAGGTTCTCAGGACTCATCTGATCTGAACTATGTTGTATTTTAGATCAACGCGATTTCTCCCGGATTCAATTAATTAAGTTCTTTTCCAAATCCGAATTAAAATTAGTACTATACTACTAATGTAGAGTAGTAGTAGAGATTAGTACTTAATTTTAATTCGGTTTGGAAAGAACTTAATATGAAAATCCGGGAAGAGAATCGCAGTTTGTCTAAAAAAATAGTTCAGATCAGATGAAGTCCTGAGACTGAGGAGACTGCTGTTACTCAGCCTCAGTGAACCACCGGCTTGGGAGGTTGCTGAAAAACTTTACGGAGAGAAATAATAATGCGGAACATGAAAATGCGGTGTACCACTGTAGTTAGCGCTGTAGCGATTGTCTATCCCTTGCTGGGGTGACATTGTTCAAAAGGGATATCTCTTGCCACGGTGTTTCGCTATAGTCGGATACTACTAGCTCGGTTCTTAAACAGCAGCCGGGATTCTCTTCTTTTATTACTTTGTCAGCTACACAAAGATGGGACTGACGCGTGGTGTCTCTGTCTATCAGTGGCGGGCTTTGCCTCCCTTCAACTCTCATTTCTTTATGAACTCGTTCGTTACTTCCAAAGGAATTGGTCCTATCCGGTTTTGTACTTGCTTGTATATCAAATCCAAGTGCGCAGACAATAAAGTCTGTATTTTTATGTTGTACTTATTGTTCAGATTATTTTTATATATCCCTACGGTTGAAAGGTTAATTGAGGCCTTCTACCGTATTATAAGAACCACACATTCAATTGCTTTCTGCGCGGTTTGGATAATGGTCTCCCAAAGGCTTGGAAGGGGACAGCAGTAATTGAAACCAAGAGGAAGACTCACACCCCGCAAACCACGATAAAATCGGAACTTAGAATATTAGAAGAGTCCTTGAGGACCTGGGAGAATTGTTATTCATTCAGACTCATGGAAACCGCCAGGTTAAACAATATTATAAAACTTGACAGGAACATGACCGTAGGAAAATTTGTCTACCGGGAATTGGCAGGAGACTAAAATTGGTTCATACCTGACAATTTTATGTGCCAAATTTGAAATCTGTGAATGAGAACATATCGAATTATTTGGCACTTTGAATTACAAACGGACCGCCAAATCTCGGCAAAGGAGAAGACCTAGTTTTCATTAACAAGAAAAGGGTACAAAGCAGAATAGCGCGCACGTGAATTAATATCATAAGAAATCGAAATTTCGTATAAAATAGCATTAGATTACGGAAAATTCCCGGCGTAGCCTAAACCCTAATACTAACTCTAATGTAACACTTATCTTAAACCTAACTCTAGCGTCTGAAAGGTTTCGCGTATTTCCGTGAATGAGAAATGGAAATGGTTCTATACGTATCTAATGATTTTACCTTCTTGTGCAATATTCTGCAATTAGTACTGAAAAAGAATCACAGCTGTTTCGGCCGCTGTTCTTCCGGTTGCCTCAGGTTTCTGTCGTTATCCAGCATAGCAATGAACAACCAGGGGAAATAATTTTTGAAGTTTTGCTGTTGATCAAACAAGAAACAACTTTTGAAAATAGTATGACGGTCATTACTTTTGCACGCCTTTCATTCCGACATGCATCACGAGAGCATCATGACATGTAAAAAAGTTTAATAACGTTTCCTTATCAGGAACATTCCGAGGAAGGCCGGAGGATACAGCAGGGCAAAAGTTGATTTTACATTACCACAATGAAGATGAGGGCAACCAGTTGAAGAATAAAATTATACATATCAAGCTTATCTAAATATTCAGTAAATAAGAGAAAGAACTTTTTCATTTCAGTTGTCTTGCGCTTCCGGAGGGACCACAGAGTAACGTAAAAGAGAGAACAGCTGGATAATACATTCAGACCTTGCCTGGAGAACTGGTTAAGTTGTGAAACATGAAGGTGACGTGATACGAGTCGTAAAAAATCCATAAAGCGAGGTGAATGTACTGATATTAAGATAAAAAATCGAAGACCATTCAGACCTCAGCAGTGATTAAGAATCATTTAGACACATAGAAAAAGTTCTTTGTATTTAAGGAGATTTGTGCCATTCAAGATCATGAAAAACCATCGTTCAATTGTTTTGAAAAAAAAATCCATTGTTAATTTTGTTAAACTTCAGTATCTTGACGATCCTAGTGTCAACTCTTATACTCATTCAATGCATTTGGTGTATTGCTTATCATGTCGGTTAACTTCATGTTGCTATATGATATTATGGAATTTCTATTTTATGTGACCCCTCCCCCAAAAAAAGAATCCACCCACAATTTGTAATACAACTGTTTAATTTTATTTATTCTTTTTTCAGAATATGCAGTCAACTTGGGCTTAAAATATTGTAAAAATAATTTTTCCCAATATCTCAATGTTCAACCAAGAAAAACCATACATTGAGGCCTATTTCACTCCAAAATCATTACCCTGATGCTGACCAGGACTTCAACCACGGTGCCCAATTGGAGAATATTTAGGACAGAAAATGCTTTTAAGCAAGCAACCAAGATAACTGGAAACTTTTGAGAATTATTGACAAGACATCAATTTAAGTTCAAGTTTCTTTAAAATTTTATAGGACGTTGATTGATAAATAACATTTATTTGGTATGTTTTTCGGTTTCATTGTTATAAGTAGTCCATATTGCCTTGTTTCTGTTGCCATCTATTAATTCAATAATAGTATGCCTTAATATTTATACGACCGCTATCAACTTTCAACACCCTCTGGTTAAAAATTGAGACTGTCCAAATTTCGTCCCAGATAAAATACAATTGTAAATCCTGATTATCAGCTGTTTTATCCTCTGTATTCTTATTTCTTTTTTAGTGTCGTCACTAAGCTAATAATGGACTATTCCGTTTTTATCTAAAGAAAGAAGGAAGAAAACACATACTACACAGAAAAAACATAATAAAGGGACGAAAACGAAGTAGGGGGGGATAAAGAGAAGGTGAGTTGCGCGGAATCGAGAACGTTAATCTGTTGCAAATCGAACATTATGAAAATATGAAAGGAAGAAAGAGAAAAAATGAGTGAATTGAAAGAGAGTTAAATTAAAATATTATACTGTTGCATATTGAACTGTTAGCTTTTAAGTAAACATATCAACGTTATAATGATTTATTCATATGTACATCATCAGTTTGCTGTCTATAATGACATATTAAGATGTTTATATCTTTTTTTAAAATCCCGAGCCAACGGGGTACCTCTAACTAATAGAAATAAGTTTTAACTCAAAATAACATGCTAATAGAATTAAGTAAGCTTTTATGGTTTATTTCTCAGTCGAAACTAAGAAACCGACACATCTTTAAGCGTATTTGGTAAAAATTTGAAAGCTTTCAACTGCTCCCACTTGTAAACCTACAAACTGTCTTGTTTTCGATTCCTCCGAAAATAGAGATTCAAACCTCGGGCAATTTTCCAAGTTAATGCCGATAAATAGAAAGAGATAGCCTTAAACTGTTTGCCTTCGTGTCTTTCACTCATGTCTCCAAAATATTTACTTGCAGAGTTTGCTCAGAGTACGCATAGGCATTCTATTCTATACGTTGCTTCTTCGCTCTTTTTCTATGCGTCGCATCAGTCTGTTTTATTAAGAGCCAAGTTGTGTGCAATCTATTAAAACTGTACACGTACGTCTGTCTGGGAAGGGATATCTCTACTCGTCTATCTGTTTTCCGATAAACCTAATTCGTCTGTCTTCGGTCTAGATGCAATGTTTATAACCAAATTTATAGTACTTACTTCAACAAAACTAACACGCTTGGTTTTGGTTTGTTTACGGCATATCAACCACAGTGGGTTATTTAATGCCGGCAAAGTTTTTAAATAAATCAATTCTTAATGGATAAACGTTTTTTTTTAAACACATTTTTCTATTGAACCCATAGATGGGACCTAGGTATGCCACTCTGGGTCAGAGTGGAACCAGAGAGCAATGGTGATGAAGGGTACTCCACATTCCCAGGCCTCCAGAACAGGAACCTCACCATCATTAGAGTTTAACGTCATACCCAGAACATGAAGACCCTCAGTCACCGTCTTCTAGCATATATGGTTGGGGTGCAATGAGAGGTAAATGGTAGGTACATAGGTTCTAGGCTTGACGTGACTAGTCGATTGATCGGAGGGGACCTCTCCAACCGCCCGTCTAGCAAAGTAAGGACCAGAATGGTGGGTTGCATGTCATATACTGTTAAGCACCTGTGTCCCCTCCTTAAGCATCCCGTTCCACGGTCAACACGGTCCACACTGGTTTGGTTGGTTTGGTTTGTTTTACGGCATATCAACCTCAGTGGGTCATTTATGCCGGCAGTTTTTGAAATAAATCCATTCTTAATGGATAAACACATATCTATAAACACATTTTCGATTTAACCTATAGATTGAATCCTAACAGGTACTACCACTCCGGGGACCGTGGACCTTGGAGTAACGGTGATGAAGGTGTCCACATTCCCCAAACCTCCAGAACTGGAAACCTCACCGTCAGATAGAGTTTGACGTCATTCACAGAAGACCTCAGCCACCACCTTCTAGCACATATATTGATAAAGAGGGTTTGGGTCATGAGGACAATACGGTTGAGCAATCATATAGGTGCTACGCTGACGTGATCAACCAACTTGATCGGAGGGGGCCTCTCCGACCGCCGTCAAGCCCAAGTAAGGGCCAAAGTGGAGTGTTGCATGTCATAGACTGCTCATACATCAGGATTCCGTCCTTAAGCATCACAGGTCACCACCCACGACCAACAGGTGGCCCCATTTGAAGGGGTCTTAACCCCTCTGCAGAGGTGCAGTCGGTGTATTCTACAGTCCCATCCGACACAAAGTTGAAAACGAATGTAGTTCCTGTTTTAGAAATATTTTAATATTGACATTTCCTCCGTTGTTTCATGTTTTCATTATGATGAAACAGATTAGCCTTATGCTTCGCGCGCTCGTTCACTTTCTTTATCTTTTCTCCTAATCTATTTCTTTATTCCTTTTGTTTCTATTTATTTTCTCTGTTAACCTGTCCTTTTTCTTTCCTTTCTTTATATGATAAAAATGGAATGGTCCATTATTTAGCCGAGGTGACAACACTCATGAGAAATAAGAATTCGGTGGATAAACAACACGAAATAATTAGGATTTAGATTTTGCATTTCATCTTCGACAATTTGGACGGTCCTAGTTTAACCAGAGGTAATTGCAAGATGATACCGGTCGTACAATTAAGGAACACGAATATATATAGATATATGTCATATGCATAGAATATGCACATGCCTATATTAAAGACATATAAAAGAGAAAAACAAAATCTATTTTCTTTCTTCGTGTACTTCTTTCTCTCTCTCATCTTCTTCCCTTATTAACTTTTGCTTAACTCTTTGCCTATCACATTTCCAGGTATTTTTTTTACCTGTATGATGGGATATTACAAGGTTTGCTATCATTCCAGCTCAAAACTCATTCTGTTCAAATAAAGCCCCTATTATTATTATTATTATTATTATTATTATTATTATTATTATTATTATTATCTCTTCTACTCAATTACAATTGACACATGCAAGAGCCACTGCCAATGGGTTTCAGTAGGATTGCAATGGTGGGAGAGTATTTGTTCATCATGTTGTTCAACAGGGAACATCTGGAGTCAGAGATGGATCTACTATGAAACCAATGAAGCTTAAGTTCTAGAGACACTTAACTCTTTGCCAACCAAATTTCCGTCACGGCTGTAACGAATTTTCTTGGTATTTCTTTTACCTTTGTGATAGGATATTTCAATGTTCACTCTCAATCCACCTGACAACTAATTCTATTCAAATAGATTCCTATTATTATTGTAATCTGAGCTCTTCTGTTCAATTAGAATGAACTAACCATAAGTTGTTATTCTTTACTTGGGTATTGTATTGCAGTTGTGGAAGAGCCGCTGTGAGCATTAAAGTAGACAAAGAGTGAAATAATCCATGAAGGAAGTTAATGGAAATTATTTCTACAAACTTCTTATTTAAGACATTAAATTTTTACCAAAGACGCTTAAAATGTTCCGGTTATTTGTTTAGACTAGGAAATAAACCGTAGTAGCTACCTTAATTCTTTTAGTATGCCTTTTAGAGTTAAAACTTATTTTATACTAGTAGACCGGTATTTAAAAAATATAAATATCTTATGTATAATTATATATAGATTAATGTAGAAATTTAAATAAGAAGAAAAAAATACCCCCCCCCCAAGAAAAACAAAGCATTCTAAAAGATGAATTTATTATTTGATATAAATTAGTCAAATTTATAACTTTTCGGCTTGTTTCATAAAAACCTTTGAAATAAATATAACTCAGGTTAGACAGCATCTTATCATCCAATCGTCCTGATGAAGGTTTTAGAAAAAACCGAAACGTTTTAACTTTGACTAACTTCCATTTACTAAGTAGTGTCTAGGGATTATATTGTAGTATGCCCAACATGCCTTGAATATGCCTATGCCTATATTAACGACATATACGAGAGAATAATATATATATAATATATATATATATATATATATATATATATATATATATATATATATATATATATCTTTCTTCTTGTTCTTCTCCTTGGTCTTTCAATGAATTTCTTTATTTTCCCATCTTCTTTAATTTTTCTACTTTTTCTTGCGAGAGATAAACAAAATAAATAAAAGAAAGTTACAATTATATTCAAATTTGAAAATATTTTATGCAACCAATCGAATGATAGGACGGTAAACAAATGAAATTTTCATAGATCTATCAGTTTGTAATCCGATTTGGTTTTAAATATAAACAGTCTGGGTATATCTGCCTGATGATGGCCTAAGGCAGAAACGGTTGAGATTAAACATATAAAACTTATTTAATCTACCAACGTTTATTTACCAATCATTCATATTACAGACACACACTGACACAGACACCCCCATACATATATATATATATATATATATATATATATATATATATATATATATATATAGAGAGAGAGAGAGAGAGAGAGAGAGAGAGAGAGAGAAAGAAAGAAGAAGAAAGTGTGATTGTGAGATTAATTATGAAAGCAGCGACGAGCTTTAAATAGATAGAACATTTTTTTCATTCTAAATCACGTTTGTCTGCTCGTTAGATGAATTTAGAATATAAACCATCAGCGTTATTAGCGTCACCTTAGTGACGAAAACAAAACAACATTAAGACAAATGATAAACAGTCTTGATAATGATAGTTTAGACAAATAATATACAACCTTCATAATAATTCAGAAAAGAAGCGAAGTACTTACTTTTACTAATGATGACTCTTTCTAACAACTCATAAACGCCTTTCATATTAATTAAAAATAGATAAATAAACCACCAACGTTAGTTAGCGTCGCCTTAGCTATAAAAACTAAACAGTAGTTTAGACAGATAATAAACTATCTTGGTAATGTTTAAAAAGAACCGAAAGTACTTGGATTACTAGTGGTAAGTCTTTCAGCCTACTCATTAACATCTTTAAATATGATAACATCAAAAAAATGTTTAGAAAAAAAATCTAAACAAAAAGGATTCCATTATTTTTAACCAAATTATATATTTGGTATATATATATATATATATATATATATATATATATTATATATATATATATATATTTTAAGAATGGAAATGAGTAACCTACTCGAGTTTCATCGATAGATTCTTCAGGGTTACTTTTAAATTAATCGAGTTACGATTAATCTTTGGTGTATAAACATGCCCGTTGGAATGGGACTTAAATTTAGTAGAGGAACGCTTGTTTATATTTTCGTAGATCAGGAACGGTTTTTGATTATTGAATTAAAAATTTGGATTAATTTATTGGAATTATTTTTCAATTATTATTTAATAAAAATAGTTATGGGTCGTATTAATAGTTAAAAGGTGAAAATTTAAAATTATTTAATAACTAGTTTAATTTGGTTTGAGAGTATTTAAAAAATACAGGTTGTGTGTGTTACGATAATAGAAGTTTTGGGTAGTTAAATATAGTTAATTATGTAAAAAAAATATAAAGAGATAAAAGTAAGAATGAAAGTAACGGTAAGCAAAGATGCATTGAAATAAAAATAAAAATAAAAGTGGAAAATAAAGGTGAAAATAAAAGTGAAAAAATATATTAAAATTTTAAAAAATTTAGGAAACGGTGTTTATATAAAACAAGGATTTAATTTTTTATTTTAACTGGGATTAAAATAAGAATTATGTAAAACATAGAGATAGTTGGATATTCCAACGATCGTTCTCATACCCACCGGTAAGTTAATACTTATACATATACAATATATATATATTATATATATATATATATATATATATATATAGAGAGAGAGAGAGAGAGAGAGAGGGGGAATAAGTACCAAAAAACAGAAAAATATCGAAAAATATCGAAATGCCGGAAAAGAGGAAAGAAATCCATTGAGTCAGAATAATAATGAATATAAAAAAGTGCTCAATACATGCGTAGATTTAATTAGATAAGCGAATAGTAGAAGTTAATCTACCTAGAATTCACTGAGAAGAATCTCCTGGATTACTCTGACTTAAAATGATTAGTGCAAACGTATATATATATATATATATATGTACAGAGAGAGAGAGAGCGAGAGAGAGAGAGAGAGAGAGAGAAGAGAGAGAGAGAGAGAGAGAGAGAGAGAGAGGGGGGAGAACGCGACATGCATTTGAATTGTTAACGTTCGAGAAGCGATTTATATGAAATTTATATTCAAACGTAACCACTAATGCTGAAAGAGAATAGTATTATCACATTGACTCACTGACAGCATGATACCCATGACTCTCTTCTCTCTCTCACTCTCCCTCTCTCTCTTCTTTCGCTCTCTCTATCTCACTCTCTCTTTCTTTCTCTCTACTCTCTTTTTCTCTCTACCCTCTCTTTTTTTCTCTTTCTCTCTCTCTCTTCTCTCTCTCTCTCTCTCTCTCTCGCCAACATCCTTATCAGTCATCGCCACTGGCAGGTCTCTCGCACGGCATCAGATCCGCAGAAATATGATTGATGTAGTTTGATGTGGTCAGCCTAAGCTGGTATGTAGGTGTCCAAGAGAACATCAACGAATGAGTTCGTCTATTTTACATTTTCTGTATTGGAGGAAAGTTGGCTTTATGTTGCTTTGTTACCATATGACCTATCGGTCCAGATGAAATTGCAAAAATGAATAAATAACAAACTGATTATCTGGTGTTGCTTATGAACGAATTCTTATTTTCTAATGAATGTCGTCATACAGCTAAATAATGGATCATTCGTTTTTATTATAATGAAAGAAAGGAAGAAAATGACATGATAAACAGAAAAATATAATAAGGAAAGAGAGAAAGAGAGAAGCCGGAAAGATAGATAGAGAGGGGTGATCGTGCAGATCGATCACGGTAATTGTTTCAATCGAACATAATGAAAAGGATGAAAAGATAAAGAAAAAAAAGTGAGAGAGTTAAATAAAGATATTATTACTTTTGAACAAATTGAAAATAGGTTTTAATTAGCTTAGACTTTCAGAATGTTCGACGAGAGACCTTTTATCTTGAAATATTAAGAATTAAATCAAAGGTAAACAAAACAACATCATAGTTACCTCATTTTTCTTTACAACTTGCATGGTGTAGACTGAAAGCCAATACCACAACATATAGACACAATGTTCAAGAAAATTATAAAACACTTTATTTTCAATGGCTATTAAGTACACATATCAAACGTTGCTAAATCAAATTATCATATTTATTATAATCCATAGGTCCAGTATCAGTAATTTGTTTTAATCAGAAATTAATAAAACGTAGAGTAAGTTCGTACATTTTGAATCTGAAGCCGTGACACAGAAGCGCCATCTGTATCAACAATAATCTATTTAATCGAAAAGGACATCTTGAAACTGACGCTAGGTGTCAGTTATTCAGAGTGGCAGCCCTCCTCATCATAACTAGTTCTGTGTACCGTTTCACTTAACTGATTGTCGTGGGAACAACAGCGAAAAATAGTCACGTTTCACTTTTCTCTTCGTCTCTTTTTGAAAAGCCGGCCTTACTTTGCTTAAAACCCTGGCACCCGCTCCTTGTTGATTCTGAACTGGACGTCAGGCACCCTTTGAAAGAGCAAAGTAAAGCTGGTGTTAATGAAGCCTGCATCCTTCATCCAGAATACTGACAAATCCATCAGGATTCATTTACTCTGGAATGGTCAGTCGGAATGTGACGTTTGTTCCACTGTCATGTCAAGATAAGAGAGCAATTTGAAGAGGAGACAATTTGCTTCCTGCGTTCTTTTCCCTATATAATACATTAAAGGGGCTACCGGGACAGAAACCGACCATTTTTTCATGTCAGAACTCTTAACCAGTGGCTTCAGGCCACCCAACTGCTAGTGGTACTATCTACTGATAAATAATACATATGTAAAGGTTTTCAAGTAAGGTTCCTAGTCCGTGTTATATGAAAGACCTTGCAAGTTGCAGGCGTAATCACAACCGTTCAGGCTAATTTTTCCCTTCAGAGAGCTCAATACCACCTGAACTCACTATTAATATATATGATATACTATAGTAATAGTATATATATAGTATCTATATATATATAGTATTACGTATGGAGGGGTAGGTGAAAGAGGATACGTTGGATATCAGAAATGAACTCAAGTAACAAATCTATAGAGTTGAAAATATTTCGTCCGATTTATACGGACAATTCCTCAGATGTCCGTATAAATAATATATATATATATATATATTATATATATATATATTTATGATATATGTGTGTGTGTGTGTGGGTGCGTGTGTGTGCGTGGAGAAAAGTAGACAACACGGGAGGTTGTAAAAAATGGATGTTTATTGTAGGTAGTGGTTGTCGATTCGTGGTAACGTTTCGGTCTGTTAGATCTTCTTTTCAGGAATTTGGATAGTGTTCTTGCTTCAAGGGTGAACATTTCATACTGGTGAATCAGGAAGTTGTGAATTTAAGGGCGAGGGTGGTCAGTTGGGTTGGTGTTAGAAGAGGTCTGGTAGTCGATTTACTTTTCTTTTCAGATAGGGTGTGTATCAAAGGGGGGTTCTGATATTTGATGCCACAGGTATTTAGGAGTTTGGGAGTGAGTGGTCATAGATGGCTGGTTTGAAAATGTAGTGATTCAGTGATATATGTTGAATGTTGCATAAGGATTATGATAATAATTATGATAATAATGTTAATAATTATATTATTAATATTAATAATAATAATAATAAATATATGTGCACTCACATATACACTTATACAAATCTTACTATCACCCCTCTCTAACACCCCCAACCAAAAATTTAGACAAATATTCCAAGCCTAAAACAGTAAGCAACACACCCAAATGTTAATGTTAAAGACATTTCTTCCCCAATAATATTTCCCATACCCCTTCAAAAAAATCGCCTTCACAAACAATAATAGACAATAAAGACAAGATAGAACTTAGTAAAAAAAGAAGTAAATAAATACACACACACAACACACACACACACACACACTTCTATCTTGGTAAATACAGCTTCCATTTCGATACTTTTGTGACACATCTTGTATATATATATATTATATATATATATATATAATATATATATATATTATATATATGTGTGTGTGTGTGTGGTGTGTGTGTGTGTATGTGTGTGAGAGTGAGAGAAAGAGAGAGAGAGAGAGAGAGTGAGAGGGGAGAGAGATTGATAGTAGGTAAAGAGATAGAGATGAATAAATTTTTTATATAATATATATATATATATATATATATATATTATATATTATATATATATATAATTAAAATATAAACACAGTCATATATATATATATATGGGTAAATTTATAGATGAATAGATATACAGATATAAAGACTTAGATTTATAGATATCTACTTTGTAAGACTGAATATATATATATATAAATATATATAAATATATATATATATATATATATATATATATATATATATAGAGAGAGAGAGAGAGAGATGCGAAATAGATATGAAGACTGAAATAGTGTGAGAGAGAAATCGGTTAGAACTATCACGACTGGATGGACATTTTTCTTGATGCTTCTCGTCAGAACAAAATCAGCCATAGTTCTGTTTCCTAATTCTTTTTTCCTTCTAAAATTTCAATTTGATTATGGAAGTCAAAGTTTCTTTTAAGTCAAATATTTCTGTGTGCAGTAGTAACTTTTTCCTGGAAAGTTTTTGAAATTGCTGTCGTGGAAATACAGAATCGAATTATGCTATTCTGAGCTTTTGAAAGCAAAAATGAGGAAGAACTCATATTTTGGATTAGGAACCGGAAATCAGCAGGGGCATTTGAGAGCTTTGCAGATATAAAAGATGATACTTCAATTCAAAGTATATATATATATATATAATATATATATATATATATATATATATATATATATATATATATACCAACCCCTCCGAACGAGCAAGACGTGACACAATGTCATTTTCTTAAGCGGAGTTCAACAGGTTTGAATTCAAAGTTGTCCTTCCCCTAGACTGGTTGCCAAACCAGGGTAAATAGCCCAGTCTGCCCTACTATTTACCCAAAGCTGGAGGGAGAGTAGGATTCATACCTTTCCTAAGGGTATTAGTGCGAAGTGAAATGCAATTACCATGCCCAGGATATGAACTCGGGGCGACAAGTCCATTTCCCATGACATTAACCATTACACACACACACACACACACACACACACATATATATATATATATATATATATATATATATGCGCGGCTGTTGCTTATCCCTGGGCTATTATATAAGAATTCATAAACTATTCGTAAAATACACAGAGCGAATCTGGAGTGTATGTATATATATATGTGTGTGTGTGTGTGCGTGTGTGTGTGTGTGTGTGTGTGTTTAAAAATAATGGAATTCCTGTTGTTTTGAATTTTCTTTTTGTTTGTTTCGAAGTCTTCTAATAACTTTTTTATGCCATCATCTTGAAAGGCATTAATGAGTTGTCCGAAAGAGTTTTCGTTAAAATAAGGAAAAGTATCAGCCGGACAGGGAAAAACACTCCACACACTTCATTTTCTAGATGCAGAAAAAAGTAACCAACCACTTTATATAAAGTAGTCTTCAATTCAGATACGAGTTTTAGATTAAAAAACTTGTCACGTAGTCTGCTACAGAAGACAGTAACTTCATTCCGAGAAAAAAATAATGTTTTTCTTTATAATTCTCTTTTGATCAATGTCGCCTGATTATTTGATCTCAAGATGGAAAAAAATTAAAACAAACAAACAGACAAACAAACAAAGTGACTTCTTTATTTTTTTATTACAATATGCGTGCTGATTGATGCAAATTTCCCTTTGTTCTTTTTTCGGTACATAATCTTTCTGACGACATTTGAATATCTTGAAGTATCAGTCTATCGCTGATGAATTAATATGGCAGTCAATATCGAAGTCAAAAATAAACTTAAGCAGATTCCAGATGCATGATAAATTTACAACAATCTATCAACGTGCTACTCATGTGATTGCGTGACATCAAGGACAGTTAATAAGGGTTAATACAAACGCCTAATGTCATCAACGGGCGGAGGTAAACGCGTTAAGAAAATCACAAAATAGATTCAACTTGAAACTGCTTAGATGAAAGGACGTTATTTCCTTATTCATTTATTTATTTTATTTTATATACTAGTACAAAAAAAACACTGCGGGCGATGTAAAATTAGATTTTTGAAACATATTGCCTGAGGGGTGGGAGTAAAAAATTCAATGTCAGCGAGTTTGTACCCTAAGTAAGTAAAATCATCAAATTCATTAAAGGATTAAAAAATAAAACAATTTGACATGTAAACTTTAAATATGCATTAAAATAAAACAAACTATATGTAGATATATAATACCAGTCATGTATTTATTAAAACTTGTTTTAAAAATCAATGAGGACTGTCTAAAGTTGCATGTTCAAATTTTGAGGGTATTTATTCTATGTTATGAGGATTTTAAGTAATGTGACGTAAGCAGTGACGTAATTTTTGTTACAGACAAAAACCGGAAGCGAATCTCCATTATTATTAGATATACTTTGTTATTTATTTACTTATTTTTTAATATTTTTTTCGAATACCCTGTCCGGTGGCCAAAAAGTTGCTTGGTGGCAATAGGAGTGGCAGTCCCGCTTTTAGCCGCCGAAACTGTGTTATCACACTTAGTTAGCGACTGACGAGGGCAGGGTCTCGCACGTTGTATTTATTACGCGTTGTATGATGAAAAAAAAGTACTATCACGTTTTTTTATTGTTTCAGCACGTTCAAAATATAATTTCATGTGGAAATGAGATTAACGTAATTTGCTTTGAGTAAAGTATATTATTATTTGTATTATTTTTTTGCTTGAAGGCAGTTACAATGCGTATATCGTATAAAATTCGATAATTAATGAAAATAATCATTACAAGCGAACTCGGCAAATATTGCCCACTACGTAAAACATCGTACAGCAGCCGTTTCAACTTTATTAAATCTCATCAGCGATGTATACTTACGATTTCTCTCCGACAGAAATTGAAACCGGGAACTCAGCACACAGAGTCAGGGACCTTACCACTGGGCGGTACGCAGTGAACGATATATGCGAAATTAGCTTGTCAAGGGTAATTTTATACGATATACGCATTGTAACTGCATTCAAGTGAAACACATATAAATAATAATATAATTTCATGTTTTTCTGTCTTGGTCTGTGCCCATAACTTCTTTATTAGATTTAGGCAAGTCTCCCCAACTCTCTGATCTATTTTCCTTCCACCCACTCCCACTCTCTGACCCATCTCACTTTCCCTCCCTTCCTCCCACTCCCACTAGAAAACACAAAAACATAGATATGTATGCTCAAAAGTTCTAAAAATCACTAATAATCACCATTGTGCTCTATGTCTGAAGATAGTAAGCTTGTTGCAGTTGAAATGAATTATAACATGAAGCAAATTTCCTTCATTCATTATAATGTTCCGTCCGTTCAAACACAGGGACCAATGTACATCGAGCTCTCAACACGGATGACCTGTGTAACTACAGATGAACTCCAAATCGAACACACACACACACACACACACACACACCATATATATATATATATAATATATGTATATATATATATATATATATATATATATGTATGTAATCAATGGTAATATTATGGATTTACACTCATGACTTGAAGTTTCATGGTAATACAATCATCAGATGAGTCCAATGGTTGGGATCTTAAAAACCAGTCGAGAAATGGTTGAGATTTTAAAAACCAGTAATTTTTTAGCATTTATATAAACGTGAAGCGTTTTCACGCGATGGGAAATATGAAGGTAAAAATTGTCTTTTTTTAAACTGTAGCTTGTTTAACGTTTATGTGACGTGGATCGTGTTCACGTGATGTAATGTTATGACGTTAAATTTGTATTAAAAAAAAACATGATAATCAAACAAACTTGCTTTTGTTTTAATGCACGCGGTGTTCAGATGAATTTCTTTTTTTTTCTTTTCTTTTTTAAATGAATAAAAGGAGAGCGAAAATTAAGGGATCAATTAGGGTTAGGTGGTAAGTGACACAGTAAAAATTTGTTCAAATGCCTACATTTCGAAACGATACTATATATATATAGTATGTGCGGGATATCGCCTGCATCTTGCTTTTTTTAGTGTGCGGCCTTTTTCTTTTATGGGATCCAAACCATCCGAATAAGACGGACAAGACACGCAGGACACTGCTGGAGAAGCAAGGACAAACTCATAAGGGACGTCCTCCTGTGGAAGCCAGAACATGGACACGCCAGTGTGGACCGACTAGCAAAGACGTACATTGATCAACTCTGTGCGGATACAGGATGCTGCATAGAGGACCTCCCGAGAATGATGAGCGATAGGGACGGATGGAGAGAGATTGTTATGGATATCCGGGCTGACAGCGCGACATAATGATGATGATATATATATATATATATATATATATATTTATATATATATATGGATGAAAAAATTGGAAATAGATTAGAAGGTAGGGAGAATACTAAAAATAAGTAAGACAAAGTATTCCAAAGGATGAATCTTTATGTAGATTTATATATGTAGATAAGATAGTCGATGATTGAACACTGGAAAATATAGATAAACACATAGATAGATATGTAGATGTGGAGATTGAAATAGGTAGATATATAGATTGATATGATGTTTAAACTAGATAGATAGATATATATATATAGATGGATATTATAACTGAAAGAGATAGATAGTTGTGAAGATTGAAATATCGATAGATATCTATACGGAAATAAATAGATAGATACTGAGACTAGAAGAGAAAGAAAGAGAAAAAGGTGGGAGAAAGATAGAGAGAGAGAGAGAGAGAGAGAGAGAAGAGAGAGAGAGAGAGAGAGAGAGAGAGAGAGATTAGGTGGGAGAAGAGAGAGAGAGAGAGAGAGAGAGAGAGAGAGAGAGAGAGGGTGAGAGAAAGGGATAAAAGGAGAGAGATGGATTGAAACAATCACGACTGGATGGACATTTTTTTATGTTTCTCGCCAGCACCAAATCGTTCTTAGTAATTCTTTTGTTCTAAAATTTAAATTTGATTATGGAACACAACGTTTCTTTTGAGATATATATTCCATGTGTCTCTCTTGTGTGGATTTTAGTGTGTCTGTGATAGTTATCTCTTTATCTATGTCACACACACACACAACAATAGTATATATATATATATATATATATATATATATATATATATATATAAGAAAGGAAGTTGTAAAGACGAATTAGATCTACATTAAGATAAAAGAAATGACTCCACATAGCAGGAGGGGCATCAGAGTCTAACTAGGTGAAGATTAAAGAGTGCAACTCAGTGAGTTTATAGATAAGGAATTTTGATAAAAAATTAACACTAGACAATAACAGACAGGCATAGGAAGCGCTACCACTAAAGTGAGAAGTCGGAGAGACATAAAAAAATCCACAAATCAAAAAAGACGCTTGAAAGAAATAATACCAAATAAAAAAAATATCAAATATGGGGACGGGAAGAAATGTATAAATGTAAACTGAATTTGACCATTTGCCAGTCTGGAAAAAATAAAAACGTGGTCTGACGAAGCTCGGTGGGCCTCAGATACACATGAGTGGAAATGGTCCATAATCACGATACCCCTGGTATTTAAGGCCTTTTTATTCACACACACATACACACACACACACAGACACACACACACACACATATATATATATATATATATATATACTATTTTAGGTGTGTGGACACAGAGCATTACTAAAACCAAGTACTGTCAAAGAGCGGATGAGTTCCAGCGGTGCCAATAGCAAACCACGCAGATAGTATTGAAGAAGGAGTACTTATTACTCATTTAAATCCCCCAAAACGGGGTAGATGGATCTCCTTAGCCTTAAACGATAGTCCATCTAAACTAGGAAAGTCTGTTATAAAACATGTGCTGCTTAGCAGCTATGTTGCGTAGCGGCCTCAAATGTCTATATGTTGTATAGCGGCCTTCTTCGCTACTCTAAATTGCGTAGTTTAGTAGTCGTTGCGGGTATATATCTGGTCACGTGGCGAAGTATGTAGTAGCCAGACTTAAGAAACCAAAACACATGGGTATAGTAGGAGTTTTGACTTTATTTCTCTTCTCGGCTGTACGTGGTGGGTGGCGAGCGTTGACAATGACTACTAATACTGCGAGGATGGTGAGGTAAAGTTGGCTGCAATGGACCGTGAGCGTCTGTCGCTCACTTGTTCTCCGTCCACTGTCTCCTGTCGGCTCGAACCCTCAGGCCTTTTATATTGATAGGTACTCCTACGCATCTTCATCTTTTGATCTGATCACGGATCTTTGTTATATATTTCTTTATCTTCTCCCTGCTTCTTTGATCGGAAAGCCTCGCTCCCGTTTTTTAACTTCTTTTACCGGGAAAAAAGTCCTTTGTCATTTTTTTCGTCTTTTCTTTGTTTAATTTAACTGGAAATTCCTATTTCCGTTTGTCCAATATAAAACAGCTATACCTCATTCCAAAGAAAAGGCTAGGGTAGTAAACCCCTACTTCAAATCTGGAACTGGATTCCCAAAGATGCTAAACTTCAGGGCTATCTAGCATCTCTTGCGACACATTCGTTGCCAAACTGCATTGATTTTTGCCTTTCCTTTAGAGGAGGGACCTACTGCTTAGGCGACAGTTCGTTCTCCACATCAACACGCCCAGGATACGTGGTTCACCGTTTTTTGGACGCTATGCCATTGTCTCTAGAAGACGGATGAATGCCAACAAAAATATATTTGGTGATATGTATACAATATATATGTACGTATATAAAATGAACTGGTCCCTTAGGTTAATCATTCGTTAGATGAAAATGCTTATGATACATTTTCAGTTCGTTTTACAATCCATTGTTCATTTCAACCTCAGTAATTACAGTTTCAGTCTCGATAGTTCTTGAACTCGGCTCGGATTTTCAAGAAATTCTGTCTTAATAAATACAACTTCAGTCTCGATACTTTTTCATCATGCCTCTTGTTTCGAAGAAAAGTAGCATTTCATTTATTGTTTATGCGGGTCTTGATAGATTCGAATTCAATTTCGATACTTTTTTAAACAAACCTCTTTCTTTTGAAGAATATTAACGTTTCATTCATTGTTGTCTTCATAAATACAACTTCAGTTTCGATACTTTTTCAACATATCTCGTATTTTGGAGAAAAGTAACGCAGTAGAATAATGAGATAAAAACTGTAGATAAGAGCGGAAAGTTGCTAGAATTTTGGGGATAACCTATGAAAGGCTACCTGTCTATCTCTGTTTGGTCGATAGATGCTAACACGCGACGAGTGGAAGATAATGAGAATAAGAGATAGTGAAGAGTAGGCAGTCTGGACTGAGTAAAGAGAAAACGACGTAAGATGAGTGTCTGTTCTACAAGGCATTTTTACTTGGGATAAAATAAATGAGTCATAAAGAACAACCAATCAACATCACAAACAAAGTATCACAAAAGATTCCCAAATAACAACAAAAATGATGAAAGAAGTCATTATCTTGCTAACAGCCAGTGATAAGCAAAAACGACGTAAGATGAGTGTCTGTTCTACAAGGCATTTTTACTTGGGATAAAATAAATGAGCTCATAAAGAACAACCAATCAACATCACAAAACAAAGTATCACAAAAGATTCCCAAATAACAACAAAAAATGATGAAAAGAAGTCATTATCTTGCTAACAGCCAGTGATAAGCAAAAACGACGTAAGATGAGTGTCTGTTCTACAAGGCATTTTTACTTGGGATAAAATAATGAGCTCATAAAGAACAACCAATCAACATCACAAACAAAGTATCACAAATGATTCTCAAATAACAACAAAAAATGATGAAAGAAGTCATTATCTTGCTAACAGCCAGTGATAAGCAAAAACGACGTAAGATGAGTGTCTGTTCTACAAGGCATTTTTACTTGGGATAAAATAAATGAGCTCATAAAGAATAACCAATCAGCATCACAAAACAAAGTATCACAAAAGATTCCCAAATAACAACAAAAAATGATGAAAGAAGTTGTTATCTTGCTAACAGCCAGTGATAAACAAAAACATACAACGTGTCAAGTTCTATTCTTTTAACTACCAAAATTATGGTCCCCATCGGCACAAGTATTTAAGTTTTAATATGATAAAATCTTACATTAACTTAGAAAGACTAAAGAAACTAAATAAGAACGAATATAAAAATATTACACTTAGTTTAATGTTATTTCGATTGATTTCCATATAAAATTATGTATAA
The DNA here is from genome assembly GCA_023376005.1 of Doryteuthis pealeii. Lineage (NCBI taxonomy): Eukaryota > Metazoa > Mollusca > Cephalopoda > Myopsida > Loliginidae > Doryteuthis > Doryteuthis pealeii. The sequence continues at coordinate 122,189,867 of CM042145.1, forward strand.
GATTGTTTTAAATACGTTTGAAAATAACCTGATAGTATTAGAAATCAGTAACAGCAATAATTATTTATGAATCTAGTTTTGTTAAAAACATTATGCAAATTATTCACACCATATACTATGCAAATCTTTATTTCTTAGCGATATATGCTACATATTTCAGGATTTTGAATGCATGAGCAGTTTTAAGGTAAATCTCACTCAAATCCTCCAGCAATGTCCAGCATGTCCTGCTCATCTTACTCGGATGGTTTGTGTAATAAGTGGCAAGTGGCTATACAGCTTCTTTCTCGTGGAGTGTTGCTTCCACAACTTGTTTAAAATTACATGCATTCTTGAGCAGTTCCCATCTAGCTTACTCTAGGCTAGCTTAGCGTCCAAGTGGTGCAATCGTAATGTAGCAACAATACAACTATGGCTTGGAAGAAAACTTTTTTCACTTAAAGGGTGGGGGGGAGTAACGTTTGCTCATTTGAATGAAATTTCATAATTTTTAAATATCTAGAAAAACTCAGTAACTACCTTTATTCAACATGAAATATTTTAAATTGAATATTTATCTAATCAATTAAAAAAATAGTAGGCTTAATAATCATATTAACTAAGATATGTTTTCCGAATTTTTATATATTCCGTTTTTAGTTTTTTTTTTTCTACTAACAATTGTTCTCATTTAATAGAGACACCGTTAATAAATAAGATGTTAATTAAGATTAAATACAGAGTATTTCATAATCATCGAGAATGTAACATAAATAATTAAGGCGATCCTGATATCAGTGGTGATGTAGTTTCGCTTACAGACAGAAAGTTATGTAATCAAAATATTAATACTTTTCTTACATAATCTTTCAACCGTTATCATCTTGCAACACCCTCTGGTTAAATATGAGACCATCCAAATCATCCAAGATGAAATGCAAAAAGGTAAATCATAATTATCTGGTGTTATTTATCCACCGAATTCTTATTACTAATGCGTGTCGTCAGCTGAGCTAAATAACTAACCATTCCGTTTTTATTATAAAGAAACAAAGGTAAGAAAATAAAACATTCCACACAGAAAATGTATAAGAAAGAAAGAAATACATTAGGGGGAATATACAGAGAGGGGTGAGCGCGGAAGCAATAACGCTAACCTGTTTCAATCAAACATTATGAAAAGGTGAAAAGAAGGAAATAGAGAAAAAAAAAAGAGTGAGAGTTAAATCAAGATTGTCACACTTTTTCCACATTGAACTATTTTAGCAATAGCTCTAAAGTAAACATATCAAACGTTGTAATAATTGAACTATAATACTGTTGTATATTCACATGTTTTACTTGTCTCTATTATAAAAAAAAAAGACTTGAATTTGGACCAAAAGGCCAAGATATATTTTCTACATTTACTTTCGACAACGATGATAAGGTGAATATTCAAGTTGTGCTCGAACATTTTTTTTCATGCTTTTGCGAACCGAGAATAAAAAAGAAGCATTCTGACATTTCTCAGACACATTTTTTCTTCAGTTCCAAACAAGCAGAAAATCAAAGAATTTGACGAGGACGTTACTGAGTTACGCAAATGCGACTTCAGAGATCTTCCTGACAATTTAATTAAAGACATTTTGATATGTGGAATCACAGACTTCAGGTAAGAAGAACCGAAAAACTCCTGTAGAAACGAAACGCTAGTCAAAACTTTTTACTTGCAACAATTGGACCGCCCTGTCGGTGGGGTTTAGAATAGCTGAATGTAATCTTTGGCAATGGGATAAGATCCCCGTCTCTCAAAAATGTTTCTCCTGGGAAAGACACGAAATTGCATCTGATAATGAGAATCCATTTTGCATCTCGCCTTAAAATTTCACCTTGTGTAACAACCTGCTCATGTTGAAGGGTTCGGTATATATATAATATATATATATATATATATATATTATATATATATATATGTGTAAATTTGAAGGCAATTTACAATGCAATGGAATAGGTGTTAAATGATGTTTATTACCTTTTTATTCCTAAATATTTTCTGGAAAAATTCCCATCATCAAAGGTTATAGAAGTACTTGTGTTTTTTAGTACTTATCCCACGGCGCCGGCGTAATCGTTTGTTGTAAAATATGTTGTAAAATATAAATTTGAAGGCAATTTAAAATGCAATGGAATAGGTGTTAAATTATGTTTATTTACCTTTTTATTTCTAAATATTTTCGGGAAAAATTCCCATCATCAGAGGTCATAGAAGTACTGTATATATATATATATATATATATATATATATATATATATATATATATATATATATATATATATATGAATTTAAAAAATATAAGACCGATACAAAGGAAATAACTTGGAACACGAGCAACTTGAAAAAAATATAAATCCATAGAGTAAGATGAAAATAACGGACATTAGTATCTCCACCTCGTCATACTAATGTCCTTTATTTTCATCTTGTTTTCTTTTTATTATAGACATGCTCTGATGATGATCCAAACGGATTAAAATATATGCCAAAAAAACAACATTACTTAACAGTATTTGTGCGTTTTTCAAATTTCTTACTCTGATATATATATATATATATATATATATATATATATATATATATATGTGTGTGTGTGTGTGTGTGCATATGGTTTCACCTCTTCTCTCATCTCTCTCCCCCCCTCTCTCTCTCTCTGTCTCTCTCTCTTTCAATGCTAATAATATCCAAACCTATCTATTTGAGATATAGATGGAATTCTGAACTTGAACTACCACTCCAGACAAGAGTGGACATGGGAGTAACTGTAATGAAAGGGTAACTCAGTTTTTTAAGCACGTTTTTTAAACTCATCTTTTCTATTGAACTAATAGATGGGACTCTAACAGACACTACCACTCCGGGTCAGGGTGGACATTGAAGTAAGTGTATTTCATACTCACCAAGGCTCCAAAATTGGGACTTCCGAGGGAGCCTCTCCGACAACCCGTCTCACCTAAATAAGAGACAAAGTGGAGTGGTGCATGACATAGAATACTCAGCCACGAGGATTTCGTCCTTAAGCATCACAGGCCGCTACCCACAATCAACAGGTGACATCATTGGGGTGATTGTATCTCTCTGCAGAGGTGCAGTCGGTATATTGTACTGCACTAGACGAAAGGACGCCGCACATAAGACTGTTAGACTGACTATGCAGGAAAGATGGACAAACTCTTCCTATTTTTTTAAAATTTATTATAGATGCGTTTTTTTTATTCTTACTTACAAGTAAGGAGGAGTTGATAAATATCTATATTTTTACACCTAGACTACTGGAAGAGATATTGAACTTTGTGAACTTGCCTCTCGGGCTTTTGTTTTGATAAATTATATTTTCGCACACCGGTACCATTCGCATTTAATGTCAAAATACCCATATATATATATATATATATATATATATATATATATATATATATATTATTACAAATACGCTAGCAGCTATATGCATGTGCATTATTGCACCCAAATATGTACAGCTGGGGTCAGAAGAGCTTATAGTATCACTCGGGAATATTCTATAGATTCATGTAAAGAAAAATTATTTTGCAAGAATGCATTGCCTAAGGGTTTTTTTATTATTCGTCTTCTGCGTGTTCTGTTGTGGGTATTTCGTGATTTTATAGATGTTGTCTAATTCTTTTTTGTTATATCGATCATCTGGGATCTTTGCTATTTTATTTTCATGATCGATATATCGGACTGTTTCTATATGTTTATTTGTTTTGAGTCAATGACGTCTGTAGCGACTGATATGGTGATCTGCTTCGGCAATCGCCGAATACGAACAAGGTTCACTTATTCTATCTAAGATAGTTTGTCTTTCCTATTCTAGTTGTATCTACGAGGGTAGTCTAAAAGGTAAGGCCTCTAAAATATTTAGAAATCACAGAAATGTTTATAGCTTATTGTCAATGATGAGTACATGATTTTTACCTTTGGACTTTGAAGTCCGACTTTTCGACTATAGTCGCATATAGCACAACGCATGATTTTGAATACTGTTGCATAAGCCACTACCTTAGGAATTCGACTACTGCTGCATATGGCTCAGTGTTAGGTTTTTGATTACTCTTGCATGAGCTAGTGCTTTAGGAATTCGACGATAAGTCACATATGATATCGCTCAAGGATTTTGATTATAGTTGCATATGATGTTGGATATTGTACAAACGGAAATAGGAATTTCCGGTTAGATTAAACAAAGCAAAGCAAAGACGACAAAAATTACAAAGGGGTTAAGATGCCGGAAATAGATTTGATCGTTGATAAAACGCGAACAAAGGAGGCGCGTAGGCGTTTTGAGACATACAAAAGGCAAGACGGTTCGACCCGACGCGAACAGTCAGCAGTCAAGAGTGAACAGTCAGTAGTGAACAGACCCCAGAGAGACAGCGAACGGAGCACGGAGTGACCGACGCGGTCACGCCCGCCGCGGCCAAGGGCGGTGAGACGTCACCAGCCCCCTCTACCTCACCATCCCTGCAGCAGTAGTAGTCATTTTCAACCCTCTGTCATTTCATTGTCAAGCTCGCCGCCCACCACGTGCATCCGGGAAGAAATAAAGTCAAATTGCTACTATAACAGTGTTGTAGATTTCATTAAGCGACCACTACATATATCGTCTAGGGTTAGAGACGACACCCGCGGTATACCAGCAACGTATACGATTCAGAGTAGCGAAAAAGGCGCTACGCAACAATGACACTGCTTCAGGAATTCGATTATATTCGCATATGGCACCGCATAAGGATTCTGATTATAGTTACTTATGGCACAGCTTTATGAGTTCGACTATAGTAGCATATAGCACAACGTTCAGATTTAGTTAATAGTTGCAAAGGGTTAATACGGTGTAATATTATTGAACCTTTTATGGTTGGGGGTATGTATAGGTAACGCAAAAAGAAATTACCCCTCCCCAATAAATGGCGGTGTGTGAAGTTTACATCTACCTTTCTATTTCACAGTCCAAAACAAGAAATAAGTAACAGACAATAAAATTGTAAGTAAAATGAATAAGCAAACTCAAGTACTTTAGTTGATACGGAGAGTAACTGCAACTTACGAAAGGTTAGAAGGTTGGTTGGTTGGATTTTTAATGTTAACCCTTATAGGATTATTATTTTTGTTTTTATTCATTCTTGGTGTTTACTTTATTTTTATAAAATTTTTTAAAACCTTTTTTAAAACTCATTTTTTCTATTTAATCCATATGTTACATAATTATTAGATTCCTAATATTTATGTACAGTAGTGTAGAAACAAAAATGGCTGTTATAAGTTGCAGCCGGTGGCCTTGAAGGATTGAATGACAAGGCTTGACCTCATCCTGAATATACCGTGAGAATCGGTGGAGAAGACCCTCTTCCGGTTTAGATTAGAAATAGATTTTTAGGCAGATCGGCCAAAAACCACGACGGTGGTAAGTCGTGTTATGCACGATGCCGATTCAATCTGCGCAGGTAGTCTGGTGGGGATTTCAGAATAAAATATGATCTAAGTAAATCGAAATCTTGTGTTATTATCTAAAAACTACCAATGACACAGAGCTTCTGATAAAGAGAAATCCCCAATAGAAGACCAGACACGAAGTCCCCAAGACGAAGTCCAGACGCTAGAAGAGACACTAGAAGATAGAAGTAAGAAAGGAAAGAGTATACAACACATAGATGGGACCCTAACAGGTACTACCACTCCGGGTGAGAGTGAACCTGGATAATGGTGATGAAGGGTACACCACATTCCACAGAGATCCTGAATTAGAACTTCACCATTAGATAGAGTTTAACTTCATACACAGGACATTAAGACTTTCGGCCATCGTATTATAGAACATATATGATAAAAAGGGTTGGAGCCTGCCATGAGGGCAACTAAGTTGGGACAATCATGTAGCTGTTAGGGCTTGACATGAACAACCATTTGACCGGAGGGTCCTCCCGACCGCCCGTTTAGCTTAAGTAAGGGCCAAGAGAGAAGTGTTGCATGTCATAGGATGCTCAGCCACCAGGACTCCGTCGTTAAGCATCACTGGTCACCACCCATGACCGAATAGATGGTCCTATTGGGAGAGTCTTACCCCTCCGCAGAGGTGCAGTCGGTGTATTCTACACCCCAACCGACAAGGTGGAAACCATAACTTTGTGAAAACAAATGGTATTGATAATTAAAAAATGATTTTAAAAATTGAAACATTGAAAATATAATAATCAAGCATTTAGAAATTAATTAAACTTCGCTAGGGAAATAAAATGATACCACAGAATATAGACATGAAACAAATCAATACCATACAACATAAACCCTAATAATGCTAACACATTTTAAAACCAATTACTAAAAAGTATAAATATAAATACACAATATGTATAACTTCCTAACCGATATGCATGACATAACCCAGGCGGGTTGATATGCTGTTAAAATCAATAAACAAACAAACAATATATTTTACCAACCCCTCCACACGAGCAGGATGTGACACACTGTCAATTTCTTAAGCGGAGTTCAACAGGTTTTAATTCAGAGTTTTCCTTCTCCTAGACCGGTTGCCTAACCAAGGTTAAAGAGCCTATTCTGTCCTACTAGCTATCCATAGCTGGAGGGAGGGTAGGATTCATACCTTTCCCAAGGGTATTAGCGCTAAGTGAAATGCAATTACCACATCCAGGATTTGAACTCGGGGCGACGAGTCCATTTCACATGACTTTAACCATTACACCACGCGCCTCCCACTTAACAACCAAAACAACAAACAAACAATAAACATAAACAACATTAATGTTTGATGTGATGTTAAACAAATAAAGTAAACCCCAGCAAACGTGAATGTTCCAATTGCAAAACTTTTCTAGCACGATGTATTCTTTATAATCATCATAGGTCACCACCCACGGCCAACTGATGTCCCCATTGGGGGGAGTCCTTGCTCACTGTATAGGCACAGTCGGTGTATTCTAAAGCCCCAGTCAACAGGACTCTTACGAAAAGTCGAGCAAGACTCACGCAACTGATTGCATAATAAATCATATATTTACAGCTGAAGGGATGTATAGTATTTTTTACGTACGTCTGTCTGTAGTAGATTTGAAATGAAACCTCAGGCAGTTAAAGCAAAGATTGAAAATTCCCCTTCCAATTTGAAAGATATTGAAATCTTTCTTATGTATGCTCCCGGCTCAATAGATTAAAAATATACTAGCAGGACCTGTGGCTATACAAGAGTATGATAATTTAATAATTACAACGTTTGATATATTTACTTAAGAGCTATTGTAAATAATTCAATATGTAAAAAGTATTATAATCTTGATTTAACTCTCTCACTTTTTTTTATTTTCCTTCTTTTCATCTTTTCATTAGTGTTATTGCTTGCGAGCGATCACCCACCTCTCTCTATCTTTCCCATACTTTCTTTCTTTCTTTCTTTCTTTCTTTCTTATTATGTTTTATTTGTACCATATCTATTTTTCCCTTTTCTTTCTTTATAATAAAACGGGAAGGGTCCATTATTTCACTGGGGTGACGATACTCATGAGAAATAAGAATTCGACGGATACGCAATACCAGATAATCAAGATTCAAATTTTTCGTTTTCATCTTGGGCGATTTGGACGGTCTCATTTTTTACCAGAGGATGTTGCAAGATGATTACGGTCGTACGAACACAAGCATTAATATATAGTATATATTTATAGCTGAAGGGGTGCACAACATTTTTTTCCATACGTTTTTCTGTAGTAGAGCATTTTAAAAGAAACCTCAGGCAGTCGTAGCCAAAAAAAAAAGAAAGAAAAATGTCTTCCAATATGAAAAATATTGAAAGCTTTCTTATCTATGCTCCAGGCTCAATAGATTAAAAATATATATTTGAAAGTATAAAGAGTACATCGTACGAGAGAAGTTTTGCGATTGGAACATTATCTTTTGTGTGGTTCGGTTTATTTGTTAAGTATCATATCAACCACTAATGATATTGATTAAAAGTAAAAGTAAGTAATGTTGACGTATGGCCTCTTGTCGGTATCAGCCGAAAAGCGAGGGAATATGTCCCCTTTTCTCTAGGGCTAGACCAGAAGATTGATTTTGCTGAATTGGAGCGCCACATCAACGGTACATATCAGATTACCTAATTTGTGCTAATCATACGCTGAGTTGGCAGGATTCGGTATCGAACCAGGAACCTTGTGATTCGTAAGCGGGTTATTTACCAACTGAGCTAAACTGGCCTTTACTGAGGTTATCTAACATTTTTAAATGCCTAATTATAACCATACTTATATTTTCAAAATTTCATTGTATTTTTTAAATTCATTTCTTAATTGTCCATAACCATTTGTTTTCACTCAGTTAAGGTTTTCGCCCTGTCGACTGGAACTCTTGAATACATCGACTGCAACTCATCAGAGGAGTAAAATCCCTCCAATGGAGCCACCTGTTCGATGTGGGGTTGCGACCTGCAATGCTTAACAACGGAATCCGGGTTGCTGAGCAGTCTATGACATGCAATACTTCACTTTAGCCATTACTTAGGCTAGAAGTGTAGTCAGAGAGGCCCCTCTGATCAAGCGGCTAGTCATCTCAAACTTTTGTACGTATACGATTGTCCCGAACTATTGCCCTTATGGCAAACCCCAAACTTTTTTTTTATCCTATATGCTAGAAGGCGGTCGCTTAGGGTCTTAATGTTATGGGTATGACTTTAAAATGTATTTAATGGGGAGGTTCAAATTCTGGAGTGTGGAGTGCCCCTTCATCCCATTACCCCCAGGTCCACTCTAGCTATTAGGGTTCAGTCTATGGGTTAAATAGAAAAGATTTAGTGTAAAAAAGTGTGAAAAAATTGAGTTTAAAAACAAATTGAATACCCATCCATCATGAATATAACTAAACGTATTCGGCATAAAATAACCCAAAAAGAGTTGTCATGCCGTAAAATCCAAAATAGAAAAGCAGTACCGGATGCAATATGAGTCTAGCCACAAGGTCTCTCTAGTCGTTCTCAATAATCCTAACTTTCCCAGGGTCCCTCCGATCACGTGATGCTCCTGAGCTATTCAGAGAGGCTCGCTCGGATGATCCCGGATTGAAGAATGCTATCAGACAAAGAATATGAACTTTCTATCGCGTACC
>CM042145.1:122204117-122209117 GCA_023376005.1 Doryteuthis pealeii
TTGGCGAAATTGTTTATACAAGGAAACTTAGGATCTTATTTTTGTTTATATTTAGCTAGAAATGGGAATAAAATTATCTCTCTCAATCAAAAAAATTTACCATTAATAATACCATTTCTAACCCATTCTCGGATATCATTTTATTCAGGCTTTGAAATACCTGCCTAGCCAATATAGAACTACATTACACTTATTTATTCCAGATGTCTCTATGAAAATCTGAGTTAGATTTGCCTAAAAAAAGCCCAAGTTATTAATGGGTTTAAAATCCTGTAATGTGTCTTATATTTTTCTAAGAAGTAAAGTTTTGCATAATATATGAAGTGATTAATTTGCGTACTGGTTTTAACAAAACTAGGTTTGATAAATAAGAACTTGTTGCTATTGAGCTGTAATATTATTGTTTTATTCTCCAACGTATTAAAATCAAACCTATGAATGATTTTATATAGAAACCAATTAAAATATAATTAAAACTAGAGTAATATTTTTAGATGCGTTCTTATTTAATTTCGTTAGTCTTTCTAATTTATTTCATTACATTGAAACATAAATGCTTACGCTCCTAGAACCCATATTCTCGCCAGTTCACATAATGTGAATTCATATTACAAGCAGCTGTTAGTGAAGATATTTATCGATTAAATTTTGTTTTTGTCTAGATTGTTAGTCCGAAGTAACCAATACTGTTATGTAATTATCTTACATTAAAAGAATCTCTCAGATAATAATTAATATTTGATTAAATATGGACAATTGCACAAGTAAAAGAAAGAATTTGTTTCTTTGTTTGAAAATGTAGAAATATTCACATATGTAGGTATATTCACATTTCTCATAAAGCTAATACCCTTGGGAAAGGTAGGTATTTCCCCAGCCCTTTCACCACGGATAGCAAGGTCTCACAAAAATGATGAATTGATAATATTAATACATAACATAGACTGATACATTGCTATTGAAAAAAGTATAAGTTAGTAAGTTTCAAAAAACGAAAACTATCTATCTCCCTATCTATCTATCAATGTATCTATCAATCTATCTATCACAGTTTGTTTCATTATTTCTAAGTATTTACCTATGACATTCTGTTAATCTCTCCTCTTCTCTCTATATATATATATATATATATATATATATATATATATGAGGTGTGTCATAAAAATATCAAGATTGAAGCTGTATTTACCAAGAATGAACAATACATGGAACGTTAATTTTTTCAGAATACAAGGTGTGTCTGAAAAGTGCCGAGTTTGAGGCTGTATTTACCAAGATAGAAATGAACAATGAATGGAACGTTATTTTTTTCAGAATACAAGGTGTGTCAAAAAAGTACAAAAAGTATCGGTACTTTTTTACACACCTAGTATATAATCCTATTTATATATATATATATATATATTATATACATATATATATATATATATAATTCTGCTAATAGATCTCTCTCTTCTCTCTCTCTCTATATATATTATATATATATATATATATATATATATATATATATGTATATATATATATTATATATATGTGTGTGTGTGGTGTGTGTGTTGTGTGTCAGTGTATTAGCATCTATCTATCGTATTCTATAAATATATATCTATCCTATTCTATGAATCTCTTTCTCACCGACAGTGTATCAACACTATATCACACCATTTAACTGCGACAGAACACAGACAAAAAATATACCTTAATTAATAATGTAAATATCCTAATAATTGAATCACCCCACTAAGTAAAAATACTGTAGGACACAGATAGCTTAAAACTCTATTACCAGATTCGAATATAACAGAATTTAAAGTCTATTAATGTAAAAAACCAACCATTATGCCATTAAAATAATGAGCTAGAAAGATAAGATTTCCATTTCACCGTATATACACACACACCACACACACACACACCACACATACACACACACACACACACACACACACACACACATATATATATATATATAATATATATATTATGTATGTATATAAAGAGACTTACTTTGGATGTCAATGTTTTTGCTATTGATTTCCTTAAAGTAGGAAAAAGCTACACTAGAACATGCATAAATATATAATAATGTGAAACTTCGAGACGAGACTGAATGTGGATGATTTTAATATATATATATATATATATATATATATATATATATATTATATATATATATATATATATATATATGGGAGAATAAGTGCTTAATTGGAGTCGTACCTAATTTTGAAAATTAATTAATTAGAGGCCTAATAGGCCGAAATGTACATACAGAGATTGATTTTTCTCGATTTGTTTAGCCATAAATTTAATAGGTATTCCCGCCTAATTCATTATTAATTAATTAATTTTCAAAATTAGGTACGACTCCAATTAAGCACTTATTCTCCCAAAAATTATCGGCAAAAAGCCATTCTAAACAAACCTTGTTTACATATATATATATATATTATTATTATTATTATTATTATTATTATTATTATTATTATACTAGATCTGAGATTTTCAACTTTTGATCCCTAAAGGCTTTTTGCTGGTGACCTTACTGAAACGAAATTTATACTATATTATACCTTAGTTTTAGTATCACTAAATGTTTGAGAAAAAATCCACTTTAATTGGTTCTAGTTGGTCGTAATTTGCAATTAAGTCAACAACTGACCCATCCCTGTCTTATATTATACATAGCTCTCTTCTTCCCCTCTATATGCCAGTGAAAGCGATCAAAACATGTAATAATTTTATTAACTAAAACACCAGCAGCCAATATGAATATTTTCCCCCTTCCAACACTTGCTAACTCTCAGTAGAGTCGCCCCTTTTCTTTCTCTCTTCACAGGCTACAGAGAATAACTTGTTTTGTTTTAATAAAACAAAACAAAAGTTCTTTTTAGGCTCAACTAAAATTGAAATCATGCTTTAAAATAGATTTTTTAAATTACTTTAATTATTAATTTATAGTCAAATTCGGAATACATGTCTGATTTAACATTATTAAACTTTTAAAATATTTCATGTTGGGTAAAAAAAAGTAGTTACATATTTAAATATTATGGAATTTTATTCAAATGAGCAAACGTTGACTCCCCCCACCCCCACCGTTTAAGTGAAAGTTTTCTTCAGGCTTTTAACTAAAACAAACTATTCAATTGCTGAATAACTTGCTAAAAATCTCATTCAAAATGGATAATTTATTGATTTTTGGTAATTTATCTATCTTACATCTAAAACGGTACAAGTTTGTCATTACTAAATCAAAACCAATCAACTTATTTCATAAGTAGATAAATTGCCTTTGTTTCCCTTTTCCGAAAAATTAAAATAATTTAAGCTGTGAAATAATTCAAATCGGCTTATTTTGTTATAAAATCAAGAGTTGTGGGTTAAACTTGCAAATCATCGTCAAAATTAAAACGGAAACTTATTTGGCGGTGTTCCATGAAAGTTTAACTACAGTGTATGAATAAACTTTTTTGCGAATTAGATTATGGTTTAGGGGGTTGGGGATTAAGGTTTTTTTTAATTATGTATTGCTTAAAGAAAACAAATTCCTATACATTTAATTGACCATTAACATTAATTATTGAATCCCATGGTAGGCACATTAGTCTCAGTTGTTGGTTTAGTATTGCAATGTATAATTTCAATTAAACATGTTCTTAAAAAATATTTTTAAACATTAAATGTATAGTAATTTTTTAAAAATCAATCTATCTATCTATTACCTTAACTTATTATATTAAAGCTTTAAAGAGATTTTCACCTTTCAATCACTAAAGGTTTTTTCCTTGTGAGATTAATGACATGAAATTTATACTAAATTATTCCTTAGTTTTAGGATTACTAATGTTACATGCTCAAATTTTGAGTCTATTTATTCTATTTTATGACGATTTCGGGTATTGTGACGTAAGCAGTGACGTAGATTTTGTTACAGACAAAAAACAGAAGCGAATCTCCATTATTAATATATATATATATATATATATATATATATATATATATATATTATTATATATATATATATATGTGTGTGTGTGTGTGTGTGTGTGTGTGTGTGTGTGTGTGTGTGTGAAAAGGTGGAATGAAAAATGTCTAAAAATGGTAGGGGTAGTTATGTTCAAGTTCATGAGTAAATTTGATGGAGGGTTCAACATCATTTAGTTTGTCAATAATGTTAGTTAAATTATAATTTTTCGGGTAAATGAATAGGGTGTCGTCAATGTAACGGAAAAAATTATTTATTGGGTAGAATATATTGAAAGGGACCGGATTCTAAGAATGCAAGAAAAAGGCACGCCAAAACGCCGCTCAGAGGTGAACCCATAGGCATTGTTTTAATACCCATCCCCTTTTGAATAAGTTAATTCGTCTTGTTGACAACATCTCAACATCTGCTACAATAAAGAGTTGACCGACAAAAAAGTTATACACATCGTCATGACCGACAAAAATATGGCGCGAATGCCCACATTTGAGAATAATGTAACAACTTTCGTTCTTTTTTGCAAATTTAAGGTTTTTTGTTTTTGTTTATCTCCGATCACAAACACCACGGAGTAAATGAGCTCTGATGTTGATTTTTGTAAAATCGAAATATTGATCAGTATCAGCTATGATTATATTATAAATTGTTTTCTCTTTAACAGCATTGTGTGATGTTTTCATTCCACCTTTTCATACTCATACTGTCGGATTCACTTCCTTTCTTTTAACTTCAGGAATTTTAAGTCTTATACGCTGGAAAGCAGTCAAATAGATAAAACCAATCTCAAATTATTTTAGTTTTTCTTTTTTTTTGTTTATCTTTGATGCCATTTTGATCTTAAATGGGAACGAATTGTGCCGACCTCGCCTTTTTATAATTCTATGGAAAGAAACACTCAACAGGATAAAATTGATGACGGAATCTTTGACAGGGTATTGGTACGGCGTCACATATTTTGTTGTCAGATTTATTTCGGCAAATCTTGGAAGCTGCAAACTCCATTTTGGCAAAGAAA
>CM042145.1:122214117-122229370 GCA_023376005.1 Doryteuthis pealeii
AGAATTAAAACATATAGAAATAATGACGTAAGAAAATAATGAGTGACGAGACTGAAAGGCAGCCCTATGAACAAGCGGATTCCCAGCCCCCACAAACAAAGCTCGTCAGGATATGTTTGGCCTGTGGCCTGTGGCGAGCGGCTACGGATACTCGAACTCGCAACCTCCTCGTAGCTGAGGTGTTGTTAGTAGAGACCCAAATAAAGTATATCCGAATTTGCATAAGCGCATCCGAATGAGCAGAAATAAAGACGGACTGTCGCTGACATGGCGAGTGAGGAAGAAAGAGTTTGGACGGCAAGTGAAATCTGACGACTGCTATTTGATGTGAAAGTGCCGTGTTCAGCTGGGAAAGGAATTGCGTTTCGTTTGCTGGAGAGACTTTCAAAGGATTGATATTACCTTGAATTTTTGTACCCTTTCAAAAGAGGGTAATTATAAAAGAAGGGTCGAGTAGCTGAAAGGAGAAGAAGTGAAGGCCTGAAAGTTTATGGAGACGAAGCCCGACGCCAAACTTTTAGCCTCTCCGAGAAGGCAGCCTTTCTTTCTTTCTTTCCTCTCCCAAGTTGGACAGTTAACTGACAGGGGGAGCGTGGTAAGTTTACTATCTCTTATTATGCCGATTATGTTATTATAAACATCTGTCGATCTCTCTTGCATTAAAGACTGCTAGACCGACCACAGCCATAATAAATTTGTTGACAATAATTGCGCTCGAGTTTGTTTTTAAAAGTTAGGGTTACTACGGATCTTAATTTAAGGGTTGTTTTCACACGCGAGGAAACGAGCCTATATATAAAAAGGAAGACCCACTGCGTTACACTGTTAGTATGGGTTAACATCAGTCGCCCAGCTGCTTAACTTTTGTATTTAAGAGACTAGACATTGTTGCAGATTGACTATTGTTGCAGATTGACTATTGTTGCAGATTGACTATTGTTTCAGTTTGTTTTGCGCGGGAAATTCGAAAAGACAAAGAAAAATTGAACTGAGAAGACAATGGCTAAGGTAGACAGAGGGTCTATTGTGACAAAGGACTTCCTCTATACAAGCGGAAAATTGAACAAAGAGACTGGAAAGGGAAGTAAGGACTTCCGGCTGAGGGACAAAGAGAAAGGTTAAAATGCGTGGGCGGTTGTCAATACTTAAGCGGTCGTCAGTCAGCCCAGAGACAGTCAGATCCCAGAGAGACGGCGAACAGAGCGGACAGAGTGACCGTTGACACGGTCGATCGCTGCCAGCGAGCAGTGAGACGCGCCCACCACCTTCCACCACACAAGCAGTAGTAGTGCCCATTGTCAACGCCCATCACCCACACTCGCCACGAGGGAATTAAATAAAGAGTCAAATCTCCTACTACATACAGCATGCCTTGTGATTTCATTAAGCAGTATACCAGCAACGTATACGATTCAGAGTAGCGAAGAAGGGCTATGCAACAACATATTTTCCAGCTATTTAAAAAAAAATAGCCATCATCAATATAGTAATTGTTGATGACTACGCAACCCCATCAGCAATACTAGCATTAATACACTCTATATTTAATGGCTGTCAACTCGTGTTCGAGTAAGTCCATCTCATGTTTTTTATCATCATAGTTGGGTGAAGTAGCATTTGACACTCTATCCTTGGGTTTTCTCAGATGACTCACCAGGACAGTCCTGGAGAGACGTACTCTTCCACATAAACTACATGTTGAAACTTCTCCACTTTGAATGTTGCTGGGCTAAAAAAAACCTTTCTAATAGCCCGCTTCAATATTTGATGTTTAATTCGGTTGGACTCAAATTCTTCCACAGAGAGGTAGATGATTGCTCTCCAGCCAGGTCTATTACAAGCTAGCTTCTCTCACACATCCACAGCAATAGCAGTGTTCTTCAGAGTGTCCTTGAGGCAGTCCTTAAACATCAATTTGGGTTTGCACTGACGACGTTTGCCAGTTAAGATTAAAATAAAACTAAAACTATATTTATTTGCCTTAATGCAGCCCTATACTTTTGTATGCCTGTGATATGACACATGAATGTTATTCCATCTCAAGATGGAACAAGACTGTGAATTTAAAAAAAAATATGATTCATATCCATATTCTTATCACACCTTGTTATTCCTCATCAGATATTAAGCAGCTGACGTGTTCATACTCTCTTCAATGTATAGTGATGGAAAATAACATTACAACACCCTGAATAGATGTTTTATATAATCAATATTTCTGTGCCAGTACTACGATATGGTTGCACTACTTCGACTTTAAAGAAACGTTTGGAGAAATGCAAGACTACATGAGGATGCTGCGTGTTGTTTTGAAAATATCCCGGAAGTAGCACCAGAAAAAAAAACAGGAGTTGTACGGCAACTTACCTCCCATTTGAGTAATATTAGCAATTTATGATGTGAGCTGCTGGTGAAGCAGGGAGGAACTCATAATAACGTTCCCCTATGGACTCCTACACATAGACACACTAGTATTGGCTGACTATCCCAAACTTTGATCAGTTCTGACACTAGTTTTCATCTAGATGACTTGACAAAAGTGATAGCCGATAGGAATGGTGTTGGAATATCTTTGGTATAATACGCGCATCAAATCGCCTCAATTATTTGAACTTTCCTAAGATTCGCCAATGAGAGACGATGATAGAAACTATATAAGATCATTTGCAACTGCCCCAAAATCAATTACTGGTTGAAATTTTTTACCGGGAAGACCTATCTTTTGGATTACCAACTGAACCCCTTGGACTTATACATATCACAGAGGAAACTACAGACTAGGAATAAGAGGATAGACCAACTGAACTCCTACACAGACTGACTAGAATTTTAACTTGAATTTTGTCGACACGGCAGTTTTGGCTGATCAGCCAGAACTTATATTGATCTGCTCTGTATGGAAACTGGTTTTTGTCTAGAGGACGACAAAATTGAATACAGGTAGGGATGGATATCGAGAAAAGTCAAAGGAATTCCTGCTGTCGGGTGGGGATGAGGACAAAGCTGCTGCTGATGATGATGATGATGATACTGCTGCTGATAATGATGCTGATGATGATATCTACCTTTGGCGTTAAACTGTCTAATACATTATCCTTTCTATGGTTATGCAGACAACGGACAGTAGTCATAATTATTGATACATTTTTTTAAAACTAGTTTTCGTCTAGAGGACTTGGTAAAATTGGTGTCAGATAGGCTTGGATGTCGAGAAACGTCAAAGGAATTCATGCTGTCGTGTGGCATTGATGAGGATGAAGCTGCTGCTGCTACCATTACGGTATGATAATGATAATGCTGATGATGATGGTGCAGCTGCTGCTGTGCTGATATCCATCTTTTGTGTTAACAGTCTCACACATTATCATTTATATGATTATGCACATAACGGAGAATAGTCAAAATTATTGATACTTTTTTGTTCATTTGAACAGGTGATTTTAACCCTTTCCTCCACCAACCGAATGATTAATTGTTCTAAAATAATGTTTGGTTTTTTTTCATTGACTTTCTCAGATTTTCTAATTGTCAACATTATTTTTAATGTTCAACCCCTTCTGATCGCGGCATGTCGTCAGGAACTTAAGTTCCTGGTAGGGCCACCAATGTGGATACGTCTGGCCCAAGTAGTATTAGAAGCAAAATCTGGTCAAAGGGGCTCTGGCGAAAATCCAAAAGGGAGTCACCAGCTTTTGGCGTATTTGTCACTGCATCTGTGGAAAATCTGCGGCAAATAAGGGCATCTATTAACCCTGACCGGGATATGCATGCGGGGTTTGAGGGGGGTATTTGTCTCATCCCCACCTGTATGGACTGGGCACAAGGCCTCGTTTTAAAGGGCCCACCCATCAGCCGAAGCTGATGGGTGTGATTGAACAAAAATTGCGTCGATCCCTTCGGCATTCCCCCTCAAGGGGGCGCTTTAGGCGCTGGGCACTAAATCCAGCCCTGCCCATAAAGGGCAGGTATTGCCTGGAGGGATGGCCCTCTGGGATCGACGCTAATAATTGTACCTTAACCCGGTCCAGTGGTTGAAGCACACTGGACCTCCGTCCCGAATGACGGTTTGAGAGGGGTTTGAGGACCACTTGGGAATTTCCTATTTGCTTGTTACTGTTTCGCTGAATTCGTGGGCTTGAGCCAGCTCAACCGACCCAGGGTGAATGCCGTCACAGAAACAGAGAATATAAACAATTCAAGAATCGGAGTTTTACGAACACGAACTTGAGGTGAGTCTACGTCCACACGCCTATATAGAAGTATATTTTTTGTTTTGGCTTTTTTGGTCATATATCTATTTGAAAAGAGCTATGCGTGTTGTATATTGATAAAATGTTGTAGCTAGAAATTCAAAATCCATAAGGGTTAGATGATTGGCATCAAGTGGCCTTTGGATGACCTTCTTTCCGGTTACACACTGACTGCGGGAAAGAAGGCCTAGTTGGTTAGTTAGCAGTTAAGCGGGAGAGGCCATGATTTAAAGATCGGCTCTGCTTCACTCCGGCCGCGGTTGAGAAATCTGTTTCTAAATAAAATAAAAACTGTAATCACATAAAATAAACCACGTGTTATCTCTGCTAATGGCAGCCTTTGCGAACAAACTTCTACAGAAACAGATGAATTACAAGAAATGAATAGAACAGATCGACAATTTAAAAGAATGTTCTAGCTACACAAGTAAGAGAAAGAAGGTACCAACCGAGCTACTCAAGTAAGTAGAGATATTTGGGTTTGAGGGTATCACCACGGATGCTCACATATCATATATCACCTATCTTCATATCTCAAGTACAAAAATTCTTAAATAGGCGGTAGACATATATGTATACTATCAATTTCCCATATCCTCCTAAAAGAACTCTCTTTCCGTATATGTATATATGTCATGCTCATATCCGTTAATAACAGCGAGCCTTGCTTAAATATATATATATATATATATATATATATAAGAAAGAAGCATTGTGTTTTTATTGGTTTGGTGGTTGGTTTTGAAGGCTATCACAATGCAAGTGTAAAGAAAAATTAGGTATCTATAATATTGTTTGTTTACCTTGATTTATTCTTGATATTTCGAGATAAAGATCTATTCGTCAGAAGATTTCTGAAGGTCCAGAGATGTTAGCTTGCAGCTAGGTTCTGTTCATTTTGTTGTATTCTTACTTGAAATTCTCTGCGTGTGTGTATGTGTGTGTGTTTATGTTTGTCTGTCCAACAATATCTTAGTATCAATCCAGGTTTGGCCTAGCCTTTTTATTATTATTATTATTATTATTATTATTATTATTATTATTATTATTATTATTATTATTATTATGGCCTTAGTAATGTCTTTATGTGTGTGAGTCTCCCGCGCATATATACAATTTGACATTAAATAACCCAGAAGGGTTGCTTTCTGTTAAACAGAATAGACAGCTATATAACATGCTGTCTGAATATTTCTTAGCTGTGAATTATCAATTGTGAAAATACCTACATTGCTCCCAGGGTCATGATATTGCTAGACAGATATAGCATGAGATATTAGGTATTAAAACGAGATAGATTCTAATCTGAAAAAAACATTGAAACAGCAAACAATATTATTGAGGTTATTTTGGATATACCAGTATAAAACCGAATCACCAATACGAATAGAAGTAAATGTAATTAACACAATCCTTTCTTTTGTGTGGGATGGTCTCCGGAAATAAATAATAAAAAATAAAAATAAAGTTCTCGGCAGTACCATGTCATTATTTTGTCTGCCAGTTCAGTTTGTATCTCACAAGATGGAGATAAATGAGACCCTTTCAGTAGAAAACAAGCGGGAGAAAAACAATGCTATGTTGTACACAATGTCACTTAATCCTTTTTTTGATTTGATGTATATATTTTGTATTATATACAACCAATATATAGTTGTTTTATTTTTTTGGTTGTTTTTGTTCTGTGTTATTTAAACACAACTGGTCCACCATAACTGAGCTAAAGTTGAGTAATATAATGAAAGAATTGTTCTGTTGAAAACGAAAAAAAAAAAAAAAAACTGCGGAAAACTCTAAATCAGTTCAGGGGCGTCTTAGGTAATTACAGAAAACCGGCGCCATCTTGTGCAATTTATCTAATATTACCTAAGACGCCTGAACTGATTTAGAAGTTTTCCCGCAGTTTTTTTTTTTTTTTTTCGTTTTTCAGACAAGAATTCTTTACATTATATTACTCAACTTAGCTCAGTTATTGGTGGCCAGTTGTGTTAAATAACACAGAACAAAAAAACCAAAAATAAACAAACTATATAATTGGTGAGAGAGATACAAATATTACAATAAATCAAAAGGATAAGTGACATTGTGTAAAACCTGTATTTAAATGTTATTATAGCATTGTTTTACTCCGGCTTGTTTCTCTGAAAGGGTCTCATTTATCTCCATCTTGTGGAGTACACTGAACTGGCAGACAAAATATGACATGGTACTGCCGAGAAACTTATTTTATTTTTTATTAAATTTATTTCCGGAGACCATCCACACAAAAGAAAGGATTGTGTTAATTACATTTACTTTCTATTCGTATTGGTGCTTCGGTTTTATACTGGTATATCCAAATAACCTCAATAATATGTTTTGCTGTTTCAATGTTTTTTTCAAGATTAGAATCTATCTTCGTTTTTAATACCTAATATCTCATGCTTATCTGTCTAGCAATATCATGACCCTGGAGCAATGTAGGTATTTTCACAATTGGATAATTCACAGCTAAGAATATTCAGACAGCATGTTATATAGCTTCTATTCTGTTTAACAAGAAAAGCAACCCTTCTGGGTTATTTAATGTCAAATTGTATATATGCGCGGGAGACTCACACACCATAAAGACATTACTAAGGCCATATAATAATAATATATAATAATAATAATAATAATAATAATATAATAAATTAAATAATAATAAAAGGCTAGGCAAACCTGGATTGATACTAAGATATTGTTGGACAGACAAACATAAACACACACAACATACACACACGCAGAGAATTTCAAGTAAGAATACAACAAAATGAACAGAACCTAGCTGCAAGCTAACATCTCTGGACCTTAGAATCTTCTGACGAATAGATCTTTATCTCGAAATATCAAGAATAAATCAAGGTAAACAACAATATTATAGATACCTAATTTTTCTTTACACTTGCATTGTGATAGCCCTTCAAAACCAACCACCAAACCAATAAAACACATGCTTCTTTCTTTAATATATATAATATATATATATATATATTTATAAGCAAGGCTCGCTGTTATTAACGGATATGAGCATGACATATATACATATACGGAAAGAGAGTTCTTTTAGGAGGATATGTGGGAAATTGATAGTATTACAATATGTCTAACAGCCTATTTAAGAATTTTTGTACTTGAGAAATGAAGATAGGTGATATATGATATGTGAGCATCCGTGGTGATACCCTCAAACCCAAATATCTCTACTACTTGAGTAGCTCGTTGTACCTTTTTCTCTTACTTGTGTAGCTAGAACATTCTTTTAAATTGTCGATCTGTTCTATTCATTTCTTGTAATTCATCGTTTTCTGTAGAAGTTTGTTCGCAAAGGCTGCCCATTAGCAGAGATAACACGTGGTTTATTTTTATGTTGATTACAGTTTTTAATTTATTTAGAAATCAGGATTTCTCAACCCGGGCGGGAGGTGAAGCAGAGCCGATCTTTAAATCATGGCCTCTCCCGCTTAACTGCTAACTAAGCCAACTAGGCTTCTTTTCTCCGCAGTCAGTGTGTAACCGGAAAGAAGGTCATCCAAAGGCCACTTGATGCCAATCATCTAACCCTTATGGATTTGAATTTCTAGCTACAACATTTTATCATATAAACACGCATAGCTCTTTTCAAATAGATATATGACCAAAAAGCCAAAACAAAAAATATACTTCTATATAGGCGTGTGGACGTAGACTCACCTCAAGTTCCGTGTTCGTAAAAAACTCCGATTCTTGAATTGTTTATATTCTCTGTTTCTGTGACGGCATTCACCCTGGGTCGGTTGAGCTGGCTCAAGCCCACGAATTCAGCGAACAGTACAGCAAATAGGAAATTCCCAAGTGGTCCTCAAACCCCCTCTCAAACCGTCATTCGGGACGGAGGTCCAGTGTGCTTCAACCACTGGACCGGGTTAAAGGTACAATTATTAGCGTCGATCCCAGAGGGCCATCCCTCCAGCAATACCTGCCCTTTATGGGCAGGGCTGGATTTAGTTGCCCAGCGCCTAAAGCGCGCCCCTTGAGGGGGAATGCCGAAGGGATCGACGCAATTTTTGTTCAATCACAACCCATCAGCTTCGGCTGATGGGTGGCCCACTTTAAAAACGAGGGCCTTGTGCCCAGTCCCATACAGGTGGGGGATGAGACAAATACCCCTCAAACCACGCATGCATATCCCGTCAGGGTTAATAGATGCCCTTATTTGCCGCAGATTTTCCACAGATGCAGTGACAAATACGCCAAAAGCTGGTGACTCCCTTTGGATTTTGCCAAGCCCTTTGACCAGATTTTGCTTCTAATACTACTTGGGGCCAGACGTATCCACATTGGTGGCCCTACACAGGAACTTAAGTTCCTGACGAATGCCGCGATCAGAAAGGGGTTGAACATTAAAAAATAATGTTGACAATTAGAAAATCTGAGAAAGTCAATGAAAAAAAAAACCAAACATTATTTTAGAACAATTAATCATTCGGTTGTGGAGGAAAGGGTTAAAATCACCTGTTCAAATGAACAAAAAAGGTATCAATAATTTTGACTATTCTCCGTTATGTGGCATAATCATATAAGTGAATAATGTGTGAGACTGTTTAACACAAAAGATGGATATCAGCAGCAGCAGCAGCTGCACCATCATCATCAGCATTATCATTATCATACCGTAATGGTAGACATGCAGCAGCTTCATCCTCATCAATGCACACGACAGCAATGAATTCCTTTGACGTTTCCTCGACATCCAGCCTATCTGACACCAATTTACCAAGTCCTAGACGAAAACTAAAGTTTTAAAAAAATGTATCAATAATTATGACTACTGTCGGCGTTGTCGCATAACCATAGAAAGGATAATGTATAGACAGTTAACCCCAAAGGTAGATATCATCATCAGCATCTTATCAGCAGATATCATCATCATCATCATCAGCAGCAGCTTTGTCCTCATCCCGTCCACCCGACAGCAGGAATTCCTTTGACTTTTCTCGATATCCATCCCTACCTGTATTCAATTTTTTGTCGTCTCTAGACAAAACCAGTTTCCATACAGAGCAGATCAAATATAAGTTTTGGCTGATCACCAGAACTGCCGTGTCGACCAAAATTCAAGTTAAAATTCTAGTCAGTCTGTGTAGGAGTTCAGTTGGTCCTATCCTCTTATTCCTAGTCTGTAGGTTCCTCTGTGATATGTATAAGTCCAAGGGGGTTAGTTGGTAATCCAAAAGATAGGTCTTCCGGTAAAAAAATTTCAACCAGTAATTGATTTTGGGGCAGTTGGCAAATGATCTTAATATAGTTTCTATCATCGTCTCTCATTGGCGAATCTTAGGAAAGTTCATAAATAATTGAGGCGATTTGATGCGCGTATTATACCAAAGATATTCCAACACCATTCCTATCGGCTATCACTTTTGTCAAGTCATCTAGATGAAAACTAGTGTCAGAACTGATCAAAGTTTGGGATGTCAGCCAATACTAGTGTGTCTATGGTGTAGGAGTCCATAGGGAACGTTATTATGAGTTTCCTCCCTGCTTCACCAGCAGCTCACATCATATTGCTAATATTACTCAAATGGAGTAAGTTGCCGTACAACTCCTGTTTTTTTTTCTGGTGCTACTTCCGGGAATATTTTCAAAAAAACAACGACGCAGCATCCTCATGTAGTCTTGCATTCTCCAACGTTTCTTTAAAGTCGAAGTAGTGCAACCATATCGTAGTACTGGCACAGAAATATTGATTATATAAAACATCTATTCAGGGTTTGTAATGTTATTTTCCATCACTTACATTGAGAGAGTATGAACACGTCAGCTGCTTATATCTGATGAGGAATAAAGGTTGTGATAAGAATATGGATATGAATCAAATATTTTTTTTTAAATTCACAGTCTGTTCCACTTGAGATGGTAATACATTCATGTGTCATGATCACAGGCATACAAAAGTATAGGGCTGCATAGGCAAATAATATAGTTTTTAGTTTTATTTTAATCTTAACTGGCAAACGTCGTCAGTGCAAACCAATTGATGTTTAAGGACTGCCTCAAGGACACTCTGAAGAACACTGCTATTGCTGTGGATGTGTGAGAGAAGCTAGCTTGTAATAGACCTGCTGGAGAGCAATCATCTACCTCTCTGTGGAAGAATGAGTCCCAACCGAATTAACATCAAATATTGAAGCGGGCTATTAGAAAGGTTTTTTAGCCCAGCAACATTCAAAGTGGAGAAGTTTCAACATGTAGTTTATGTGGAAGAGGTAGTCCTCTCCAGGACTGTCCTGGTGAGTCATCTGAGAAAACCCAAGGATAGAGTGTCAAATGCTACTTACCCAACTATGATGATAAAAAACATGAGATGGACTTACTCGAACACGAGTTGACAGCCATTAATATAGAGTGTATTAATGCTAGTATTGCTGATGGGGTTGCGTAGTCATCAACAATTACTATATTGATGATGGCTATTTTTTTTTAAATAGCTGGAAAATATGTTGTTGCAATAGCCTTTCGCTACTCTGAATCGTATACGTTGCTGGTATACCTGCTTAAATGAAATCACAAGGCATGCTGTATGTAAAGTAGGAGATTTGACTCTTTATTTAATTCCGCTCGTGGCGAGTGTGGGTGATGGGCGTTGACAATGGGCAGTACTACTGCTTGTGTGGTGGAAGGTGGTGGCGCGTCTCACTGCTGCGCTGGCAGCGATCGAACCGTGTCAACGGTCACTCTGTCCGCCTTCTGTTCGCCGTTCTCTGATCTGAGCTGTCTTCTGGCTGACTGACACGCCTGTAAATAGTTGAACAACCGCACGCATTTAACCTTCTCTTTGTCCCTCAGCCGGAATCCTTACTCCCTTTCCAGTCACTCTTGTTCAATTTACCCGCTTGTATAGGGAAGTCCTTTGGTCAACAATAGACCACTCTGTCTACTTAGCCATTGTCTTCCCAGTTCAATTTTTTTCTTTGTCTTTTCTGATTTCCCGCGCAAACAAACTGAAACAATTAGTGCATCTGCAACATAGTCAATCTGCAACAATAGTCAATCTGCAACAATGTCTAATTCTTAAATACAAAAGTTAGCAGCTGCGACTGATGTTTAACCCATACTAACATGTGTAACGCAGTGGGTCTTCCTTTTTATAATATATGGCTGCGTTTCCTCGCGTGTGAAAACAACCCTTAAATTAAGAATCCGTAGTAACCCTAACTTTAAAAACAAACTCGAGCGCAATTATTGTCAACAAATTTATTATGGCTGTAGTCGTGTCTAGCAGTCTTTAATGCAAGAGAGATCGACAGATGTTTAAATAACATAATCGGCAATAATAAGAAAGATAGTAACTTACCAACGCTCCCCCTGTCAGTTAAAACTGTCCAACTTGGAGAGGAAGAAAGAAAAGAAAGGCTGCCTTCTCGAGAGGCTAAAAGTTTGGCGTCGGGCTTCGTCTCCATATCAAAACTTTCAGCCTTCACTGTCTCATCCTTCAGCTATTCGACCCTTCTTTTTAATTACCTCTTTTGAAAAGGGTACAAATAGTTGCAAGGTAAATATCAATCCTTTTGAAGAGTCTCTCCAGCAAAACGGAAACGCAATCTTTTCCGTCAGCTGAACACGGCACTTTCACAGTCAAAATACGACAGTCCGTCAGATTTCTATCCGTGAGAGCGTGTTCCTCAACTCGCCATGTCAGCGGACAGTCCGTCTTTATTTCTGACTCATTCGGTAATCGCGCTTTATTAGCTGAGAATTCGGATATACTTTATTTGGGTCTCTATCTAACACACCTCAGCTTACGAGGAGGTTGCGAGTTTCGAGTATCCGTAGCCGCTCGCCACGAATGGCCATAAGGCCGAGAGCGAATAATCCTAGACGACTTTGTTTGTGGGCGCTGGAATTCCGCTTGTTTCATAGGGCTGCCTTACAGTCTCGTCACTCATTATTTTTCTACGTGTCATTATTCTATATGTTTTAATTCTATTAGATATTGTTATAATATATAAGTACATTGAAATTTTACACCAACCAATTCAAAGCATCCCTCAGCAGAGGGTTTTTCCATCCAAGAAAATTCTTCAAATCCCCTCGAATAATATTTCGGCATTTTCCTCTGATTGTAAAATTTCAAACAAACAATTCACCAAAACCATTCCAGTTAGATTCACATCAGTTTCCAAATATTTTTTCCCAAAATATTTCTTTTCGTTTTCACATCATAATTTTACTTTTACTAAAAACTGATTCTTTGCAACCCCTTAATTATTTCTAAGCCCCTTAATTGACGTGTAACACCAGCTAAATGTGCGTAACGACTAACTCT
Source organism: Doryteuthis pealeii (assembly GCA_023376005.1). NCBI lineage: Eukaryota > Metazoa > Mollusca > Cephalopoda > Myopsida > Loliginidae > Doryteuthis > Doryteuthis pealeii. The sequence goes on from CM042145.1 coordinate 122,226,694, forward strand.
CAATGACTCTGTAAATATAATATGAAATTGGGAAAGTTTTTTTGTGTATGAAGGATGAGCAAAAGTACGAACGAAAATAGGTTACGATAAGTAAGATGGTCCCCACGTCTGTCCTGTCCGATTGTCAATCTGATTATTAATAGGCTGAAACTGAGTGAACCAATGATTGTTTCCTAAATGCATTTGTTTCTTATTAGTTTAAATCACACAAAGTTACATATGCTCATATAGGATTACATTTATAGTTTCTGGGATTGAGTTAATAGTTTGAAACAAAGTCCAATTTTATTGTTCAGAATTAGCGAAAATTATTGCAATTAAGCATCAAAAAACTGATCGTCCATCTAACCGCTCAAAAGTTATGCCTGTAAATTTCCCCCTCTCTATGTATATCTTGTTAAATTCTCCTTATATTAATTGTTAGTTTCCTTTCTGCAGATTGTAAAGAAAGCATTAGTGTGTGAGGGGTGAATTCAACTTACCACTGTTATTAATTTCATCAGCAGGATCCCGAGCATAGGCTATGGACTGCCTAGGAGTATTTAGAAGCTTTAATTAGCAAAATGCTACAACTAATTAAAATGGTTTGTCAAACATTACTATAATTATATCAAAACTAAGGAATTGTTGGATGGAAGGATATATTGGTGTACATTAAACGTAATTGGAAAAATTCTAGACAAAATAGATGATATTTTAAAAGGGTTTTCAAAAAATTCTCTGAGTATCCGTATTTTTTAGAAATTCGAGTAGATTTACGCCTTAGTAAACTCGTAGGTATTTTTCGCTTGCATCGCAATTACGTACCAGAACTCAAAAGGTGACCATAAGGTCATTTTATTTACTATAGTAAATTTAGATCTATTATACCCCCCCCCCCCCCCCCTCAGTGTCATAGCATATGTTGAGAACATAGGCCAGGAAATTGGTTCTCTTATTATTTATTTGCAGATGTCTGCTACGATTTCTTTTCGCTATGTCCCATCTCCCCCCTCTTTTCCTCACTTATTTGCCCCTATACTAATCACTTCCGCCCCATTTATCCCTCTTCGGATCTAACGATCGCTATCCTCCTGACGACATAAGCAGTAGAGATACGTGATAAACAAGTATCAGATCATACCTTACTCATTACAGTCGTACATTAAGGGGTACTTGAGGTAATGTTATGTATTATAAGTGATAAGCTGACGATGAAGGAGGATAGTATATATCATTATGCAACCTTGAGGTTGTGTTTCGGCTGTCGTTTATCGCAAAAGAGTTATATACAGCACACACGCAAACCACACACCTAAAAATGCAAAATGCTTTTCTTGTTCGATACACATCACTTACACCTAGTCCCATACTCACACCGTAAAAGAGAATATTTGACCGTCATATTTTCACGTCTCTTTCTTTAAACTCGAAAATCTTAAACCAGCTGAATAACAACGACTACCACTCGCTTTTCTCGTTATTCGTGATGAATAAATTTCTCTATTACCTCCATATAACCAACAAATACCCTGAAGATGATCTAATTAAAATAGATCGAACACTGCAGCGTCGGCTAATAAACTCACCACTTAACTTCATTTAAACTGTTTTTTCAATTCTTCCTTATTATTACTATATATATATATATAATATATATATATATATATTATATAAATATTCAAGAACCAGGTTAAGTTTGTTGTTTAGGATGATTCTAAGGTGGGCCATTTTTAACAATCGAATGGTAAACATTGTTCTGGTCCAAGTTGAAAGGTCAAATGTTCAATATTTTTTTAACAGAGCAATATATTTGGTAAAGACTGAGGCTTCAAAACTCGGTCATTTTAACACTAAATAAATATTTCGATATCTAGTATACTATATATAACTATAAGGTTTGTCAGACCGCCAAAATTTAAAAAAAATTCATAAAGTTGGGGGGGCAAAAAATACTTCTGGATAGACATAGATCTATGCCTGGGTTAAATCTTACCAATTTTAAGCCTTTTTTACCATGTATATATATATATATATTATATATATATATATATATATATATATCATATATAATATATATCTGTGGGAGGTACGATAGTGTCAGGTTTGTGTGTGTAGTATGAGTAATTTTGAAAATTGTCTAGTTATGCTGTATAGTTTACTAAGCATCAAGTTATTTTACACAAGACCAATCAAGAAGAAAAGACGATTCCATGGGCACCATCGAGACTTTCAAATCAGCAATCTGATTCATTGAGAAAGTTACAGATATGAAGATTTCTCAGTCCGGCTATATGTTTAGATGAATAGATAGATAAATAGATTATATGTGGACAATTGGTGAATAGAAATAAGTACAGGTTTTTTGTTACTATATATATTATATTAATATATATGTGTGTGTGTGTGTGTGTGTGTGTGTATAAAGAAATAGATTAGGTAAATATATAGATAGCAGATTTGTGTCAGAAGGAATCCATGAACAGATGTGGCGTAATATAGGAATGAATTATGAATTACTGGATATATATATTATAAGGTATATATATACTATTTATATATATATATTATATATATATGAGTTGGTGGCTTACTGGTGGTACGATACGAAGTCGTTGAAACGCAAAGAATCCAGGGGTTAAGATATATATCTTAATTATAATGGAGTGATTGTGTGTTTCATTTATTGGTTGTAATC
>CM042145.1:122229470-122231970 GCA_023376005.1 Doryteuthis pealeii
CGAGAGAGATAGTACAAAAAGTATCGGTACTTTTAACAGACACCTAGTATAATAATCTATTATATATATATATATATAATATATATATATATATATATATATATATATAATTCTGCTAATAGATCTCTCTCTCCCCCCTCTCTCTCTATATATATATATGTGTATATGTGTGTGTATGTGTGTGTGTGTGTGTGTGTGTGTGTGTGTGTGTTTCAGTGTATTGCATCTATCTATCGTATTCTATAAATATATATTATCCTATTCTATGAATCTCTTTCTCACCGACAGTGTATCAACACTATATCACACCATTTAACTGCGACAGAACACAGACAAAAAATATACCTAATTAATAATGTAAATATCCGAATAATTTGAATCACCTCCACTAAGTAAAAATACTGTAGGACACAGATAGTTTAAAACTCTATTACCAGATTCGAATATAACAGAATTTAAAGTCTATTAATGTAAAAACCATTAAAATAATGAGCTAGAAGATAAAATTTCCATTTCACCGTATATATACACACACACACACACACACACACACACACACACACTTATATATATATATATATATATATATATATATATATATATATATATATATGTGTGTGTGTGTATAAACAGACTTACTTTTGGATGTCAATTTTTTTGCTATTGATTTCCTTAAAGTAGGTAAAGCTACACTAGAACATGCATAAATAATAATGAGAAACTTCGAGACGAGACTGAATGTGGATGATTATATATATATATATATATATATATATATATATATATATATATATATATATATATTATATATATATATATTTATATATATATATATATATATATGTATATATATATATATATATTCTATTATTATACTAAAGCTGAGATATCAAACTTTTGATCCCTAAAGACTTTTTTGCTGGTGACCTTACGAAATTTATACTATATTATACCTTAGTTTTAGTATCACTAAATGTTTGAGAAAAAATCCACTTTAATTGGTTCTAGTTAGTCGTAATTTGCAATTACGTCAACAACTGACCCATCCCTGTCTTACATTATACATAGCTCTCTTCTTCCCCTCTATATGCCAGTGAAAGCGATCAAAACATGTAATAATTTTATTAACTAAAACACCAGCAGCCAATATGAATATTTTCCCCCTTACAACACCTGCTAACTCTCGGTAGAGTCGCCCCTTCCCTTTCTCTCTTCACAGGCTACAGAGAATAACTCGTTTTGTTTTAATAAAACAGAACAAAAGTTCTTTTTACGCTCAACTAAAATTGAAATCATGCTTTAAAATAGATTTTTTAAATTACTTTAATTATTAATTTATATTCAAATTCGGAATACATGTCTGGATTTAACATGATTATTAAACTTTAAGTCTATTTCATGTTGGGTAAAAAAAAGTAGTTACATATTTAAATATTATGGAATTTTATTAAAATGAGCAAACGTTGACTCCCCCCACCGTTTAAGTGAAAGTTTTCTTCAGACTTTTAACTAAAACAAACTATTCAATTATGAATTCATTGCTGAATAACGTGCTAAAAATCTCATTCAAATTGGATAATTTATTAATTTTTGGTAATTTATCTATCTTAAATCTAAAACGGTACAAGTTTTTCATTACTAAATCAAAATCAATCAACTTATCTCATAAGTAGATAATTTGTCTTTGTTTCCCTTTTCCTAAAAATTAATATAATCTAAGCTGTGAAATAATTCAAATCAGCTTATTTTGTTATGAAATCAAGATTTGTAGGTAAAACTTGCAAATCGTTGCCAAAATTAAAACGGAATCTTATTTGGCGGTGTTCCATGACAGTTTAACTACAGGGTATGAATTAACTTTTTTGCGAATTAGGTTACGGTTTAGGGGTTTGGGGATTAAGGTTGTTTTTAATTACGTATTGCTTTGAAAAACAAACAAATTCCTATACAGTTAATTGACCATTAAAATGAATTATTGAATCCCATGGTAGGCACATTAGTCTTAGTTATTGGTTTAGTATTGCAATGTATAATTTCAATTTAACATGTTCTTAAAAATATTTTTCAACATTAAATGTATAGTAATTTGTTTTTTAAAAGCAATCTATCTATGTATTACCTATCTATCTATTATTATTATTATATTAAAGCTGAGATTTTCACCTTTCAATCAATAAGGGTTTTTTTTTTCCTGGCGAGCTTAATGACATGGAATTTATACTAAATTATTCCTTAGTTTTAGGATTACTAAATGTTTGAAAAAAAAAACTTTAATTGGTTCTAATAAGTCCTAATTTGCAATTAAGTCAAAAACTGAACCATCCCTTTCTTTACATTCTGCACAATTCTCTTTTTCTCTATATATGCGAGTGATGGGGAGATGGGATAGTGATTAACAGAGACATTTTTAACAAGTCACCACATGTAACAAAATTCCAATGTCGATTTCTATCTAAATTGGATCAAACTAGATATACTCAATTTGTTGAAAAATCCGTGT
>CM042145.1:122234470-122303449 GCA_023376005.1 Doryteuthis pealeii
GTGTGTGTGTGTGTGGATAGATAGATAGATTTACTGTTGTTGATATGCATATATATATATATATAAATATATATATATATAAACATTATTCTTATTATAATATATATTATATATATATATATATATATATATATATATATATATATTTAATAACAATAATCTATCAATTATCTAACTCACCATCTATGAATTATAATAAGTTTCTTATTCTCACACACAATCTACCCATATCGATTTTTCGATCTCTTCATAGCAATAAATGAAAAAGAGCTATATCTATCTGTATATCTATCTATCAAACTATCTTTCTCTTTTTCTTGATCTCTCTCTCTCTCTCTCTCTCTCTCTCTCTCTCTCTCCCTCTCTCCCTATATATATGTTTAATATATAACTATTTCTATCACACTATCGGCCCATACCTATCTATCTGTAGCATAATTATTGTGGTTTACGGGGAATTTGGGGATTGACTGGAGGACGGTGTTCGGATTTCTGGAGAAAAAGAAGAAAAAGAAATAAGAGCAACGGTTAAAGTTTAGAAAGGTAAACACTCCATGGGGTGCCCTCAATTGGCCGAATGACCCCGGAATTAGATTTAAAAATAAAAACGGAAGTGCCGGGTTTTGACTGGAAGCGGACGTTGGGTGACTCTCCCATCCCGGGACGAGAAAGGGAACAAGAAAAATTCATTCTTTTTCGGCTAAGCTTCGTGGGAGTCAGACGGGGACTTTCCAGTTTCCCCTGTATGGGTTTCGCATAGTAGCACCGAGCATGATTTACGATAGAATAATTTGACCTGGCCTTCTCTGTCTCACTCTGAAAAAGAACCCACGAGCCTAGAAAGAAATAAACACCCCCTTGTGACTATACGACTTGCGTATGTTGTTTCTGAACTAACGACAACTACTACTATTAACGACTTATACTACAACTCGAGTTTGGCCCTATGCAACACGATCTATCTATATAATGTGTGTCTATCAGACAGACATATAGTCAGACAGACATGCTGTTCATATTTCTACATCATAATCTATATATCTATTAAAATATGTTCATATCTATCTCCTAAAAGCCCATATATATATAACTTATATATATATATCTTAACCCCTGGATTCTTTGCGCTTCCAACGATCGTATCCGTACCCACCAGTAAAGCCACCACTCATATATATATATATATATTATATATATATATATATATATATATATATATATATAATTATATATATATATATATATATATATAATATATATATATCAGTATTATAATTTATTCGCCACAATCTGTTTATGATTCCTTCTGACAAAATCTGCCTATCTATATATTACCTATCTATTTCTTTTATATATATATATATATATTATATATATATATATATATAATATATATATATTAACAACCTGTACTTATTTCTATCTCACAATCTGTCCACATATATATCTAGTTATCTATCTATCTATCTAAGACATATAGCCGTGACTGAGAAATCTTCATATCTGTAACTTTCTCAATGAATACAGATGCTGATTTGAAAGTCTCGATGGTGCCCATGGAAATCGTCTTTCTCTTGATTGGTCTTGTGTAAAATTAACTTGTGCTTAGTAACTACACATGCACAATAGACAATTTTCAAAATACTCATACGTACACACACAAACGGACATATGCGTACCTCCCACAGACATATATATATATATATATATATATATATATATATATAATATATATATATATATATATATATATATATGGTAAAAAAAGGCTTAGAATTGGTAGATTTACCAGCAATAGATCTATGTCTACCCAGAAGTATGCCAACTTTATTGAATTTTTTAAAAATAAATTTTGCGGTCTGACAAAACTCACAGTTATATACATATACTTAGATATCGAAATATATTTATTAGTGTTAAAATGACCGATTTTGACGCCTCAGTCTTTACCAAATATATTGCTCTGTTCAAAAATATTGAACATTGACCTTTCAACTTGGACCAGATCAATGTTACCATTCGGTTGTTAAAAAGAGCCCACCTTAGAATCATCCTAACACCAACTTACCTGGTTCTTGACCTATTGATATATATATATATATATATATATATATATATATATATATATATATATATATATATATATATATTTTAAGGAAGAATGAAAAAACACAGGTTTAAATGAGTTAAGTGGTGAGTTTATTGGGCGACACAGCAGTGTTTCGATCTATTAATTAGATCATCTTCAGGGTATTTGTTGGTATATGGAAGGTAATAAGAAATGTTTATCACAGAATAGCGAGAAAAGCGAGTGGTAGTCCTTGTTATTCAGTCTGTTTAAGATTTGAGGTTTAAAAAAAGAAGACATTTTAAAATATGACGTCAAATATTCTCTTTTACGGTGTGAGTATGGGACTGTGTAAGTGTGTGTATCGAAAAGAAAGCATTTTGCATTTTTAGGTGTGTGGTTGCGTGTGTGTGTGTGTATAAATCTTTTGCGATAAACGACAGCGAAACAAACCTCAAGGTTGTATATATATATATATATATATATATATATATATATATATATATAAGATAGAGAGAGAGAGAAAGGGGGAGAGAGAGATAGGGAAATAGTGAGGAAGAGAGGGTGAAAGGGAGAGAGAAAAAGAGAAATCGTAGACATCTGAATTAAATAATAAGAGAATCATTTCCTGGACCTATTGTCTCAAAATCTATGAAACTGATAATAGATTCATAATTTACTAGAAATAAAATGACCTTTGGGTCACCCTTTGAGCTCTGGGTACGTAATTGCGATGAGGAAAAAAAACTGAGTTTACAAAGCGAATAAAATTTCTAAAAAATAGATACGGAGAATTTTTTAAAAACCTTAAAATCATTTTGCTGAATTTTTTTCCAATTTAGTTTAATGACACAAAATCCATCCACAATATTCCTTAGTTTTGAAATTAAGTTATGTTTGAAAAATCCATTTTTAATTAGTTGTAATTTGCAATTAAGTTAAATCTAGACCAGACCATAGCCTCTGGCTGCTGAAAAAAATTAATAAAGTGGTAAGTTGAATTTCCCTCTCACACACCCCAATGTCTTTCCTTACACTCTCAGAGAAACTAACATATATAAGGAGAATTTAACCAAGATATACATAGAGAGGGGGAAAGTTACAGGCAAATTTTGAGGTTAGAGACGAGTCAGTTTTTGACTTAATTGCAAATTTCGTCTAATTCGAACCAATTAAAATGGACTTTGTTTCAAACATAACTCAATCCCAGAACTAATGAATATATTAGCATGTATTTTGTGTGATTAAACTAAATAAGAAACAAATGCCTTTAGGAAACAATCATTGGTTATTATAATAATAGATTGACAACTGGACAGCCAGACATGGGAACCATCTTACTTATTATGCATATTCGTTTTCGTATTTGCTCTCATACACAAAAAAACTTTTATTATATAATATTACAGTAGTATAGAGTTATTTTACGCACAATTACTGGTGTTACATAATTAAGGAGCTTAGACAATTAAGAGTTGCAATAGAATCGGGTTTTAGTAAAATTTAATTATGGGTGAAAAAGAAAGAAATATTTTGGAAAAATATTTGGAAAGGACGAATCTAACTGGAATGTTTTTTGTGAATTGTTTGTTTGAATTTTAAATCAGAGAAAATGCCGAAATATTTTCGAGGGAATTGAAAATTTTCTTGAATGGAAAAATCTGGCTAGAGGAATGTTGAATTGGTTTGTTAAAATTTCAATGTACTTATATATTATAACAATATCCAATAGAATTAAAACATATAGAAATAATGACGTAAGAAAATAATCAGTGACGAGACTGAAAGGCAGCCCTATGAACAAGCGGATTCCCAGCCCCCACAAACAAAGCGCGTCAGGATATATTTGGCCTGTGGCGAGCGGCTACGGATACTTGAACTCGCTACCTCCTCGTAGCTGAGGTGTTGTTAGTAGAGACCCAAATAAAGTATATCCGAATTTGCATAATCGCATCCGAATGAGCAGAAATAAAGACGGACTGTCGTTAACAGGGCGAGTGAGGAAGAAAGTGTTTGGACGGCAAGTGAAATCTGACGACTGCTATTTGATGTGAGAGTGCCGTGTTCAGTTGGGAAAGGAATTGCATTTCGTTTGGAGAGACTTTCAAAGGATTGATATTACCTTGAATTTTTCGACCCTTTCAAAAGAGGGTAATTATTAAAGAAGAATCGAGTAGTCGAAGGGAGAAGAAGTGAAGGCATGAAAGTTTATGGAGACGAAGCCCGACGCCAAACTTTTAGCCTCTCCGAGAAAGCAGCCTTTCTTTCTTTCTTTCTTCTCCCAAGTTGGACAGTTAACTGACAGGGGGAGCGGGGTAAGTTTACTATCTCTAATTATGCCGATTATGTTATTATAATCATCTTTCTATATCTCTTGCATTAAAGACTGCTAGACCGATCACAGCCATAATAAATTTGTTGACAAGAATTGCGCTCGAGTTTGTTTTTAAAAGTTAGGGTTACAACGGATCTTAATTTAAGGGCTGTTTTCACACGCGAGGAAACGAACCTATATATGAAAAGGAAGACCCACTACGTTACACTGTTAGTATGGGCTAACATCAGTCGCCCAGCTGCTTAACTTTTGTATTTAAGACACAAGACATTGTTGCAGATTGACTATTGTTTCAGTTTGTTTTGCGCGGGAAGTTCGAAAAGACAAAGAAAAATTGAACTGAGAAGACAATGGCTAAGGTAGACAGAGGGTCTGGTGTGACAAAGGACTTCCTCTATACAAGCGGAAAATTGAACAAAGAGACTGGAAAGGGAAGTAAGGACTTCCGGCTGAGGGACAAAGAGAAAGATTAGAATGCGTGGGCGGTCGTCAATACTTAAGCGGTCGTCAGTCAGCCCAGAGACAGTCAGATCCCAGAGAGACGGCGAACAGAGCGGACGGAGTGACCGTTGACACGGTCGCTCTCTGCCAGCGAGCAGTGAGGCGCGCCCACCACCTTCCACCACACAAGCAGTAGTAGTGCCCATTGTCAACGCCCATCACCCACACTCGCCACGAGGGAATTAAATAAAGAGTCAAATCTCCTACTACATACAGCATGCCTTGTGATTTCATTAAGCAGTATACCAGCAACGTATACGATTCAGAGTAGCAAAGAAGGGCTATGCAACAACATATTTTCCAGCTATTTAAAAAAAAATAGCCATCACCAATATAGTAATTGTTGATGACTACGCAACCCCATCAGCAATACTAGCATTAATACACTCTATATTTAATGGCTGTCAACTCGTGTTCGAGTAAGACCATCTCCTGATTTTTTTATCATCATAGTTGGGTGAAGTAGCATTTGACACTCTATCCTTGGGTTTTCTCAGATGACTCACCAGGACAGCCCTAGAGAGACGTACTCTTCCACATAAACTACATGTTGAAACTTCTCCACTTTGAATGTTGCTGGGCTAAAAAAAAAACTTTCTAATAGCCCGCTTCAATATTTGATGTTTAATTCGGTTGGACTCAAATTCTTCCACAGAGAGGTAGATGATTGCTCTCCAGCCAGGTCTATTACAAGCTAGCTTCTCCCACACCTCCACAGCAATAGCAGTGTTCTTCAGAGTGTCCTTGAGGCAGTCCTTAAACATCAATTTGGGTTTGCACTGACGACGTTTGCCAGTTGAGATTAAAATTAAAATAAAACTATATTCATCTGCCTTAATGCAGCCCTATACTTTTGTATGCCTATGATATGACACATGAATGTTATTCCATCTCAAGATGGAACAAGACTGTGAATTTAAAAAAAAAAATGATTCATATCCATATTCTTATCACACCTTGTTATTCCTCATCAGATATTAAGCAGCTGACGTGTTCATACTCTCTTCAGTGTATAGTGATGGGAAATAACATTACAACACCCTGAGTAGATGTTTTATATAATCAATATTTCCGTGTTAGTACTACGATATGGTTGCACTACTTCGACTTTAAAGAAACGTTTAGAGAAAAGCAAGACTACATGAGGATGCTGCGTGTTGTTTTGAAAATATCCCGGAAGTAGCACCAGAAAAAACAGGCGTTACCTCACATTCGAGTAATATTAGCAAGTTATGATGGGCGCTGCTGGTGAAGCAGGGACGAACTCATAATAACGTTCTCCTATGGACTCCTACACATAGACACACTAGTATTGGCTGACTATCCCAAACTTTGATCAGTTCTGACGCTAGTTTTCATCTAGATGACTTGACAAAAGTGATAGCCGATAGGAATGGTGTTGGAATATCTTTGGTATAATACGCGCATCAAATCGCCTCAATTATTTATGAACTTTCCTAAGATTCGCCAATGAGAGACGATGATAGAAACTATATAAGATCATTTGCAACTGCCCCAAAATCAATTACTGGTTGAAATTTTTTTACCGGGAAGACCTATCTTTTGGATTACCAACTGAACCCCTTGGACTTATACATATCACAGAGGAAACCTACAGACTAGGAATAAGAGGATAGACCAACTGAACTCCTACACAGACTGACTAGAATTTTAACTTGAATTTTGTCGACACGGCAGTTTTGGCTGATCAGCCAGAACTTATATTGATCTGCTCTGTATGGAAACTGGTTTTTGTCTAGAGGACGACAAAATTGAATACAGGTAGGGATGGATATCGAGAAAAGTCAAAGGAATTCCTGCTGTCGGGTGGACGGGATGAGGACAAAGCTGCTGCTGCTGATGATGATGATGATACTGCTGCTGATAATGATGCTGATGATGATATCTACCTTTGGCGTTAACTGTCTAATACATTATCCTTTCTATGGTTATGCAGACAACGGACAGTAGTCATAATTATTGATAAATTTTTTTAAAACTAGTTTTCGTCTAGAGGACTTGGTAAAATTGGTGTCAGATAGGCTTGGATGTCGAGAAACGTCAAAGGAATTCATGCTGTCGTGTGGCATTGATGAGGATGAAGCTGCTGCTGCTACCATTACGGTATGATAATGATAATGCTGATGATGATGGTGCAGCTGCTGCTGCTGCTGATATCCATCTTTTGTGTTAACAGTCTCACACATTATCATTTATATGATTATGCACATAACGGAGAATAGTCAAAATTATTGATACTTTTTTTGTTCATTTGAACAGGTGATTTTAACCCTTTCCTCCACCAACCGAATGATTAATTGTTCTAAAATAATGTTTGGTTTTTTTTTCATTGACTTTCTCAGATTTTCTAATTGTCAACATTATTTTTAATGTTCAACCCCTTCTGATCGCGGCATGTCGTCAGGAACTTAAGTTCCTGGTAGGGCCACCCAATGTGGATACGTCTGGCCCCAAGTAGTATTAGAAGCAAAATCTGGTCAAAGGGGCTCTGGCGAAAATCCAAAGGGAGTCACCAGCTTTTGGCGTATTTGTCACTGCATCTGTGGAAAATCTGCGGCAAATAAGGGCATCTATTAACCCTGACCGGGATATGCATGCGGGGTTTGAAGGGGTATTTGTCTCATCCCCCACCTGTATGGACTGGGCACAAGGCCTCGTTTTAACGTGGGCCCACCCATCAGCCGAAGCTGATGGGTGTGATTGAACAAAAATTGCGTCGATCCCTTCGGCATTCCCCCCTCAAGGGGGGCGCTTTAGGCGCTGGGCACTAAACCCAGCCCTGCCCATAAAGGGCAGGTATTGCCTGGAGGGATGGCCCTCTGGGATCGACGCTAATAATTGTACCTTAACCCGGTCCTGAATTCCTGGGATTGAGCCAGCTCAACCGACCCAGGGTGAATATCGTCACAGAAACAGAGAATATAAACAATTCATGAATCGGAGTTTTACGAACACGAACTTGAGGTGAGTCTACGTCCACACGCCTATATAGAAGTATATTTTTTGTTTTGGCTTTTTTGATCATATATCTATTTGAAAAGAGCTATTCGTGTTGTATATTGATAAAATGTTGTAGCTAGAAATTCAAAATCCATAAGGGTTAGATGATTGGCATCAGATGGCCTTTGGATGACATTCTTTCCGGTTACACACTGACTGTGGGAAAGAAGGCTTAGTTGGTTATTTAGCAGTTAAGCGGAATACGCCATGATGTAAAGATCGACTCTGCTTCACTCCTGCCGCGGTTGAAAAATCTGTTTCTCAATAAAAAAAACTGTAATCACATAAAATATAAACCTCGTGTTATCTCTGCTAATGGCAGCCTTTGCGAACATGCTTCTACAGAAACAGATGAATTACAATAAATATTTAGAACAGATCGACAAGTTAAAAGAATGTCCTAGCTACCCAAGTAAGAGAAAGAAGGTACCAACCGAGCTACTCAAGTAAGTAGAGAGATTTGGGTTTGAGGGTATCGCCACGGATGCTCACATATCATATATCACATATCTTCATATCTCAAGTAAAAAAATTCTTAAACAGGCGGTAGACATATATGTATACTATCAATTTCCCATATCCTCCTAAAAGAACTCTCTTTCCGTATATGTATATATGTCATGCTCATATCCGTTAATAACAGCGAGCCTTGCTTATATATATATATATATATATATATATATATATATATATATAGAAAGAAGCATTGTGTTTTTATTGGTTTGGTGGTTGGTTTTGAAGGCTATCACAATGCAAGTGTAAAGAAAAATTAGGTATCTATAATGTTGTTTGTTTACCTTGATTTATTCTTGATATTTCGAGATAAAGATCTATTCGTCAGAAGATTTCTGAAGATCAGGAGCTGTTAGCTTGCTGCTAGGTTCTGTTCATTTGTTGTATTCTTACTTGAAATTCTCTGCGTGTGTGTGTGTGTGTGTGTGTGTGTGTGTGTGTGTGTGTGTGTTTGTGTCTCTGTCCAACAATATCTTAGTATCATTCCAGGTTTGCCCTAGCCTTATTATTATTATTATTATTATTATTATTATGTAGGCCTTAGTAATTTCTTTATGTGTGTGAGTCTCCCGCGCATATATACAATTTGACATTAAATAACCCAGAAGGGTTGCTTTCTGTTAAACAGAATAGACAGCTATATGACATGCTGTCTGAATATTTCTTAGCTGTGAATTATCAATTGTGAAAATACCTACATTGCTCCCAGGGTCATGATATTGCTAGACAGATATAGCATGAGATATTAGGTATTAAAACGAAGATAGATTCTAATCTGAAAAAAACATTGAAACAGCAAACAATATTATTGAGGTTATTTTGGATATACCAGTATAAAACCGAATCACCAATACGAATAGAAGTAAATGTAATTAACACAATCCTTTCTTTTGTGTGGGATGGTCTCCGGAAACAAATAATAAAAAATAAAAATAAAGTTTCTCGGCAGTACCATGTCATTATTTTGTCTGCCAGTTCAGTTTGTATCTCACAAGATGGAGATAAATGAGACCCTTTCAGTAGAAAACAAGCGGGAGAAAACAATGCTACGGCTGTACACAATGTCACTTAATCCTTTTTTGATTTTGATGTATATATTTTGTATTATATACAACCAATATATAGTTTGTTTATTTTTGGTTGTTTTTGTTCTGTGTTATTTAAACATAACTGGTCCACCATAACTGAGCTAAAGTTGAGTAATATAATGAAAGAATTTGTTCTGTTGAAAACGAAAAAAAAAAAAAAAAACTGCGGGAAAACTCTAAATCAGTTCAGGGGCGTCTTAGGTAATTACAGAAAACCGGCGCCATCTTGTGCATTTATCTAATGGACAATTAATCTATTATTTTCCCGAATTGCGACTGGCAGTCCGGATACTATGTAGAGAATATTATTTTGGGTTGTTTCTATTGTCGACAGAGATTTCTGAATTTAGGTATTTACCAACGCTTCCGCACGAGCAGGGTATGACACAAGGTCAATTTCTTAAGCGGAGTTTGACAGGTTTGAATTCAGTGGTTTCTTTCTCTTAGACTAGATGCCTAACCAATGTTAAAGAGCCATGTCTGCCCTACTATTTAGCTGGAGGAAGTGTTACATAATCGATGCAGTTGCATAAGATTATTGTCAATCCCCTGTAATTCTGAGGGGATGACCCTTTTCATACCATGGCCGGATCATTCCATGGAAAATTACAGAAGCCCGCCAAAATACGTGAAGTCACGTGGGACCTGTTCGGTCCCCAGTTTGCAGTTGGACGTCAAGCAGTACTGCCGAACTGTGACTCACTCTGCATACGCATGCTATGTTAGTTAGCAGATGTCTGGTGGGGATTTAACAATAAAATAAGATCAAAAGTAAATCGAAGTCTCTGTTTTATTACCTAAAAATTAACAATGACATAGGGCTTCTGATAACCTGAAATCCCTAACAGACCCGAAGTCCCCCAAGAAAGTCCAGACCTTAGAAGATTCCAGACCAAGTCAAGAGGATAGAAGAAATACCAAAAATGATCAGAATACTAAAGACGGCAAGAAATAGAATTAAAGAAAGGGGTATGCAACATTATAATTATTTAGTGCCAGTAAAGAAAGGGTATACAACAGAAGAATAATTGGTTTTTTACATTTTCCAAGAGTATTAGCGCTATATGAATTGCAAACAGCCTCGTCCATGATTTGAACTCGTCTCGTCATGTCCTATCTTGTTAACCATTACACCACCACGAACATTGATGATATTTGTGAATTTAAGGGTGTTGTTTGATTGATTTTGGATTTTACGGCATGCTAACCCCTGTTGATTTATTTTTTCAGGAATACTTTTGTTTTATTCATTGGGGATGGGCATTCAATTTTATTTTTAATTTTTAAAACATTTTAAAAATCATTTATTCTATTTAACCCATATATATATTTACCAACCACTCCGCACGAGCAGGATACGACACAAGGTCAATTTCTTAAGCGGAGTTCAACAGGTTTGAATTCAGAGTTTTCCTTCTCTTAGATGGGTTCCCTAACCAAGGTTAAAGAGCCCAGTCTGCCCTACTATTTATCCATAGTTGGAGGGATAGTAGGATTCATACCTTTCTCAAGGGTATTAGCATTAAGTGAAATGAAATTACCACATCCAGGATTTGAACTCGGGTCGACGAGTCCATTTCCCATGACTTTAACCATTCCACCACGCGCTTCCTACTATTTAACCCATATATGTGGCCCTAACCGGCATCACCACATCAGGCCACAGTGTAACTGGGAGTGATGATGGTGAAGGTGCCCGCCACATTTCTCAGAGCTCCAGAACTGGAACCTCACCATCTGATAGATTTTAACGTCTTGCACAAGACATTAAGACCCTCATTCACCGTCTTCTAGCACATATAATAAAAAGGGCTGGGCCTTGCCATAAGCACAATAGGGTCGGAACAATCTAGGTGCTAGGGTTCGACGTGACCAGCCGATTAATCGGTTGGGAACTCTCCGACCATCCGTCTAGTCTAAGTAAGGGCTAAAATGGTGAGTGACAGAGCTTTGTCAATTTAAGGGTGTAATTTCACAACTAAGGAACGTTTGCTCGTAACCTTTATAGCTCGACGCAAAAATAAATAAACTTACAAAAAAGAAAAAAATATAGAGATAGAATATTATCATGAGTACGGAAATCTGCATTTTGATAGTAGGTATTTACACCACATGTAGTATGACACAAGATCGCAAAAATGGGGCATACATCGAGGATCAAACTCGCTTTACAGTAGTAATTGCAATTAAGGCATACAAAATGCACATTAAATCGTGACTAAACTGAAAGATATTCAAAGGAATGCATATGTATGTATATATATATATATATATATATATATGTGTGTGTGTGTGTGTGTGTGTGTGTGTGTGTGTGTTATATTATATCATAAAATTATATGATATAATATATGTATTCACTTCTGTAACTATATATATATATATATATATATATATATATATATATATAATGTTGGCATTTCACATAGCGCTAATATCCTTGGGAAAGGTATGAATCCATATATTCTCCCTCCAGCTATGGGTCAAATATTAGGGCAGACTGGGCTCTTCGGCCTTGGGTAGGTAACCAGTCTAGGAGATGGATAACTCTGAATTCAAAATTCCCTCCAGCTATGGGTTAAATAGTAGGGCAGACTGGGCCCTTCAGCCTTGGGTAGGTAACCAGTCTAGGAGAGGGATAACTCTGAATTCAAAATTCCTGAGGTCGGTCGTTGATTGGGTTTGTGGCAACCCTTGATGCACCAATTCTTTCCTATCGACTGTGCCAAAATGTGTGGATGGTCCAACACAAGCCATCACCACTATAAAAAAATCACTGTGTGGGTGTTCATTGTACGAAATCTCATGTGACGAAAATAGACGAGAGAGTCCATAATATATATATATATATATATATATATATATATATATATATATATATATATATTACGATAATACTTAAATAGAGATTTTAATAGTTAATTTAATCACACTGCATATATATATATATAAACATGTTAGTATGTATATGCTATTTATGTCTGTATTTGTCAAGTACTTCTATAGCTGCGTTAATATTTTACTCAATTACACTGCATGTATCCCTTTGTCTCTCTCTCTCTCTCTTTGTCTCTCTCTCTTTCTTTCTCTCTCTCTCTCTCTCATATATATATATTTATATTAAATAAAAATCTAAAACTTCTATAGGAATAGTATTATGATATTCAATTTTTACACAGCTCTCCCTGTTCACCATCCGTACTAACACATTACTGTAATATTATCCATAGAAGAGGTACAATTTAAAAACACGTTTTATATATATATATATATATATATATATATATATATATATATATATATGTTGTGTGTGTGTCTGTGTGTTAAAATCATAGTCAAGCATACTAATGCAGTGCAGACAACTAATAAATTACTGCAATCTTATCCATAGTAGTGTTACCATCTTTTTAAAACAGGGTTTATATATATATATATATATATATATATATATATATATATATGTGTGTGTGTGTGTGTGTGTGTGTCTATATATATATATATATATATATATATATATATATATATACATTTATATGTATATGTATATAGGTGTGTGCGTGTATGTTAAAATCATAGTCATAGATTAAGGCAGTGCAGACTACTTTTCATAGTATCATATTTGACAGACCACTGAGCAAGAACGAACAATTCAAACATAGTAAAAAAAACACTTCCCTTTGATCAATGCTGTATTCTTTGGCGTGTTTAGTGTGTTTAGATAAGAAAAAAAAAACTCAACACAATCTTACGTTAGCTTCATCTCCCGCCATTTCATACGGTAATTTGACCTCCGTGTTATTCTTTTCAGTTTCGCCTTTTACAGCGACTTGTCACTTTCATGTGAGCATTTTTCTCTTCTTTTCTTTTTTTTCTTTCTGGCAAATCTCAAAGACTGTCAGTCTGTTGAGCAATGTAAACACACGCGCTCACCTTTGAAACTCTGTCGTTCGTGCTTGATCGTTTTCTCTTTTAAATTCAATGTGGAGGTCAGCTAGAATCCTTCAATCTTTGTGTGTCGCTGTTTTACGTTAAAAGACATCACAAAGTCATTGGCGGTGTAATGGTGTGTTTATCGTCGAAAAATGCCCGCACCCAAAAAAGCTTAGGGAATTCTGTCACTGTAATGTGTTGCTGTAAATGCGCACGAATTGGCGTGGCTGTCATAAACTTCTGCTGTTAAAAAAACATTCTTTTCACACTCCAGAACTCCAGAATTGGAACCTTAACCTTAGATGCAGTTTAGCGTCATATCCAGAACGTTATAATTTGTCGGTTTATTGTCAAAAATGCCTGCATCCAAAAAAGCTATTTTCTATTTCTCTGATTTTTGTTTAGATGAGACTTGATAATTAGTATTATTTGGATTATATGGATATAGGACACATAGCATAGTGGGTAAAGGCGTTGCTTAAGGCAGTTCTAAGCGATAGTTATCTCTAGGCTGCAGGTTCAATCCTGGTCAGGGGCAGTAGTAAAATACTATAATAACTAACACAGCTTAACACCTCTACCCCAGCTATGGTTAGCGGAATAAGAAAAGGAACCCCCCTTGGACTGAATAAAGGTTTGGTTTCGAAGTTCCGTGATGGCTCCCGATTGCGACAGGAAGGTTTACGATTACGACGAGAAGGTTCCTGAGTTCGAAAGGAAGGTTCCCGAGTTCGCAAGGAAGGGTCCAGAGTCTGATAAGTACCTGAAGAAGGCCGGAGGGCACATCGGCCGAAACGTTGTACAGATAACAATAAAGATGAGAATACTAAGCTATTTTCTATCAGGATATTCTGTCAATTTAATATGTTGCTGCAAATGCGTATGAATGCTGTCAAAATGTTCATGGATTTTACAGGCAGGGACAACTCTTTATATCAATAGGTGTATGTAGTGTAATGGTTATTGTTGTAGAAAATGAACACGACGACACAAGTACAAATCCTGGACGATGCTGTCTACATTTCACTTAGGGCTAATACTCTTCGTTAAATTCAATGTAGAGGTCACCTAGGATCCTTCAATCTTTGCACGCCGTGTTTCACGTTACAAGATATTGTAAAGTCATTGGTGGCGTAATGTTGTGTTTATTGTCGAAAAAATTCTGGCATCCAAAAGACTAGAACATTCTGTCATTGTAATGTGATGCTGCAAATGCCTACGAATTTTGGCAACTGTCATAAACCTCTGCTGTCAAGATATTGTTTTCTGTTCATGGGTTTTACAAGCAGAGACAACCCTTCCAACTTATTCCTACTTCTACTGTTTGCTTAAAAAGAAACCTCATGATGGCTCTAGATAGTGCAGAAAGTACTCGTGAAACAACATTTGGTGGATCCATACACCAATTCTACCCTGATATAAAAAAAAGATGAGGAGAATAGAAAGAATAGAAAAGGAAGTTGTCTGACAAGAATTGTTCGTCGAGTTCAACAAAACATGCATAAAACTCTTTACATCAAGAGGCGTTTGGAATGCAATGGTTATTATCGAAGAAAATAGACAGAACGCCACGACTTCCAAATCTGGACGAGGCTGTTTGAATTTCACTTCGCGCTAATACCTTTGAATAGGTATGGATCCAACTATCCTCCCTCCAGTTATGGGTACACGCAGTGGTAACACTTTGCATCAAAAGGTGTTTGTGTTGCAATGGTTATTGTCGTAGGAAAGGGATACGGCGACAAGAGTTTAAATCCTGGACGAGGCTTTTTTGTATTACACGTAGCGCTAATACCCTTGGTAAAGGTAAGCATCCAACTATTCGTTCTAGATCGTTTCTTTCTTTTAAATTCAATGTAGAGTTCGCCGATAATCCTTCAGCTTTATTTGCTGCTGTTTTAACATCTGCCGTCAAAAATGTTTCATGGATTTTACAGGCTGGATAACTTTTTATGTCAAAAGGTGTGTTGTGGACTATCCTAGCGTACCTTGCGTAGAGAGTGAATGCGCTGGTCCAGGCTGTGTGATAACATCGGAGGGATTACTGAGACTGCAAGGATTACGGAACCATTACGCGAACCGTCTACCTCGAGGTTTTAGCGAGTTACTATATGTCTGGAGAATATATAGTATGAATGTACTAGTATACTGAATACTGTATGTATACAACAAGGTGTTTGTAGTGCAATACTTACTTTCGTAGGTAATGAACACGGCGGAACGAGTTCAAATACTGGATGAGACTGTTTGCATATTACTTACCGCTAATAACCTTGGCAAGTGTTTGCGTGCAACAATTCGTGCTAGAGATATTTTCTCTTTTAAATTAATTTAGAGGTCACCTTGAATAATTCAAACTTTGTGTGCCACTGTTTAACGTTAAAAGACGTCGCAAAGTCATTATTGGCGTCAGTTTCTGTTGGTTGATTGAATCAGAAATAAATATTTATTTCTGATCGGAGTGAAAACTCCACAATCTATAGGGAAATGTTTGTGTGTTGAGTTTTTTGGTGGTGCAACCCGATCCATTTACGATTAAAAGTTTAACCTTAATTAGGGGGAATCATATAGGTGCTAGGGCTTGATGTGGCCAGCCGATTGATCGGAGGGGGCCTTTCCGACCGCCCTTCTAGCCCAAGAAATGCCTAACCTGGAATATTGCAAGTCATGGACTGCACAGCCACCTGCGTTCTATCCTTAAGCATCACTGGTCGCCACCCTCGGCCAACAGATGGCCCCATTGTGGGAGTCTTACCCCTCTGTAGAGGTGCGGTCGGTGCATTCTAACGCCCCAGACGATAGGGCGGTATATGTGCTTGAAGGTGGTGGCTGAGGGTCTTAATGTCCTGGGTATGATGTCTAACTCTAATAGTGAAATTCCAATTCTTGAGCTCTAAGGGAATGTGGAGTACTAATTCATCAACATTACTCCAAGGTCCACTCTGACCCGGAGTGGTAATACCTGTTAGGGTCCCATCTATGGGTTAAATAGAAAAAAAAACTGAATTTGAAAAAATGTGCTTAAAAAATTGAGTTTAAAAATTATTACCCATCAAGAAAGAATAAAACAAAAATATCCGGCATAAAATGAACCAATAGGTTGACATGCCGAAAAACTCACCCACACAACTACACATGCATCCTAGCAACGAGTTCATCCCTGGTTAATTCTTGTACTAATAGTTTAGTTTGCAGTTAAAGAAAACGCTTTTACTTAATAAACATGAGAAGATACATTCAAACGTGACTCTTGTGTAGATATTTAATTCATGACATTAATATTGGGGAAATAAAGAGATAGTTTTTTGTGGTTTTCTGCTTGATAGACTAATCAAGATGTTTTTAAAAAATATATTACTTTCACGTAATATGTTTTTAAATATATGATATTTACTGTCATAAGAATCTATAGGGAGTCATTAATAGGTTTTCAGAAACATAGAGAAATAATATCCGTGGAAGTATTGCAATTTCTCACATACATGCATATATATAGGCATACATATATATGTATATACATAGGCACATATATATATATATATATATATATATACATGTGTGTGTGTGTGTGTGTGTGTGTGTGTGTATTGAGCTTCTTTGTCTAATGAATGGCATAGCAAACTTCGTATGTTATTTAATACCAAAGCTATCTTTGTAGTAGAATATTAGTGGTACTATTTACTCCAAATAGGAGGATAGAGGGTTCTTACATTTCCCAAGTAATTAAAGCGAAAGTGATATATATATATATATATATATATATATATATATATATGTGTGTGTGTGTGTGTGTATCTTGTGCGATAATGTGCATGCTTATATGCAATATTATGTGTCGCTGTGTGACTCTCTCATATATATATTATATATATATATATATATATATATATATATATATATAAGAATACAGTGTGCGCATGATCATGCAAAAATATATATGCACACATAATGCAGCTTCCATTCTCAAATGAGAATGTTATATTTCGATAATCTACTCGTTCGTATTCGGAGCACATTTCAATCTTTATGAAAAATATCTCATTCTAAATTACATTCTTTAAATCAGAAAACTGTATGTTTTATAAACAATACAATGAAAAGAGAGAAAGCGAAGAGAGAGTTTTATTGAGAGAGAAGAAGAAAAAGTGAGCGTGAGACATTTTGAGAAAAAAAACTGAGGAAAAAAAATGAAATTTTGTGAATAAAATGCGATTTCATTGTCACATTGCGTGATCAATTAAATGTGTATAGGGAAATGTCATCTGAATAGAATTGTATACGCGTCGTTGCGGTATCCATTTGGAGTATGTGTACGTTGCAGTCATCCTTCGGTCTGCCAAAGACAATAGAGTAGTGTCCAAAAATTGTTTTTTTAACTACATAGCCAGGGCGGGTTGATAGGGTGGATATGCTATCGCACATACAGCAGACTCTCTGCCCCACACTGCCGCTGTGCTCCAAAAGGAAAGGTAAGACACCAATGCTGTTTGGCAACGGCAGTGTCGCAGGATTTGCTTTGTAACGTTGAAGGTCAGCGTTACTCTATCTTAAGGACTCCGGCTCCGAATTTGTTTTCGGGATTTATTCCCCTAACTTTCCTCAGAATCATATAAAGCCACTCGGCTGCGATGGTTTTGTAACACATTCTTATTTGTCAAAGATGGATTGACGCCCAGGGCCAGAGAGCCGCATCTAAGCGTAGTACGGGCGCCAATCCCGTGTTCAAGGTATGTCAGAAAAGCTCCAGGACTACAGTTAATCCCCACTGGAGTCTAATGCACTTTGCCTCCCTTCTCTGTCACGCTTGTGTGCACTCCTGGAAGATTTCTTCCAAGATTCCGTAGCTCTGTAGTCACGGCCTTTTTGGTATCATGTACATCTTTAAAACGTGTTCCCTTAGTGACCCCCTTGAGCTTAGGGGAGAAGAAAATTCACATGGAACCAGGTCGGGCGAGTAGGGAGATTTCCCCAGCACAGTGATGTTGTTCTTGACCAGGAACTCTTGGATACTCAGGGTAGTGTTGGCAGGTGTGCTGTCATGGTGAAGTACCCATCAGTTGTTCTACCATATCTCTCGTCTGGACAATGCCCCTCACATCGAAGAATGCGATCAACTTGGAACTTTTCTGGCATACCTCGTATATACGGTCATTACTTTCCGATATGTAACGTGGCGTCTAATCGAAAGAGTATGTAGTTTTTCTACTTATCTTATACTGTTCTATTTATCTCTGGATTGGATCTGGTTGGATATTCTGCACCGGTTGTTGGGCTGGCTGGCTGGCTGGCTTCTCTCCATTCTTCGAGGGGTCAAGAGCAACTTGGTTCCTTTATATAGTCTAATATTCCCTAGAAAGTTCTCCAAAGGGGAGGTAATTATAAAGTCGGTGAGGTAACTCTCAATTACTGATTACATCTTATTTGTTGAATCTCCTTCGTGTAATTTGAAACACAATTTAGCTATTCAATCAAAATCTATAGTGTGTTTTCTGTTACAGTGAATATTAGATCAAATTAAATATACGAATAAATAAATAAATAAACAAGCATGCCGCCATTACCAGTGTCTCCAAAAATCTTTTGGTAATTATTGCTAAAAAATAACTCACGAATTTTGCTAATGGAGATCACCACATGGTGTCTCACGGCATTCACTTAAGACGTCACAGCTCAGAAGCATTTTATACTTTAAAAATAAATAAATAAAAACCTTTCTCAATTTGAAAAAAAAAGAAAGAAAACTATCAAAAAATCGTCCATTTGTATTGTTTCAAATGCGCATGCGTGGCGGTACGCCATTGACCAGAAATTATTTCCCTGTTTCAGGCACAGAAATTACATTATACATTATTCAAGGAACGTTTCAGTCCATCATAACAAAAGCGATGAATAATGGGTTTTCCATGTCATTTACTGTGTGTGAATTTTGATAGACATGCAAACACACGTCTAAAAATTTTCTTCATTCATGTGTAAAGATATAGCTTTTCGCCTATAGAAACACGAAAATAAAAAAAACATCGCTTCTGGAAGGTGTTGGCACGGACTTTTTTCAATTTTTATCTTAATTTAATTGGTATCAGGATTTTGCTAGTAACTTAAGCTCTTAAACTAAGCTGTCGAGCTCGGCTGCTAGTCTCTAACTGACTGAAACTTACTTACTATCTAAACCGGAAGAGAGGGTCCTATCTACTGGTTTTCACGGCTATCCCCGAAAGGAAGGATCATACAGGTCAAGCCTTGTCATTCAAATCCTTCAAGGCCATGGGCTGCAGCTTATAGCGGCCATTTTGATTTCTACACTATTGCACATAAATATTAGGTTTCTAATAATTATGTAACAATAATGACGATGGTTTGCTAAACAAACCTAAACATTATAACGTCACTACATACATTGAAATATTATCTATTCGAACACTTTGTTTTTTCAATTGTTTTTACACACACACACACACACACACACACACACACACACACACACACACATATATATATATATATATATATATATATATATATATATATATATGTTGATCGCTTTTTGAATGGAAACGCTATTATTGCGGAGCGTTTCGTTTTACATTTTTCTTACATTTCTAGTGATGAGGGGAGCCTTTTAACATCATGAAAGCTTTTACTTGTTTACACAATTTTCTTTTCATGTGATTGATGGTTATTAACCCAGTTGAGTCCTGTTTATGGTATAATTAAAACCGAAACGCTCTAGCCTCGGCTTTCTAAATGCCAATCTTTGACATATTTTCTTGTTTTTTCAAAAACTTAATACTTATTCACAATATTGGATTTTATATCCACTTCTTTCCTCATATATATATATATATATATATATATATATAATATATATATATATATATATATATATATATATATATATATATATACATATATCGCTACTTCTTGGAGGGGAAAACACGTCCATAAATATATATATATATATATATATACATATATATATATATATATATATATATATATATATATATATATATATATATATACTAAGCAGGGAAAAAATATATATATATATATATATATATATATATATATATATATATATATATATATATATCGCTACTTCTTGGAGCAGGGAAAAACACGTCCATAAATATATATATATATATATATATATATATATAGAGAGAGAGAGAGACAGAGAGACAGAGACAGAGACAGAGAGAGACAGAGAGCATCATAATAATGCATCTCTATTCTTTCAGTTTCTTTCGTGTTATAAGTTTGGAGTTATGTAATATTTTAAAAAAATCCTTTCAGTATATATTTATTTGAATATCCATATGACCTTAATGGATTTCTTAGTAAATAATACATAATCTAGTTAAGAATCCTGTAAAATGAACATGAATTTATAGATAAAATACATTTCTTTAGAATTGAACGGGTATTTGATTGATCTTGAAGAACTAAGCGATGCCCTCTGGTAGGTAATCATATCAGGCATAATTCAGTAACCTCTGAAATACAAATATTGATGAAATGTTGCACAGAATACCTGATAACCACAAGGAAAATATAAAGGGGGAATTATTATGAAAAATAATATTATATATATATATATATATATATATATATATATATATATATATATATATATATATATATATAATGTGTGCAGTTATAACACGCTTACACACACATGCGCGCGCACACACACACACACACACACACACATACACACACACAACACACATATATATATATATATATATATATATATATATATATATATATATATATTTCATGTCTATATATGTATGGTTACTGACAGTTTGTTGCCTATTTGATCTCCAGAACAATAAATGTTCTATCTATGATATTGAGCACTGTTTATGTGTAAATATAATACCCATACTATATATATATATATTATATATATATATATATATATATATATATATATATCAATTTGAAAAATCTAAGACTAATCTACAATATGAATAGCAATTTCTAACTATGTGTAACCAGCGTAAAAAGCAGGCCTAACAATTGTTAAAAATTCAGTATGAAACTGCAAATAGCATCCGAGTAACCGGGTAATGCCGCTAGTACGTATAAAATATTGTAGATAAATTAAATTCAAATACATTGAATATATATATGGGAATCTTTTGGGGCGAGTGTTTTTGATTTTAACGTATATCCATCACATAACCACTCAGAGCCAGAAGCAAAGAAACAGTAACACACACACACACACACACATATATTATTATATATATATATGTGTTGTGTGTGTGTGTGTGTGTGTGTGTGTGAGTGTGTGTATGTGTGACGTGATACGTCGAAACAGGGCTATATGTGAATGAAAATGAATATATATATATATATATATATATATATTATATATATATATATATATATTTCAATAAGAATATGCATGTCTAATATGAATGGGAATATTTTTATATTTTCCAAAATGTTGTTTAATACATTGATAATTTTCTAGCGAGATAAACAGAAGAAGAGAAGAAAAAAAAATAAATCGGAGAGAATTGAGCAAAAATATTGAATAATACGCGCTTGAAATTCTGAGTTCAGGAAATGAATTAGCTTTACAGAAAATATGCAATCCCTTTTTTTTCTTTTATTCTTTTTTCTCTCCTCGCGTTCACGTTCCCATAACATTATCAACCAGAATCACTAGGTTTTTCTCTTTTTCGATTACACCTTCATTTCATTCGTTGATATATGTTTGCAGTAGTTATTATTGTTGTTCCTGTTGTTTTTCGTCTTCTGTCTCGGTTTCATTTTGCTTCGCTTCTTCTGCACATTTTTCTTCTTCTTCTGTCATGTTACGTCGTTGTTGTTGTTGTTGTCGCTGTTGTTGTTGTTGTTTTTTTCTTCTTGCTCTTCTTTTTCTTCTTTTCATGTTGATTATCTTCTGTCTTGTATTTAATGCATTGTTATTGTTAATGATGGTGACATCTTCTTTTTCTTGTCATCTTCCTTTTTTTTTCTCTTATTTTTTCTTCTATTCCTACTTGACCTTCCACTGCTGTTGCTCCTTCACATCTTTGTTCTTTTATTTTTTTCTTTCTTCTTCTTCTTCTTCTTCTTCTTCTTCTTCTTTCTTCTTCTTCTTCTTCTTCTTCTTCAACTAAAACTATTACTGTTTTCTCTTCTTTCTTTTCTTTCTTCTTCTTCTTCTTCTTCTTCTTCTAAAACAATCACTGTTTTCTTTCTTTCTATCTCACTCTCTCTTCTTTTTTCCTTTTTATCTTTTTCTTCTTCTTTTTCTTTAACTAAAATGTTTTCTTTCTTTCTATCTCACTCTCTCTCCTTTTCTTCTTCTTCTTTCTTCTTTCTTCTTCTT
The DNA here is from genome assembly GCA_023376005.1 of Doryteuthis pealeii. Taxonomy (NCBI): domain Eukaryota; kingdom Metazoa; phylum Mollusca; class Cephalopoda; order Myopsida; family Loliginidae; genus Doryteuthis; species Doryteuthis pealeii. The sequence continues at coordinate 122,257,282 of CM042145.1, forward strand.
CTTCTTCTTCTTCTTCTTCTTCTTCTTCTTCTAAAAACTATTACTGTTTTCTTTCTTTTATCTCACTTCTCTTCTTTTCTCCTTTTTATCTTCTTCTTCTTCTTTTCTTTAAACAAAACTGTTTTCTTCTTTTTTATTTCACTCTCTTCTTCTTCTTCTTCTTCTTCTCTTCTTCTTCTCTTCTTCTTCTTCTTCTTCTTCTTCTTCTTCTTCTTCTTCTAACTAAAGCTATTGTTTTCTTTCTTTTTCAATCCCCTCCGATTAGTATATTTTTCCTTCTTTGTATTCTCCACACACCAAGTCCGTTTCCTTTCCCTCTGCCCTACTTCACAAGCCTTCTTCTTCTTCTTCTTCTTCTTCTTCTTCTTCTTCTTCTTCTTGCCCCTCCTCCTCATTCTCTCCTTCTTCCTCCTTCTCTTATTGTTCTTGTTTTCATTTTGCCAGTCTTCTGTCTTGTGTATAATGCGTTGTTGTTTCTGTTCGTCTTCTTCTGTCTCGTTTTAATTTAACCTACTCCTCCTTCTGTCTTTCACTCTTCCTACTTCTCACTATTCAAATGAATTTCCCACCGCACCAGCCAACTCACGTGCCACCCCTATTCTCACAACTAGTTCCACTTTTTTTTCTTATTTTTCACAGGAGTTGAATCCAAGTTTGAAAACATTTTTTCAGAGAACGATGAGCGTATGAAAGCATAGCATATCTTCTCTTCCAAAGCTGATACAATTGTTGCTTTTTTTCTCATTTCTTTCTTAGCACGTCTTTGTTGTGTCAGCCATGTTACTATTTCCGAAACATTATTTTTTTCTGTAGACAGTAACTGTTACAAATGCATATCTATTTCAATTTCAATTACTATGTCTATTACTATAGCCTCTCCAACTGAACTTATTCATTATTCTACAGCTACTATTATAAATAATAATAATAATAATAATAATAATAATAATAATAATAATAATAATAATAATAATAATAATAAGAAGAAGAAGAAGAAGAAGAAGAAGAAGGAGAAGAAACGGTCCACAAAGTTCTGAAAAAAGAGTTTGGGTGAATTGGAAACCAGAGGAAGAATCGAGTCCTTCCAAACTACAGCATTGTTGAGATCGACTAGAATACACAGAAGAGTCCTGGATACCCGAGGAAACTTGCTGTCACTCAGCCTCCAGTAAACCTCCAGCTATGGAAGCCTTCCCTATCATTCATCTTCGCATAGTTGGTCAATGTAGGTCCTTGGTGGGCGGCCCACACTAGCATGTCCTTGTGTTGGCTTCTTCATAACGTCCTTGCTTCTCCAGCAATGTCCAGCATGCTTTGTTCGTCTCACTCGAATGGTTTGTGAGGTGGCCATATAGCTGTTTCCCCGTGGGGTGCTGTGTCCACGATGTGTTCAAGACTGCACGCAGCATTCTTGTGCAGCTCTCATCTAGCTTATTCCCAAGGCGCCTCGTTAAGGTCCAGGTGATGCAGCCATACAGCAACACTGATATAACCACAGCCTGGAAGAATTGTCGCTTTAACTTGTCAGGGAGATCGGATTTCCATATGATTAACAATTAACAACAATGTAAATATATGTACACTTTCACTATCAACAGAGCTTGGGTTTTGTGCAAATTAATGAAAATTGAATTTATATCTGGAAAGATATTTGGAAATTAGAATTTGAATAATAAGAAATGTGAATGTCATTATCTGCGTTTGGATTAAAACAATTATGTAAAACCCAAACAATCAATCTGCGAAACTAATTTTTATTATACTCCCCCTACCCAGGCAACGCAGGGCAGCCGATTCTAGTCATATTATATTGAAGATTATGAAACCGTCTGTTCGTAACCGAAACTACGTCACCAATGACGACACGATTCCCTTAGTCATTTAAGTTATATTCTCAACGATTATGAAATAGTTATTATCTAATCTTAATGAGCAAAATATCTATTAACAATGTCTCTATTAAAGTCTAGCTGAGTTAGATTTTCCACAAAACTGCTCTTATTATCAATGCATTTAAAATACTGAAATCTGTGTTATATATCTGATATAATGGAATGACCCATCTACCCCGTACCTTAACAGTGGCGATGGTTCTGGTCACTATTTAAGAACACACAGATTACTCTGTGCAGAATTCACCTCAAGTACTTAGACGACGGACTCTCCTCCTAATACTCACGTGACCTTACTATATAACAATATCTCTAAGAAATAAAGATTTATATAGTATATGGTGGGAATAATTTGCTTTTTTTCAACAAAACTGGGTTTAATAAATAATTATTTGCTGCTACTGATTTCTAATACTATTATATTATTCTCAATCGTATTAAAAGCAATCCTATACATAGTTTAATATAGAAACCAATTAGAATAACACTAAAACAAGTCTAATATTTTATATTCATTCTTATTTAGTTTCGTTAGTTTATCTAATATATAATATATTTTGAAGGCAAAATAATGCAATTTATGTTGAAAAACATATTTATTTAATTCTTTTTTTTCCTTTTTTTTCCACTTAATATTTTTGGACAAAGTCCATCTTCAGAGAGTTGAAAAGCTTCCATCTGTGTTTGTTAAAATCAACTGTGGTATTATTCCGTTGAGTCTTCTATTGGAAATTTAAAAGTTCGGCAAAGATCGTCAAATTCCGTTAAATCCCGTGTTGTGTTGTGTTTTGCGGGAAGTTTTGAAAGTCATTTCAGACATATTTTTAATTCTATAAAAATACTAAGGCCCTGCTCGAGGATATTGAAATAAAGAATATTTTAAAAAATTTTATAGTGTGTTTGAAGCATTAATCATAAAATGTAATAAGATATTTTTTTGAAGGCAAAATAATGCAATTTATGTTGAAAAACATATTTATTTAACTCTTTTTTTTTCTTTTTTTCCTTTTTTTTTTTAACAATTTGACGATCTTTGCGAACTTTTAAATTTCCAATAGAAGACTCAACGGAATAATACCACAGTTGATTTTAACAAACACAGATGGAAACTTTTCAACTCTCTAAAGATGGACTTTGTCCCAAAATATTAAGTGTAAAAAAAGGAAAAAAAAAAGAATTAAATAAATGTTTTTCAACATAAATTGCATTATTTTGCCTTCAAAATAATATCTTATTACATTTTATGATTAATGCTTCAAACACACTAGAAAAATCTTTATTATAATATTTTATTACATTAAAACCTAAATACTTGCGCCAGGGAGCGCATACTTTTGCTAATAATGATAATATTAATTCACTGCCTTCACTTAAAAGTAAGTAAAATGTATTATTGACATTAAGAACTAACAGAATGGCATAAATATAAGTTTCCACTGCTAACATCCTGTCTAGACTTCTTTAGAGCTCTCACTACTGGTTTATCTTACATCACGATCTACAGTTTCCTGGAATACTTTCGTCATTGCTCACTAGAGTGATTTAATTGCAAACTCTGAAGACTTGAAACGTGCCACTACCAAATGCAATGATGCTATTCTGTAAATGTTAAGTCTACGTTGAAGGGGACATGTGTCGATGATGGAAAACTATCGTATATCAAATAATTTTCTGTTCCGTGAACTGACTAATGGTTGGAGTAATAGACGTGTAAGTCCTTCCTAAAACTTGAAGAAAAAACATCATGGTGGATTGAAGCCTTTCTGAAAAACAGTATCGGAGTGAACATCGATGACCAAATTTCGATATCAGTTCTCCAGGTGGTTATAACATGCGCGCACACACACACACACACACACACACACACACATGAATATTATATATATATATATATAAGTAGAGAGAGAGAGAGAGAGAGGAGAGAGAGAGAGAGAGAGAGAGAGAGAGAAAAATGAAAGGAGAAATATAAAATGATGCTTACTTGCATAACATGAAATTAATTCACATCAACGTGTTTGAGTATGAAATCTTAGTGTCACGAACTTATATATACATCCACAAACAAACACACACACACAGATATATATTATATATATATATATATATATATATATATATATATATATATTATATATAATGAATAGTGAATGAAAAAATGAGAAAAGTATTTGCATGGAAAGGTGCTCAATGCTAATAAAGCGGAGCAGATTTATAATTAATGGTAATATTATGTGTTTACACTCATAACTTAAAGTTTCTTGGTAGTCCAATCATCAGATGAGAAGTGGTTGAGAACCACTTCTCATCTGATGATTGGATTACCAAGAAACTTTAAGTTATGAGTGTGAAACCATAATATCACCATTAATTGTATATATATATATATATATATATATATATATATATATATATATATATATATATATATATATCCTCGAAGCTGTTTATATTTCTTTTTTTTTACCTACACTGTACAAACACACTCCAAACACTCTCTCTATTTACTGGGAGACACTTCTAACCCTGTTTCGATCTAAGGTTCATATATGCCCCCCTTTCATTCCACCCTTTTTTAATATTTTTATTTGTCCGCCTCTGGCTCACCCCCATTCGTTCTCATGAATTTCTAATACAATCTGACTTTTATTCGTAGCCGGTGTATATACTTGAAAATTACCGATCGAAAAGGCCTTCGTGTATCCCCCTTCATTTTATATTTTATTCCATAATAAAATATTACCTAATCACATATGATTCCTCCTCTACTTTTAGTGTTATATAAATTCTCCTGTACCAAATATATATATATATATATATATATATATATATATATATATATATATATATATATATACATACATACCAGAACATATAATGTTCTATTAACATTAGGAACCAACAGAATGGCATAAATTTAAGTTTCCACTGCTAACATCCTGTCTAGACTTCTTTAGAGCTCTAAATCCTGATATATCTTACAGCACGATCTACAGTTTCCTGGAGTACTTTTGTTATTGTGCACGAGTGTTTAAATGCAATCGTTGATGACCCGTAAGTGTGCCATAGTCAAATGCGTTGACGTTATCTTGAAACATTTACATTTACGTTGGCCAGGATGTGTCGATGATAGAAAGCCAGCATATATCAAATATTCGGTGATGTCGTGAATAGATAGAATAATAGAGGAGTAATTCCTTCCGAAAACTTTGCTCTCAAAAAACAAACTAAGTATGAAGCCAAATTTGAGATGTTGATAATAATAATCGAGATAATGACGGACCTCCTTATTGCAGCCAGAAGACCAGCTCTAGTATTGATTGGCAAAAACAAAAGAGAACTTGTCAACTGGTAGACTTTGCAATCCCAGCAGATCATAGGGTGAAGATGAAGAAAAACAAAAAGATGGATAAATACCTGGACCTTGCTCGAGAATTGAAAAGACTGTTGAATATGAGGGTGAAAGTGATACCGATTGTAGTTAGTGCTCTTAGAATGGTCCCAAAATGCTTGTAAAAAAGACTGGAGGAACTGGGAAGGAAGAATTGAGACCATCAGGACAACTGCATTGCTGAAATCGGCTAGAATACGTAGAGGAGTACCGGAGGCCTGAAGAGACTAGTTGTCACTCTGACTCCAGTGGAAGGCCATCAGCTAACACTGGTGTGAAAAACCCAAAAGGAGTGAAATAATAATAATAATAATAATAATAATAATAATAATAATAATAATGTGATACCAAATAATAAAGTGATACCAATTGTGGTTGGTGCACTTGGAATAGTCCCTAAAGGATTGGAAAAGGGTTTAGAAAGTTTGGATATCAAAGGAAGGATTGAAACCATTCAGAACACTGCACTGCTGCAATCTGCCAGAATACTCAGAAGAGTCCTGGAGACCTAAGGAGACTTGCTGTCACTCAGACTCCAGTGAAAGACCATCAGCTAATGCTGATGTGAAAACTCAATAATAATAATAATAATAATAATAATAATAATAATAATGTATTGCTGGTTGCATGGATTTCCATGATTCTCTTTCTCTCTCTCTTCCTTTGTTTAACTGACCCCATCAGCTATCACCATCTAAGACAGAATCGCGAGCGGTGATCGAATGGCATTAAGAAAAGAGACTTTTGTCGTTTCTCTGGGGTCTGCTATCGCAGTGTGTTCTGTCACCAGTCACAGCTGTGGTCGTTGTCGGTTGGGTTGGTTGCATTTACCCTGCTTTTCCGCTCCGTGCCTTGGTTGGTCGTTGCATGTGGGAACGGGCCCAACTGGCTTCATATCCGTGCGGAGTTTTGTCAATACCGTCTCTTTTCGAACCCTTCGTGGAGCGTGGGATAAGGGATCATTCGTAGACTACATGCATTTTAGATTTCTTCGGTTTCTGTTTCTTTGACGGCATTCTCTCTGGATCGGTTGATCCGGTTCCATCCAACAAATTTACTTGTGATGAATTATTGGAATAAGTAAATAGGAAATAGAACATTCGCAAGCGGTCCCCAAAACCCGCATGCATATACCAGTTGGGGGACGGAGATGCATTTGTTTGCTGCAGATTTTCTACACACAAGTACGCCAAAAGCCGTTGAATCCTGACGATGATAGAGACGCCCTTTGTATTTTCGCCAGAGCATCTTTGGCCGGGTTGTGGCCCTAATACCACTGGGTGCCAGACCTGTCCGATTTAGGTGACCTTACCAGCATCTTCAGTTGCCGACGGCATGGCTTTAACACAACCAGGTTTACACAGACTAATAAATAATGTGCTTGATGGCCGTTGAGTAAAAAGCTTCCTCAGCCCTTTTACATGCCTTGTTTTTCGTTCTGTAGGGTGTCTAGCCACTCTCCTCCCCAGTGAAAATCTTTGGGGTTAATGGTTTAGTCGCCGATGATCCAACTATTCTATGGTCTTCCCTTGTGTTAAACAGAGGCTGATCCTTAGTGAAGAATCCATTGATTGTTCCACAGTGTTTCTTAATATTGGGTAGGATCCTTTGGTTGAGCAGAGTCCTCCGTTTTAGATCCGTTTGTCCGGGACGAATACGTGCAAATGAACGGCTTTCAAGATCGGCGATTAAATAACCACGTATACGAGCTGTTGATTGGCTGGCTTTAATCTAAGCGCCCACGCAGAGTCTATAATTTTAAGAGGTGGACTTCAGCACACCTTATATCTCAAAATAATTCAACAATCAGGTATACATTTAGTATTGTGAAAGAGTGTCTCATTTATTATACTATACTGTAGAATGACAGAAAACCCACATTCTAATCAGCAACGAGCATGGTCACATTTACTCGATATTTTTTGTCAGGCGCGCAGCTTATTGTAGTCTTTTTTTTGTTTGTTTATCTTGACATGAAGATTTTCTCGCATTTCTTTCTTTGTCCCATTCTCCAACACCTTCTTTGTTGCACAATGAAAAACACATGGCGTTGAAAGAAGACCGTGGAATGGAACAGCGGAAACCGTTGTGATTACAATGTCATAGACACACAAAGAAAATACTGTATTGTCCGAAGACGGTGATTAGGATATAACATGCATGTGAAAATAAAGAATGAATTCTGATTCTGTAATCATTCAGGAGACGTTCCCCAGCCCCACCTACCCCCAAGAATGACAAACAAAGGTCATCTCGGCATTACGTGATAAACAGTCAGAGATTAAAATTATAGAGATGCGGAAAATTGGGTGATCATGCTGAGAAAAAAAATCTCAAAGACAAAAAATTTGATATGACGTTATATGCACAAAAAGAAACGTTGAGAAACATGGACAAAATGTTGTGTATCAATTTGTGTTTAAAAACGGAAACTTGTATAAATGAGTAATATCTCTCTATATATCTTCTTATTATAATGGAGATTGTGTGCTTTTCCGTCTGTAACCGAAACTATATTCCTACTCAAGTCACAATTCTCTTAGTTATTGACATCACATTCTCCATGATTTTATTTTTATCTAAACCTCAATTATTAATAAAATTGTCTTACATTATTAATACTGTTAACTATGTCTATATACTGACAACATGCAATTATATTTATATATACAACAAAATAGCGCTTTACAATGTGAACGGGAAGGCTAATTTGCATATTAATATAAAAAAATCGAATTTAATAAATATGTGCTTAGTATTATTGATTTCTAACTGTTTGGTTTTATTTTAATGAATATAAGCAAAAATCTCTTCAATGAATCTTAAATGAAATCCATTAACAAGATAAAATAACTGTCATTTTATTCTTTACTTCCTCTTTTAACTAAATACTTAAATTAGAAAAAATAACAATGAAAGACGAGAGTGATGGAAGAGTAAGTTTCAGTTGTTCCATTTTTTATTATACTCCCTCTGTTTCAAATCTTTTATTATTTAAAATCTTTTTATCTGTATTCTTATTTAGTTTCATTAGCCTTTCTAATTTAATACAATATTTTATTACATTAAAACTTAAATACTTGCAGCCGGAGGGTGCATATATTTGCTAGTATATATTATTACTCGTGTTCCTTAAAAGCACGACCGTTATCATCTTGCAACACCTTCTGGTTAGAAACGAGACAGTTCAAATCATCAAATCGTCCAAGATGAAATGCGAAAGTGTGAATCCTGATTATCTGGTATTGCTTATCCAACGAATTCTTATTTCTTACATTGTCACCTCAGCTAAATAATAGACCATTTCGTTTTTATTATAAAGAAAGAAAGAGAAGAAAAATTAGATACTAGAAAAAAAAATATAAAAAAGAAAAAAAGAAAGTAGAGGAAGGATACAGATAGGGGTGGGCGTGCGGAAGCGATAATGCTAATCTCTTTTAATCGAACATAATGAAAAGAAGGAAAGAAAGAAAAAATAGTGAAAGGGATTTAAATCAATATTATTAATCTTTTTACTAACTATTTTGCAATAGCTCTCAAGTAAACATATCAAATTGTGTAATAATTAAATCAACATCCTGTGGTATATCCACAGGTCCTACTAGTGTCTTATAAATAACGCAGAAAGTGATACCTTGACTTGCACGACTTGCCATACATTTCCGTTTACTGGCAATCAATTTTAATCTGTTTAATGCCTTTTCAATTTAAAAAACCCAAATAACTTCGGAAACTTCCCACTTGGTTGTTGCGTCAATCATGAGCTCCATGAAAATGACTGCTAAGCCAAGTTGCAAGCAGAGTAAGTGGCTAGGGCATGGGTAGGCACAGGTACATGCACAACAAATATAACAGTGTTGCCAATGGACACAGGGACCGTTTCTGTACGCATTGAAGATCTTACATTTTGGATTATCATCGTATTTTTTGTTTCTGTCCCTTTTGTTGTTATTTCGTCCAGTTCATTTTAATCTCTTCTTCAAATTTAAAATTTGCTGGTACTTTGACTTTTGAGTTTAATTTGTTCCGCTCATTACCGAATTTCCTCGTATATCAAATCAAATATCCCCATTAAAATAAACGGAAATGCCACTAATCCGCTTCCGCCCATTACCCAATTTCCTCGTATATCAAATCAAGTTTCCCCCATTAAAATAAACGAAAATATCACAAATCCGCTTCCACTCTTTGCACAATTTCCTCGTATATCAAATCAAGTTTCCCCCATTGAAATAAACGAAAATATCACAAATCCGCTTCCACTCTTTGCACAATTTCCTCGTATATCAAATCAAGTTTCCCCCATTAAAATAAACGAAAATATCACAAATCCGCTTCCACTCTTTGCACAATTTCCTCGTATATCAAATCAAGTTTCCCCTATTGAAATAAACGAAAATATCACAAATCCGCTTCCACACTTTGCACAATTTCCTCGTATATCAAATCAAGTTTCCCCCATTGAAATAAACGAAAATATCACAAATCCGCTTCCACTCTTTGCACAATTTCCTCGTATATCAAATCAAGTTTCCCCCATTGAAATAAACGAAAATATCACAAATCCGCTTCCACTCCTTGCACAATTTCCTCGTATATCAAATCAAGTTTCCCCCATTAAAATAAACGAAAATATCACAAATCCGCTTCCACTCTTTGCACAATTTCCTCGTATATCAAATCAAGTTTATTGAAATAAACGAAAATATCACAAATCCGCTTCCACTCTTTGCACAATTTCCTCGTATATCAAATCAAGTTTCCCCTATTGAAATAAACGAAAATATCACAAATCCGCTTCCACTCTTTGCACAATTTCCTCGTATATCAAATCAAGTTTCCCCCATTGAAATAAACGAAAATATCACAAATCCGCTTCCACTCTTTGCACAATTTCCTCGCATATCCAATCAAGTTTCCCCCCTTAAAATAAACGAAAATATCACAAATCCGCTTCCAGTCTTTGCACAATTTCCTCGTATATCAAATCAAGTTTCCCCCATTGAAATAAACGAAAATATCACAAATCCGCTTCCACTCTTTGCACAATTTCCTCGCATATCAATCAAGTTTCCCCCTTAAAATAAACGAAAATATCACAAATCCGCTTCCAGTCTTTGCACAATTTCCTCGTATATCAAATCAAGTTTCCCCCATTGAAATAAACGAAAATATCACAAATCCGCTTCCAGTCTTTGCACAATTTCCTCGTATATATCAAGTTTCCAAAAATAAACGAAAATATCACAAATCCTTCCAACAAGTTTCCCCATTGAAATAAACGAAAATGTCACAAATCCGCTTCCACTCTTTGCACAATTTCCTCGCATATCAAATCAAGTTTCCCCTATTGAAATAAACGGAAATGCCATTAATCCGCTTCAGTCCACAAAAAACACCGAAACTTTTTTTGTTACATCTTTTTTTTTTTAAATAAGAAAAATATATGTTGCAAAAAAGATTTGTAATTAAAATTTTATAAAAATTCGAGAATAAAAAGCTTAGATAAAGATTAGAAAAAATAAAAAGAATGTCAAAAAGTATTTATCATTATCCATTCCAGAAAACTATTGGAATCATCACGAATTCCTCAGGGGAGTGTTTAATGAACTAAGTGAAGATTCCATTTCGAACTTAACCGTAATTCTGCTGAAAGCAATTTAGATTCTGGAAGACCCACAACAAACAGGACTTTCGAAAATGTATTAGGCGTGCAGGCTGCACTTAAAGCTAATCGGCTATTGACAGTTCGTTAATTAGCGAATCAGGGGATTACTTTTATTTCAGACATTTCAACCTGGCATATTGGCACGAAACAGGGGAAATGGACACGGCGACACGAGTTCAAATCCGAGACGGAACTGGTGGCATTGCAAGCAATTGATTACAATTACCATATGATAACAGCCTTCCTTCTTCCCTCCCCAGTGAAATTGCTGACCAACAAGAAAGCGTCTACTACGAGGATTCTCGCGGAATGTGCGAGAAAGGTTCACATGGGAGGTGACATTTTTTTAAAATGGTCAGTCCGTCAGTTAGTAAGCCGCAGAGGGTGAGTAATGAGCTTATATTTCCGAGCCAATTACACTCCCAACATTTTGGATGGGTCCCGATGTATGGAACAATTGGACAATTGTAAAAAAGTGAATACCACGTCATATTGTCCTAATTTGAGACCGGTCTAGGTGAGATTAGAATAGACTAATCAAGTGAGTGGTATTTTTTATTGGACCACATATCTGACTATTTTTCTATGATTTCCTTGCGATATCTTCATCTCATCTTTGTCTCCGGCAACCATTGTTGAACTCCAGCAATGTGATACTCTTGCATTGCTCTCGGTAGGCTATGTTCCCATACTGTTAATCGTATGTATATGTCACAGAATTCCTTCAATATATATATATATATATATATATATATATATATATATATGTATGTAGTTATTAGGAAAAATGAAAAAACACAGGTTTAAATGGGTTAAGTGGTGAGTTTATTGGCCGACGCTGCAGTGTTTCAATCTATTAATTAGATCATCTTCAGGGCATTTGTTGGTATATGGAAGGTGATAAGAAATTATTTTATTTAAGTAGTCGTTATTCAGTCTGTTTAAACATTTTTTGAGGTTTGAAAAAAATAGGACGGTTTTGAAATATGACGTCAAATATGAATAACGACTACCACTCGCTTTTCTCGTTATTCTGTGATAAATAATTTCTTATCACCTTCCATATACCAACAAATGCCCTGAAGATGATCTAATTAATAGATCGAAACACTGCAGCGTCGGCCAATAAACTCACCACTTAATACATTTAAACATGTGTTTTTTCATTTTTCCTAATATATATATATATATATATATATATATATATAGTTTTTTTTAAAGTATATTGCAATGCTAAATCAATTGATTAAAGTCTTATTAATTTAAATATACATACATACACATATATATTTATACATGAAATATCATTTGATTAGTATTCTTTTTCAAAACACTTCATCTAATTCGTATTATTTAGATTGTTATCCAGATTTATTAGTCTGATGTCCTCAACTTTATTGCTATACACACAACTTTTCGATCAATGTGCTATTCAGCTTTTTTTAGGTATAGCTTCATCGAACCCGGGAGGCTTCATTCCGGAATTGGGAACCATCACGGAATTTTGAACCGAATCCTTCATTTAATCAATTGAAGTAGATTGTTATCATTCTGCTAACTCTAACCGTGTACAAGCTCGACAAGTAGCAGCTGACGAAGGCCATGGGCACATCAGCGGAAACGTTGTGTACATTATAATAAAAACGAAGTACAACGGCCTGACAAATGTAAATAATACAAATTATCGAGCGTCATCAAAAATCAGAGGAATTAATCAGATGTTAAATAGTGCAAAATTAATAGATAGTTGTTATGGTCCAATAATAAAGTCGTCTCCTCACTTTTCTTATGTATATAATTATCTATATTAATAATCATTATCAAGAGGGATTAAAAAGTTTGAGTTTGAGTTTGAGTTTGTGCTTTGTTTAACGGCATATCAACCTCTGTGGGTCATTTAATGCCAAAAAGGTTGTTTTGGATTTCAGACTTTAAAGTAGTGGTTCTATGGAGATAATTGGTTATGTTCTGTTATATTTTGTTGAAAAGGTTGCTTTTTTTAAAATAAAATTTAAAATGTTTTCAGGGTTTGTATTCTTAAAGATGTCTTTCAGGTTTCTAGCTTGATAGTAATTTGCGCGGATATGTTTAAGTCTGTTACAATTTAGAAGGATATGCTTGGTTGTAAGTTGTACTTTGCATGTTGGGCACACTGGGGCACCATCCCCTTTTAACAGGTACGAATGGGTAATGTGGGTGTGCCCAATACGCAATCTGGCGAGTATTACTTCTTCTCTTCTAATACTTCTGTGGACCGTCGGCCACTCTCCAATAACTTCTTGTATTTCGTGGAGCTTGTTTTGAGTCAGATTATCCCATTATTTCTGCCATTTGTCTAATATAAATTTGTTTATGCTTGGTTTCAGATCTGTATATGGGATTTTAGATTTGCTCATATGTGTCTGAAGTGCCTTTCTTGCGGCTTTGTCTGCCTTTTCATTTCCTTGGATACCAATGTGACTTAGTTACTCCCTATTTTAAACTATTCATGATTTCTTTATATGCAGCTACATTTCTCAATTCTTTAATTTAGTATTTACTATATGGCAATTAAATCTGTGTAGTTGCTGTTTTTCTTTACTCCTCCATATTTTTCTATTGTTGTTCGTGAATGGCTGAATCAACATTTTCCATGGAGATGGATGGGTAGACATGGTCCCCATGAGTAATCGGACCGAAACACCTTATTTAACACCCTGCGACTTTTTTTTTCCTCGGTATGAATTGAAGGAGCATGTATACTCTATAAAACCAACGACTTTGGAAGAACTAGATAGAAACATACGATAATTTACTTCTTCTATTCCACAAGAGTTCCTGAAAAGATCAGTTGATGCGATTCCCGAGCAGGTGGGGAGGCTGGAAGCAAATGCAGCTGCCTATATATAATTTTAAATAAACCTCCATGTTATGTGTATTCCTCTCGTGTTTCTTTTTTGTGTAAAAATAATGATTCAGAAATAAATTATGAGATTTTTAAAATGGGGAAGAGAGTTACTCTAGAATCAACCTGTACATGATTGAGTTAGTGTATTGTACAACTGTTTAGACACATTATCAAAACTTATATTTCCTGTGTTTAGACAGTAAGCGAATGAATATTAATTGGAAATGAAAGAATTATTAAGATTTTTATTTGGGCTGATAGCAATTTGATTTTAATATAGGTGTATATCTCTCGACATTTCCTCTGTTATATGTTCTATTTTTCGTTTATTACAGTTATGGGGGTTTAAATGTTGCGACAATTATCAATAAAGACGACGAATTGGGAATTTCAGCTAATATTCATTAATAATTCAGAAGAGACTGTCTTCTCTTTATAGACAAAAAAAAAAATGGTTTCCGTACATACTGATTAGTATCAGGATGAGGTTTTCAAAATAAGAAATAGAACAAAAAGAGAAATTAAAAACTATAAAGAATAATCAGTTGGAAGATATGTTCCTTCTAGACGTAACAAAGGATATACAATATAAATGAATAAATTTCAAAAGAGTGAATTGAGAAATATTTGTAAGATTAAAATTATAATGCAAAGGTTGATAATACGCAGAAGGATAGCAAGTTTATTGTGGTTATAAATAATGCCTAAATATCTATTTTTATTATATAATGTTCACCAAGAAATATTAAATTCATACTGTCTTTGGTTTATAAAGTAACAGATGAACATACTCAAGAAATTATGAGTAGCCAACTAGACATCAAAAAGGTCTTCAGCATAGAATAACGTAAGGGTTAACATGCCTTAAAATCCAACCAATAACCAAACATTATAAGCCTAATCGACCCAAATTGGAGTTACAGCTTAAGTAAGTAAGTAAAGTAAAGTCGTCGGGGTGGCTTAAAATTAGTATCAGCCAGACAACGAGGGAGTCTATCCACATTTCCCTAGCGCTAGACCAAGGAAATTGTTTTTGCGACTAAGATAGAGCGCTACACCTGCCATCAGCTGTTCACTTTACCGCATATATCCAAGCTGTGCTACTCATACGCTGAGTTAGTTGCAGTTCCTCGGCGGACGCTCTACTGACTCAGCTAAAGAGAGAATTATACTCAAAATTTGGACAAGCAGGACTGCGCTGATATAATAGAGGACAAGGAGGACAGAAATACAAAATGCTAACGAATAAGTTCGATATTTCGGACTGTTGTCCTCGTCCTTATAGTGTATAAACACAACACCCACGCCACTGTAACCCCAGACTGTTTAGATGTTTTTTTTAATACTTTAAATTACCCATGAATTCAAAACGTAGTTTGGGAGCTGAAATTGTTACTACTAGTTTAAGGGGACTGCCTGCAGCATTAATGCCACCAGTCTTATTGACAGAAATGTGATTAGACATAGAAAAAATAAGTTACTTATTATAAAATAGAAAATTTAATACATCGTAAAGAACGCTTTCACTTACCTAACCGCCTTAATCTGACCAGGGACATGAAATGGGAAGGTCCCAAAAGAGTGGCCTGAGCTTGGTATTTGTAAACAATCAGGATGAGGACAACAGTTCAAAATATCGAAATTATTTATATCAAGCCTCATCTCATAAATACAGACAAGTATAAAAACCTTAGAATATTGTTCTTTTTTTTTCTCCTTCATTAAGGCACACAGTTTATATTGAACATATTTGGCTCTTTTGTTCTGTTATTTTCTTCCCTAAGGATTTCCAATATAAATTTCTTTTATTTGTAAATTTATTTATAAGCCATTCAATGTGTAGGATGTTAAACAGTTTCTAGTTGTAGGGTTCGAATTCTGGAGCTCTGGAGAGTGTGGAGTATCACAACATTGCTATTTTGACCCGGATGAATAAAACAAACAAACAAAAAGGTCTTCGGCATAAAATATCCCAACAACTGTTGATATGCCGTAAAATCCAACCAGCGAACCAAAACAACCAAGTATTATAAGCCCTATGGATACGACGAAGATCATTGTGGCTGATATAAATTGGAGCTACGGTTTAAGTGAGCAGACCTTTAACTAGTGAAGAATATTCGATGAATGTCCCATACTTAAGACCCATCCGTGGTGAACGGGTTTAGTAAATACCTCTCCAGGGGTTATAGTCAGCATATCATTAGCCGGTATGACGTTAAACTGCATCTTTTTTTTTTCAATTATGTCTGGACCACAGTATTCTTATAGTGCCAATAAAACGTCTATAAATGAGAGGAATTTATCAACAAATTAATCTGAAGAACAAAACCAATAACCAAAATGTCGAAAACCCAAAATAACACTGGAGATTAAACTCGACTGACACGTACTAATGACTGAATGAAATGGAAATTGAGTTTTCTATTCAACTGATGCAATTCATTCTTATAGGACATAAGCTACAGTTCAGCAAGAAACTGACGGAAGTGAAAGTAAAAGTAAAAGGAACTGCAACATTTACCGGTGAATTGTCGAAGGACAATATAAAATCTGTATGGATGAAGTACCAGTTAAGGACCCATATGTGGATAAAAATGAATACGCAACAAGAATAAATAAAACAAAACAAACAGATCTTCAGCATAAAATAACCCAACAAGGGGTGACATGCCGTAAAATCCAACCAATGAACCAAAACAACCAAGTATTATAAGACCTGTCGATAGGGTGAAGACTATAATAAACGAAACAAACTAGAGTTACTGTTCAAGTAAGTACAAGATTATTTTTTTTTTTTGAAATATACTCAAAAATTGGACAACCAGTATTGCGCTCACAAGGAAAATAGAAATAAAACAGGAAAATATTTTTTTCTTTCCTTCATTCATGTATCCGGTATAAAATAACCCAAGGGTCGTAAAATCCAACGAACGGAGCAACCAACCAACCAACCAACCAACCTAACATCCAACGAACTATACATTGTGTAACAAATATGCTACATTCAGCTGGGCATAAGATGAAAAAAGGGATGGTAGTAAGAAGATTGGGTTCTGTTTGTTCTTCGTGTAACAATCTGGAATTACGATTCAAGTAGGGAGAAGTTTACTTTCTATTTGATTTTTGATTAGAGGACAAAAATATACTCAATAAGCAGGAATGTACTAATATAATAGACGGCAAGGAAAAAAATACAATATGACAATATTTTTCCTTTTCTTTTCTTTTTCTTTTTTTCTCTCAGGGTGGACAAAAAGTAATGCCATTTTGTTTAGGACAGGTATAATTACCAATACAGGAACATAAATAATACATCAAAATGAAGCTGGTCCTCTGTGGTTCACATCCCTACATCTCCACATTAGTCACCATTTCTCTCAATAGCAATGTTCCACCTTTGAATGAGAGCATGTATCCCTTCCTCGTAAAATTCTATTGACTGTTCTTTGAGCCACTTCTTCACTACATATTTCACTTCCTTGTCACTGGAATAATGTTTGCCTCTCAAACTCTCTTTAATGGGGCCAATGGGGTAGTCTAAAGGCGATAAATCTGGTGAATATGAAGGATGCGGTAAAATTACCCACCTGAAATGAGGCGTTCTTCTCCCTTGCCCTGATGATGGGTGTGGTCAAACATTTTCATGCAGAAAGGGGACATTCTTAATTAGCAAGCTAGGTTTTACTCATCAGATTCTTGCTCTGAGCCTCATTAGGGTATCAATTTAGGCCTTAGACTTATATAAAAAAATTAACATGAAAAAATGAAAATTGCATTACTTTTTGACTGAACCTCTACAACATGAGAATATTTTTCATTTTCTCTTCTTTTTCTCTCTCACTCATACAAGCACACAGTTTTTATTGAACGTATTTAGCTCTTTTGTTCTCTTCTTCCCTAAGAATTTCCAATATAAATTTATTTTCCCTAAAACTTTATCTATACGCCATGCCCTGTGTATGAAATTAAACTGCTACTAGTGGTGGGGTTAGAATTCTTGAGCTTTGAGGAGTGTGGAGTATCAATTTATTACTATTAATTCCAAAATCAATTTTGACTCGGAGAGTTGGTACCTGTTAGAGTCCCATCTATGGATTAAAAGTCTATCATAAAACGTCCGCTACCTAGCGACTATACCTCATTCAAAGGAAGCGCGTGGTGTAATGGTTAAAGTCGTAGGAAATGGACTCGTCGCCCCGAGTTCAAATCCTGGACGTGGTAATTACATTTCACTTATCGTTAATACCCTTGGGAAAGGTATGAATTCTACTCTCCCTCCAGCTATGTGTAAATAGTAGGGCAGACTGGGCACTTTAACCTTGGTTAGGCAACCGGTCTAGGAGAAGGGAAACTCTGAATTCAAACCTGTTAAACTCCGCTTAAGAAATTGACCTTGTATCACATCCTGCTCGTGCGGAGGGGTCGGTAAATATATATACCTCATTCAAAGGAAGCCGAGTAAACCGCGAAATGAAACCCGGAGCTGGACTCCTTAAGCGGTTGTGACACTTAACTTCAGCGCTATCCAGCAACTCCTGCGTCAATACTGTTGCCAAACTGCATTATTTTTGTTCTTATTTTTTTTTGCCAATAAAAGCAGAAAATAATTTAATTTTCTGCTTCTCTCTAGATGAGTCCGGATTAAAAACATTTACATCTAAAAATGGACCTAATTATCATTATGCTCTGATGATGATTTTTTATGAATCGAAATATTGTCAATATCAGCAATGAAAATGATATAAAAATATATTCATTTTAACAACATTGTGTGTTTTCATACCCTTTTATCTATACATATACTGTCAGATTCATTTCCTTACTCTTAACTAATATATATATATATATATATATATATATATATATATATATATATGATCTCCACCCCTGGTGGGTTGAGTTCTCTGTGGAGAGAAATGTGCTGGGGGCCGTGAATTACACTAAAATTGCAAGGCTCTCTTAAAAATGGATAGAGCTCTCTAGCAGCCTTTAATATACTTATACCAGTAAGAATTCCAATCCTTAAAGTGGATTGTGCTGATGGCCCAGTTAGTAGAGTAAGTTTCAATCCTGCCCTGAAGCAGGCTGCAATGTCTAGCCACACTGAAGAGTTGTGATACAGCAAAACAGTACTGTATGTGGATGACTATATATATATATATATATATATATATATATATATATATATATATATATATATATATATAAGTGCTGTCCACTTAGCAAGCAACTCCTTATTTGGTCGACAATAGCAGTGTGAAGAGGATGAGCTGCTGCTTGGGCGACAGCTCATCTTTCATATCAACCCACCCATTGTTTTTTTGGACACTACGCCATCGTCTCACTAGACGGAAGGATGCAAGTAATATGGCTTAAATAGACAAAAATTAGCTATTTTTTATGAGTTAAAACAATTGAATACCCAACAATAATAAATAAAACAAAACAATAAGGTATTCAGAATACAATAACCTAAAGGTTGACATGCCGTAAAATCCAACCAACCAACCAAACAAACAAACAGCAAAGCATTATAAGCCCCATTGACACAAACTGGAGTTACAGTTCATATAAGTAGGAGTTGATTTTCTATTTGTTTTTTGATTAGAGAACAGAAATATACTCAACAATTCGACAAGCCGGACTGCACTGATATAATAGACGACAAGGAAAACAGAAATACAACATAATAATATTTTTCGTTGTCTTTTCTTTTTCTCTCCTTCATTCAAGCACACCGTTTATATTGAACATATTTGGTTCTTTTGTTCTGTTCTCTTCTTCCCTAAGGATTTTTCAACATCAATTTCCTTTTCTTCCAACTTTTACCATTCGAGATTTCCTATGTTTACATGATCTTTTATTTAAAGATTTCTTTTTTCATTTCATTATATTCTTCATTCTTTTACATTTCGATAGATTTAACTGCCTCGATACAGATTTTCCTTTTCCAAAACATGTCATATCATTGTAGCTATTTTTACCACTTATAACAATGCTAATATTCATCGAGAGAAAGCTTGCTGAAGGGTACCCGGCCCTCATGCATTCTAAAAATAGGCTGGATAATTAATCCACAGAGACTCAAATCTACTTGAAGCAGTAGAAAATGTTGAAACTTTGCGTATTATACATAACATATACACACAAAAATATATGTAATAAACGCACACATACAGATATATGTAATATAATCACACTAGTACACAGAATATATATATATATATAATATATATATATATATATATATATGTTCACAACCACGTATATGTATATATACACACATGTAATAAAACATACACTCTTATTATATTGCACCCGCATATATATATATATATATATATATATATATATATATATATATATATATATATTATATATAAGATACAACACACAAACATATATATATATATAATGCACACGCAAGCAACACACACACACACACACCACACACACATACATATATATATATATATATATATATATATATATACACAGAAATTGATATATCTGTATACATTTGTCTCTCTCTCTATATATATATAATATAATATAAACATACCTGAATATACACACACATATGTATATAATATATACACGCAAAATACACTCATATAATAATAATATACATATATGTGTTTACACATATATGTATATACACATATATAATAGCAATACGCATATATATGTTGACACATGAATATATATATATATGTATATATATATATATATATATATTACAAGCACACATATATATACACAAATTTATATATATATATATATATAATATACATTTACACTAATATATATACAAGTATATATATATATATATCATACACTATTATATATATATATATATATATATATATATATATATAATATAAATAACCGAATGTATTCTAAGAATTAGCATTTCACTTCAATAGTTGTAAAAACAGAGTGGATGGTTCTATTTTAATATTTCATGACCTTTGGGTTCTGAATATTATTCAAACCGGAACATTTCTTTCATAAGATTGCACGCTTAATATGATTCTGAATATAGAATCCTATTGTCATTAAAAAAGGCATTTTATAAAACATGTTTGTAATTCAATAAAAAATTAAAGGACGACGATATACCCATTTTTCCTTCTTTTCCCAAATGAGCTTATTCTTCGTCTCTCTCTTTTTACGATGGTTTGTTAATTTTTTTCCTTCGTTTTTTTCTGAGCTTTTGGTTCCAACAAATACTGGCCAACCGAATAGATTTTCCCGCAAATGAGAATTGTAAAACAAATTTGTAAACAGGTTTCAAACGGAGGTAACTTTTCATTAATATCAATGATGATTTATTTTTAACGGCATGCCAAGGTTTATCTCACGCTGTACGGTTAGGGAAGTGTGCATTGTTGTGTCGTTGTTTCTCAAGATTATTTGCTCACTATTAGATGATGTCAAATATTCCCATCTAATACAAATGATTATATGATTCCAAGTATTCCTATCTAATACAACTGTTTCAAGTATTTTATTTAATACAAATAATTGTTTGGTTTTAAGCATTTCTATCTAATACCAATAATTGTATGGTTTCAAATATGCCTATCTAATTCGAATAATTCTAAGGTTTCAAGTATTCCAATCCAATTTGAATAATTCTATAGTTTCAAGTACTCTTATCTAATACAAATAAGTATATGGTTTAAATATTCCTATCTAATACAAATAATTATATGGTTTTAAGTATTCCTATATAATACAAATAAATTTATGGTTTCAAGTATTCCTATCTAATAAACATAATTGTATGGTTTCAAGTATTCCTATCTAAAACAAATTGTATAGTTTCAAGTATTCCTATCTAAAACAAATCATATGGATTCAAGTATTCCGACCTAATACAAATAATTAGATGGTTTAGAGTATTTCATTATTATCATCATCATCATCATCATGTCGCCCTTTCAGCTCGGATATCCATGACAATCTCTCTCCATCCGTCCTTATCGCTCATCATTCTCGGGAGGTCCTCTATGCAGCATCCTGCTGATCAACGTACGTTTTTGCTGGTCAGCCCATACTGGCTTGTCCATGTGCTTGGCTTCCATAGGAGGACGTCGCTTATGAGTTCGTCCTTGCTTCTCCAGCAGTGTCCCGCGTGTCTTGTCCGTCTTACTCGGATGGTTTGGGGCATATGTGGTAGGTGGCCGTACAGCTGTTTTCTCGTAGGGTGCTGTTTCGAGTTACCATTAAATAAGGTATACTTGTATGTGTCAATTTATTTATGTACGTAGATAAATTGTTTAAAAAAACTGATTTTCAATAAAAATGAAATTCAATACCAATCAAGAATCTATTAAACAAAATGACTTTGACATAAGATAACCAACAAGGGTTGACATGATGTAAAATCTAACGAACCAACTTTACTGTAAAAATAAGCCTTGTCCCATGATGAAACATGAATATAGGATGAATTTATTTTTACTTGGATCAATATATCAATCTGTACTCCACACACCGCACTTAGCAGCACCTTTAAAACATATTTCTTTCTTCCTACTGCTTGTGGAGATTTATAGCGGAAAGTGTGACACAAACGTATGATAGGATTGTAGTTACAAACGAGCGTATTGATATAGATAGTATTAGTTTTGTGTTCGTCATTTGTTCGTTTTACCTTCGTCTGGGTCACAATTTTACGTTCAAACGTTTTGCTATACTTATGGAAAATAAACATTAAAAGAAAATCGAAAGACTTGAAAAGTTTTTTCTTATATTTTAAGTCAATTCCTGAATTGATGTTTCTTTCCTCAAGATTATATTAAAAAAATACCCAGACAGATGGACTCATAATCTGTCTGTATTGAATGAAATTAAAGATCCAATAGAATGAATATATGTGGGGTGATTTGGTGCATTTAGATCTACTGCAGAACCCGTGGATATACCACAGTATGGTGATAATTTAACTATTAAAAACGTTTGATATGTCTACTTAAGAACTATTACAAATAGTTCTATATGTCTAGCACACACACTATTGTTTCTTTCTTTATATTTGATTGGAACAGATTAGCATTATCGCTTCCGCGCGCTCACAATCCTCTCTATTTTCCCTACTCTCTTTCTTTCATTGTTATTATATTTTTCTATGTAGAATGTATTTTAAGTTCCCTTTTTCTGTCCTTAGAATAAAAACAGAAAGGTCCATTAATTAGCTGAGATGAGGGCACTCGTACGAAATAAGAATTCGGCGGATGAGCAACACCCAAAAATCAGGACTTACATTTTTTGCATTTCATCTTGAACGATTTTGGACGGTCTCACAACCACACACACACACAACAGACACCACACACACACACACACACACACACACATATATATATATAATATATATATATATATATATATTGTTGAACTGTGCAGCTATTTTCTGTCTGCAAATCTTGTTCTTGGTCCTTTCGATTTGCCGGATTGATATAATTATATCAGGCAAAATTTGACTGATGTATTTGCCATAGCTTATTTCCCGAGTACTTTCTACCCTGTAACGGGCCACAAATAGAATATGATGCAATTTCAATTCATCAAACAGATATTAACAGGTTTGTATTTACACGGTTTTATCGTTCTTTCAAACTGTTGGAATATTTTAGTGTATATAAGCCGTGCTGCAATGCACGACTTAAATTTATAGACTAAACGAGATCATGTGGTTCAGACCTCAGCCAATCAATAACCATAATACGTGGTTGGTTAACTACTTAATCGCTAATATTGACAGGTGTACACTTGCTTGAAGCCTAAGGATGGCCACAAAAATCGTAACACAACTACTCTTGCACTCATTGATGAACGAATTGCAGGGCTGAGGAACACAAAGGAATAACCACAGAATCATACCCAATATTAAGGGACACTAAGGAACAACCAAAGGAATCTTAAATAAGGATCACGGTCTACTTAACACAAAGGATCTCCGCTGGACAGCGCTCTTGCTTGAAGCCTAAGGATGGCCACAAAAATCGTAACACAACTACTCTACACTATTTACTAAAAATTACAGTTCATCCTTATCCATTATATAAAACTATTGCCCCTTGGGAAACCATGAATCTATCTCTTCTGTTTTTCCTACCTACAGTTAATAGTAGTGCAAGTTGGTTATTTAGCTTTTAGTAACCAGTCTAGGAGAAGGAAAAGTCTAAATTCAGACCAGATTTAAAGAAGTAAATGGAAAGTCGTGGGGGTGGACTAAAGTCGACATCAGTCAGACAGCGAGGGAGTCAATCCTATTTTCACTAGCGCTAGAATAAGGAGATTGTTTTTGCATCTGAGGTGGAGCGTCACACCTACCATCAGCTCCTTACTTTACTGCACAAATGCCTGTGCTACTCATACGCTGAGTTGGCGATGGCCGGTATCGAACCAGGAACTGTGTGGTTCGTAGGCGGACGCTCTACTGACTTAGCTAAACCAGCCAGATTTCCTCCGCTTAAAATTTTGATCTTGTGTCACATCCTGCGTGTAGCAACAGATTTGGTTAAATACATACATGAAGTAAAAAAGTAACGTCGACGGGTGGCCTAATGTCGGTATCAGCAAGACAGCGAGGGCGTCAATCCCCTTTTCACTAGCGCTAGACCAAGGAGATTGCTTTTTCGTCTGAGGTGGAGCGCTACACCTACCATCATTTCCTCCCTTTGCCGCACATATCCCCGTGCTATTCATAAGCTGAGTTGGCGAGGGCCGTGATCAAACCAGGAAAATTGCGATTTCTAGGGCAAATGCTCTACCGACTGAGCAAAACCGGCCCAATACATATATACATGACCATAAAACCCTCTTTCAATAAACAGGATTTTGACTGGCTTCGGATACCTGACATTAGGAGAGAGGTTCTCCCGTGGCGCGGAGGCTCACGTGCTGAACCACGCCGTCTAGCACTACGCCACAGGGACTCTATGCAGAGGAGAAGAAAATTAAAAAATAAAATAAAAACAGAGAACTCAGAAATACGTGCGTATGATTGGCCAATAGATAGACTGACAGACGAAAAGCTTGCACTCTGTACATTGGCCGACATCACGAGATAAATAATGATATTTCAGTCACGGAATAAACAGACTATGTTGACACGAATATTACTTAGGACTGTCTATTGTCGTCAAAATATCCGGAATAGAGAGCCTCCTGTTGTGAATATCGTGTCACATTTATACTAATAGAAATATGACATAATGTATTCTGACAGAGATTCCTCGTAGCAAATGTTTTTTTTTTTTTTTGCCTTAAACTTCCTTCAGTGTTTTGAAATCTAATGTGATCTCAGAGAGAGAAGAGAGAGAGAGAGAGAGAGAGAAAGAGAGAGAGAGAGTGAGGGAGAGAGAGAGAGACAGACAGACAGTGACAGGAGACGTGACGTTCTAATCGTGACGGTTATCGTCGTCGGAAATGGAATAGTTGACCCGATTGTCGCACACCTAGTTCACTGAAATGCTTTTTGAATTCTTTGGATTGTTGGGAAAATAAAGAAAAGGGAAATTCCTAAGTGAAAATATATATTGCCACAACTGCAAATTTTCTTGATTTGTTTTTTTTTGTTTTTTTAAATTTGTCATCTTTTGTATGGAAATGGCATATTTATTCAATCATTTCTCAAACTCAATTTTAAAAAAATTCTTTAAATTCATTTTCTGTTCCATTTAAACGATAGATTAGACCCTAACAGGTTCCACCACTTTGGGTCAGGGTAGACTTGATAGAAATGACAATGAAGAGATACTCTGCATTCACTAAAGCTCAAAATTTGAAACTTCAGCATTAGATTCAATGATTTGTAAGGGTCATTTAAGAGAGAGAGACAGGCAGACAGACAGACAGATAGAAGGAGAGATGATGTGCACTTAGTGTGACGGTTATCGTCTTTGGAAATGGAATCGATAACCCTATTTTCAGGCCGTCAGAAAACAAATCAAATACAGATTTGTTAGATTTTTGGATGGATGTTCGGATGTTTTGTTTTATGACATATCAACCCTTTTCGGTTCATTAAATGCTGAATCAAGACATTTTTGATGAAGTGCTACATTGCTGGATGATTTAAGGAGTTATAGATTGTAAAAAAAATACATTTGTAATTGAATTTTATATCTGAGGGGCCGTCTAATTGAAGAGTATATAATTTAGTTTATATGCTTATCTGGGTCTGTGGTTTCTGCTAATTTTCATATCTGCTATTCTGGATCGGAGTCGCTGGTATTCTCTGTCGCTCGAGTCGAGTTAGGGTGTAATTAAAGTTATTAAGTTCCATGTTTGGCACTTAGTGATTATAGCTAGATGGCTCAACTATCTTTTAGGAGCGATATTGTATTACGGTTATCTCTGAAGGAAATGGAATCGGTGGCGACCCTATTTTCGAACTGCATTTGTTTCAAAGCTAATTTCTATTCTATTCAACCAGAATAAAAAAATAAAAAGGCCGCTCGAAAAACAATTTAGTGCAAAGGCCCAAGCTCAGACTATTTAATATTCTGATATTTCAAGTAGTTAGTTGCACAAAAGAAAGAGAGAGAGAGAGAGAGAGAGAGAGAGAGAGAGAGAGAGAGAGAGAGAGAGAGGAGAGAGAGAAAGACTGTATGAAATTAAAAATATTCAGAGGGATTTTTCTACTTTCATAAAATATAATTCTATATATAATGTTTTCTAAACAAGCTCTACAAACGTATTGAGCACTTTTATATTCATTCATAATTATGACTTGTTCAGTTAATCATTTTTATGGACAGTCAAAACTGCGGCTTGTTCAGGTTTTTCCTTCTTCATTAAGTCACATCCTTTTCCATAAATACACACACACACATTATATATATATATATATATATAGTAATATATATATATATAATATATATATAGGCTGTTCCAAAATAATGTAATACATTCTTTTTTTTTGTATTCTTTCTCTTGTATCCATTTTATTTACGAGTCAAAATACATAAATTTAATAAGTTGTAACGATTCAAAAGAGTGTACACATTTTTTGGGACACCATAATATATAATATATATATATATATATATATATATATAGAGAGAGAGAGAGAGAGAGAGAGAGAGGAGACAGACAGACAGACAGACAGACAGAGAGGAAGGGAGGAAAGATATATATATATAGAGAGAGAATGGTTTAAAATGGAGGGAGAAACTGAAAGACAGAGGGATACACATTGAAAGGGGGGAGGCGAACAGAAGCGTAAACGTTTATCGTCGTAGAAAAATTTAAATTTAATTTCTACTCTATTTGACCAGAGTAAGGAAATAAAAAAGCCGCTCGAAAAACAATGAAATGCAATGACCCAAGCTGACATTATTTAACATTCTAATATTATAAAGTAGTTTGCTGCACATCGGGGTTTGTTGCCATATTTGCAAGAGATGAGTTGTGGTCATTGGCAAAATGTCGAAAACGTAACTGGAGATGCGCATCCCGATAAGAGAACCGCCTGTATCCGATTCTTCTGGTGGCTTTGCAGGATGTGAAGCAATGATATTTAATTCATCTTTCAATAAACAAGTCAAATTCTGGCGTCCGGTGAATTTGACACGTTCAAATAAATGAATGAGAAGGAAATCAACGGCATCGTTTTTTAGTTCCTCAGTGGATTACGTAAAATATATGTCTCGCTTTTCACTGAACTGCTTTTTGAATTCTTTGGATTGTTAGGGAAAAATAAAGAAAAATAAATTTCCGAAGTGAAAAAAATATTGCCGAACTGCAAATTTTCTTGATTTTTTTTTTTCTTTTTTTTTTTTTTTTTTTTTTTAAATTTTTGAACTTTTGTATGAGAATGTCATATTATATGTAGAAGCAAAAATAAAAAAAAAAAGCTCCTCGGGCGGTGTAAAAATAATTTTTTTCAAACATATAGTCCAAGGATGAGGGAAACATAGATAGATAAATTAAAACGTTTTTAACTTTTTTTTAAAAACTAATTACTTACCAAAAGCATCATATTTCATTCCACTCCATATTTGAGATATTTGTTTTTGTTTTACGAGATTAGCCCCCCCCAATATTTTTCAAAGATTTCTGGTTTAATTCAGAAAATTTGATTATTATTTGATTTTCATGGAATTTTAATAGAATAGGGAAAATAGTTTTGCCTTATCATTCCACTTCTTTTACAAGTCTAGAAAGACTAAATAAAAAAACTAAATATATATATATATATTATATATATTATATATAATATATATATATATGTGTGTGTGTGTGTGTTGTGTGGGTGTGTGTGTGTGTGTGTGTCTATTTTCTCTCTATTGTTTTTTTTCTAAATTATTTCGTTCCTTTTCTATTTTTTCTTTCTATTTTCTTTCTTTCATTTTCTTAATTTTCTGCCGTAAATATCTTTCTTTCTTGCTTCTTCCATATGACTTTTGTTCCTTTTCATCGTTCCAGAATACTGACACCGTCCTATGAGGTTCTCTACACCAGCATCCAGTATTCGGCAGTATCTAGTATCTGCAAACAGAGCTGTCAATCCAAGTCTTTTCTGGACAGCTTCGAAATGGCATTGTCTAGTACGGTTTCCATAGAAGGGACGTTCGCTAGGAGTTTCGTCCTTGCTTCTTTCCAGTGGCAAACCATGCACACACAAACTGATTTTACCCGACCTAGAATTTATTACTTACAACTCACTCGCCTTCCGACCCGATACCGAGTGAAAGGAGAAAGAAAGTATATTTCTAAAACTACATTTTTTTTATTAGAATAACTAAATTTGTATCCAATCCTTCGTCCGTTTTCTTTTGCAACATAACACTTGTTTATAACCTTTTAATATCCATCAGTAATTTCTTTTTCTTTTTCCTTCTTCCATGTGACATTCTTTTCTAAATTTCTTTCTTTGCTTCTTCCCATTTTCTTTTTTCTTTCACTTTTAAATTTCCTTCTGTAATTTGATTCATTTTTTCCCTTTTCCAGTTTTCTTTCTTTCTTTCAGTTTTCTTAATATCCATCAGTATTTTCCTTTCTTTCTTTCCTTCTTCCATGTGACATTCTTTTCTAAATTTCTTTCCTTGCTTCTTCCCATTTTCTTTTTACTTTCATTTTTAAAAATTTCCTCCTGTAATTTGATTTATTTTTTCCCTTTTTCCAATTTTCTTTCTTTCTTTCAGTTTTCTTAATATCCATCAGTAATTTCCTTTCTTTCTTTCCTTCTTCCGTGTGACATTCTTTTCTAATTTTTTTTCCTTGCTTTCTTCCCATTTTCTTTTTTCTTTTCACTTTTTTTTAAATTTCCCTCTGCAATTTGAATTTATTTTTTCCCTTTTCCAATTTTCTTTCTTTCTTAAGTTTCTAATATCCATCAGTAATTTTCTTTCTTTCTTTCCTTCTTTCCATGTGACATTTCTTTCTTAATTTCTTTCCTTGCTTCTTCCCATTTTTCTTTTTTCTTTCAATTTTTTAAAATTTCCTTCTGTAATTTGATTTATTTTTTCCCTTTTTCCAATTTTCTTTCTTTCTTTCAGTTTTCTTAATATCGATCAAGTAATTTCCTTTCTTTCTTTCCTTCTTCCATGTGACATTCTTTTCTAAATTTCTTTCCTTGCTTCTTCCCATTTTCTTTTTTCTTTCACTTTTTTTAAATTTCCCTCAGCAATTTGATTTATTTTTTCACTTTTTCCAATTTTCTTTCTTTCTTTAAGTTTTCTTAATATCCATCAGTAATTTCCTTTCTTTCCTTCTTCCATGTGGACTATTTTTCCATTTCACTCATTCCAGAATCCTGTGTTAAATAAACACTAATAAAAAGTCGAGTAAACCTAATAACCAACTAATAATCGGACTCTCAATAACTTCCGATCTTATTGACTTTCCTTAATATTGCCGCGATAACATCTTCGAAAAATATTCGGAAATAAAAACATTTCCAAAAAAAATCATCCGTATTTAATAACATACAAGAATGTTTTTTTTCTTTCCTTTCAGAATTCAAATGAACTGATATTTTATTCTTTATTTGTTTGCTTTCAGATAAGACAGTTTATATGCATATTAGAATACAAAATAAACATTGCATTAGAAATTCTTAAATGTTATATTCATCGTCTGCATTAACGAGTCAAAATGGCGAAATAGTTATTAAATCAGAGGAAAGATGTCTGCTAAACCAGTGCGAAGTATTTTTATGTTATGATATTACAATTCTTTTATAAAAGAAATAATATCTGATTTATTATAATTTCCTGTTTTTCCCTTTCATTTCGATTCTGTTCTTCTTACCTTTATGTTTTCTTAAAATATTGAATATGATGCACAGAGACTTTCAAAAATATTATAACGAAAATTTAATCTAATACAAAAATTCTTGTATTCTGAATCATCCAAGTATTAAAGTGGTTTAGATACAGAAACCTGACTAATATCGAGGATCTATAGACACGACTGCTTAACGAAAGTTCATTCGGGTCTCAAACCCGGCCAGGGGTAGCTGTTACGGTATAGCCAAACTGATGAAAGGCGAAACCTTGAAACACGTGTCTGTGGATTACTTATTTATTATATATTACTTCCACTTTTGCTGAGTTCTCTGAATAGGGATTTAATTTGCAAAATTAAAACGTTCTGGTGTCTAGCTAACCCTCGCTTTGTTTACAAATGTTTGAGGACTCTAGTGAATTCATTTCCGCTTAGAAATGTAGCGATTAAATATTCTCCTATATCTGACAGCTGCCTCTGGCTTTACGGGTTAAAGGCTTGGCGAACGAAAGTTAATTCGGGTCTCGAACCCGGCCAGAGGTAGCTGTTACGGTATAGCCACACTGATGAAAGGTGAAACCTCGAAACGCGTGTCTGTGGATTACTTATTTATCACACACACACAACACACACAACCATATATATTATATTATATATATATATATATAATATATATATATATATAATGGAATCACCATATATATATATATATATAATAATAATATATATATTCATCCACAGACACGTGTTTTGACTTATCAAGTCTCTTCAGTGTGGCTAGACATTTAGTGAGCTACCTACAGCCAGGTACGAAATCCGATCGTTTCAGCAGCAGTTGGACAGCTTACTCTCTTGGTTATCATCACTCACAGAATATGAAGGGGATGTATATGTTTTAATACACACATCTGTATGTATGTAAAGACTTTCATAGAGTGCTCCATTCCTTATATAGGAGAGTGTTGCGTTTACGGTTTAGTTGGCGGCCGTCAGCGAGATCCGCTTCCAAAGTGCTCAACCCCAGGGGGAAGGGGAGCGTATATAGTCATCCACAGACACATGTTTCGACTTCTCAAGTCTCTTCAGTGTGGCTAGACATTTTGTGATCTACGTACAACCAGGTTTTTTTAATGCAAAGCATGAGTGATGTGTGCTATAAATGAAAAAGTAGGTAGGATATTATGTACTGAGTTCCATTATTTATTCCAATACTTCGAAAGATTTACCTCTTTCTTTACAAAGACGAAAAAAAAAACTGACTAGCTAGAATAGTCACTGACGTTTTTATGTGTCAGGGGTGACGAATTTTCGACCTGTCTTTGATGTTCAGGTGTCTTTGCTGCCCTTTTCAGTGGCTGGTTTGGAATTAGCTGGAGTGGAAGGAGGTGTAAGTATGCAAGTCGTTGATACCGGGTTGTATGTTGAAATATTTGTAAGCGTTTACGTTACATAGATCTAAGTTTAACCCATGTGTGTGTGTTTGTGTGATCAATGATCCATGTTCGATCAGTTCTAATTGATTAAATAAGCTTGTTTTCAAAGCCAGTCAGCACCTTCGATTTGAAATATTGACGCAAATCAATATTTTATCCATTTAAACAGTACTCTTTCTCATATATATATATATATATATATATATATATATATATATATATATATATATATATACTCTTTAATCAGTTTTCTAATCTTATTTCTAATGATATATTTTGTTTTACTATTAGAATAATTCAATAAAGCTATCAACTCGGGTAAATCAATTTTATATTTGTCGGCTATTTCGTCCGTTTTTGGAAGTAAATAAATTCCCTCTAAACCCACGCGTATGAGCTCCCTCATAACATCCCATTAAGACATCGATTTATAAATCCCTTGATGTCTTTTGATCAGTACAACTTTAGGTAACATTGGTTTTATGACCTTCTTGATTATCTCCACGTGTTCGTTTGTTATATTGATGAAATAAGTAAATTATCCTTGTTTATTGCTATGTCCAACAAAGCGTTTGGGATTAAAAGATAGAAATCGATTATATCGAACTGCATCTATGTTCATTTATTGCTTTCTTTATTATCAGACATTAATGCTGTCTCTGCCTTAATTCCACTAGTTTACTTGTAAAAATATCCCTAAGTTTAACTCATATCCTCTCTTGTTTGATCTCTGATCTTCTGAGCCAAAATTTACCTTCGGCCGAGTGAGCATTTTTTGTAAGATTTAATATCTAATATATAAAATATATTTAATAATTTCTGTATGTGAGTGTATAAAAAGTTGGCGCCTACATCAGCGATCCGAGCAGGATGAACATTTACGGACACGTTAAGCTAAGACTCAGGAATAGTAATATTGGATTTCAATAAAAAACATCAATAATTAAATTCCTGAAGTAAGAAAGATATTTCATTGGAATAGGGGAAAATATTATTATTATTATTATTATTATTATTATTATTAGTAGTAGTAGTAGTAGTAGTAGTAGTAGTGACCACTCTTCTCCCCCTCTAACTGTTTACGCCAATTCTTAAATGTGGCATTTCTTAATGCTACTACTAATACTGCATAATCCAATTGTTTTAAGAAATACTAATGATATAAAATAAAATAATGTCTCTATATAGCGTTCGGCTAGAAACCACAAGGTTCCTAGTTCGACACCGGTCCTCACCAACTCAGCGTTATGAGTAGCACAGAGATCTGTGCGGTAAAGTAAGGAGCTGATGGTAGGTGTGGCGCTCCACCTCAGATGCAAAAACAATCTCCTTGGTCTAGCGCTAGTAAAAAAGGGGATAGACTCCCTCGCTGATTGGCTTGATACCGACATTAGGCCGCCCCGACGACTTTTCTTACTTTATATAAGATATTCATTTTAAACCCCGAGCAACAACAGGTAACTCTGCTAATATATATATATATATATATATATATATATATATAAAGCAATCTTACAAGCGCGCGTTTCGGGGTTTTAACCCTCATCAGTGCAGCTATACTTATTTTTTCAGCAGCTACCTCTGGTCGGGTTCGAGACCCGAACGACACTTTCGCTCGTCAAAGTCTCTTACCGATGGATCCACAAGCAGCTGCCAAGAATAGAAGGCAGAATAATCGCTATATTTCCTGAAATAAACTCACCAGAGGTCTCTAACTTGTAAACAAGTGGAGACTAGCTTTGCCGCCGAAGCGGTGAATTTTCGCAAATTAGTCCCTTCTAAACAGAGTGCTCAACCCTGAAAATTGGGGGAGCGTATATAAAGCAATCTACAGACGCGCGTTTCGGTGTTTACCCCTCATCGGTGCAGCTTATACTTATTTTTCAGCAGCTACCTATATATATATATATATATATATATATATATATATATATATATAATATTCTCTTGTATACATACTGCTATTATGATATCGTTTGTCATTGAGAGGTGGTTTGTGGAGCCCCAACTCTAACTCAGAGTAGAATCCACATATACAGGGAGCAGCATAGTTAACAACATCAAAGACACCTAATCAGCAACCAGGCTAAACACCAAAACACCACCTCTAAAGGAAAATAAAAACAGTCTATCACAAACCTTTGAGAAAGAAGATGTACCTCGAAATACCAGTAAATAAGTAAGATTTTAGACAATACTCATCCTTTAGATTTGATCTTCATTTATTCATTCATGCTTCTAAAATTACCAAACAGGATGTCCTAAAATATAACACACAACACACAACACACACACACACACCACACACACACACACCACACACACACACACATATTATATATATATATATATATATATATTTGGGAGAATATGTGCTTAATTGAAGTCGTACCTAATTTTGAAAGTTAATTAATTATTAATTAATTAACTTTCAAAATTAGGTACGACTTCCATTAAGCACATATTCCAAAAAAAATTTGTCGGCTAAAAAATCCATATTAAAACACATCCTTTGTGTATTTACTTCTCATATATATATATAATATATATATATATTATATATATATATATATTATATATGATAAAATATTGAGGTATAAAGCCGATAAAACAACACAACAACTTCATTAAATTAATATTTTGTCTCGGTGCATTATTGAAGCTTCATAAGAAGTTTTATTTTCTTAAAAAATCAGATATTAATTGGTTGAAGTTGTTTGTGTCTTATCGGCTTTTATTCCTCAACTTTTAATCACATTTTGTGGGAGTTTAGCCAATCTCTTCATATATATATATATATATGTATATATATATATATATATGTTGTGTGTGTGTGTGTGTGTGGTGTGTTGTTTGTACGTACTGAACCAAAGTTGCTACAACACCGATAGATAAATAAGAAGCGACTAGCGTAAATAGACGGTCTATTTCCGTGCTCCCCGTGCATATTCAACCGTACTTTTAAACCAAGTAGTACACACACGTACGTATGTGCACAACTGTCGGGGATGGGTATATATCGATGACAGAGGAGATATGTCACATGACTATTCAAATTATCATCGGGTGAAGTCGGTTTGTTAGGGAACAAGGGGTGGGGTGCTATCAGTGGGATACAGACAAGGACAGACATATCTAATAAGCACATGTCCTTCTTCCAGCGCCGTCTCCCTCACAGCCTCGAGTAACGACCAGTTCCAACCTCATCCATAGTTCAATGGCACTTAGTTTATTCAGATCGCTGATCAACGGACCGCTTTACATCTGCAAATTCGTGTTTTGACTGCCCAATGACTTAGCCAACTGACATATACATCCGCAATACGAACATAATCCGGATAGTAAGCTAATAGACGGTGGTTTTCAATTACATGAGTGGCTTCGTCGTTTTCATTGAGAATGGCGTAAGCGACTTATAACGCTATGGCGATCATGAATCAGAGGAAAATCTATTTTGGTGAAGTGATTGAACAAAAATCTTTGAAAAAAGTGGGTATAGAGTGAAAGTGAGAAGGGGAAGGTTGAATACGTATAGATGAGTAGAAGAATTGAGAAGAGAAGAAAAAGAATATAGAAAAAAGAAGTAGTTTTAACTCATGATTTGAAGATGAAAAGATATAGACGTTTGTGAAAATTTTATAATGGAGATTCGTTGTCTGTCTGTAACCAAAACTACATCATTGCTTACGACACAATACCGTCATGAATTGCGTAATTTTATCAATAAGTTTTTAATTTCTAGCCAAATCATAAATGCATTGCATACATCTCATTTATTATTGATATCGTTATGAAAGACAGTTAGATTTGCCTCAAAATAGACTATATCATTAGAGCGTTTAAAATTCTTCAGTGTGTCTTATATATCACTAGGAAATAAAGGTTTACATAATATATGGTGTTGTTAATTTGCATATTTGTTTCAACAAAACGGGTTTGATAAATGATTACTTAGTGTTTTGATCTGTAATATTATAGTCTTATTCTCCAACGTATTGTAATCAGTCGTATGACTGATTTTATATAGAAACAAATTAAAATATAATAATACTCTGGTTCCTTAATCTTCCGACTGTTAAAATCTTGCAACAAACTCTGATTAAAAATGAGACCATCCAAATCGTTCAAGATGAAATGCAAAAAAGTCAATCTTATATAGTGTTGCTCATCCACCAAATTCTTATTTCTTATGAGTGTCGTCACCTCAGCTAAATAATGGACCGTTCTATTTTTATTATAATGAAATTAAAGTAAGAAAAAGGATATGCTATACAGAAAATATATAAGAAAGAAAGAGAGTAGGAGAAGGAAAGAAAGAGGTGGAGCGCACGGAAGCGATAAAGCTGATACGGTATAATCGAAAAAACAAGAAGATGAAAAGAAGGAAAGAAACGGAGAGAGAGTGAGTGAGTGAGTGGAGTGAAGAGAGAGAAAGAGAGAGAGAGAGAGAGAGAGAAAGAGAGAGAAATAGGGAGCGAGGGCAAGAGTGAAGATACGATAGATAGATAGAGAGAGAGAGAGAGAGAAAAGAGAGAGCGGGGAGAGAGTTATATCAAAATTATTAAACTTTGTACTCATTGAATTATTTAGCAAAAGCTTTTATATAAACATATGAATCGCAAATGATTAAATTATGATACTATGTATATCCCAGGTCATGCTAGTAGATAAGTACTTAACAATCGAGAAGAGAGAGAGAGAAGAGAGAGAGAGAGAGAGAGAGAGAGAGAGAGAGAGACGAAATAAAAGAGAGGAAGCAGAACACTTGGAAGAAGTCGATTTAATAGAGTCGTTTAGGGATTAAAATTTGACCGTTTTCCGATATTTCCTTCACACTTAAACAATATTTTAAAATACGATCCTTTATATCTTAATAACGGACATAGAGCAGAATATAAATATTCTTCAATCAACACGTCATTTTTAGGTTTCTACATTCTAAGTTTCCATCGACCAAGCTCTAAAAATTAAAGATTACCAATCTTTAGCCTGCTAAATGTTCATACAGTGCTAACGTCATCATACCATTTAATCAACACTCAATAATTTGTTTTCCCAATCGCTATTTCCTTCCATATATACTATATACTATATATATATAATATATATATATATATATATATATATAATATTTGAAAGAAGCATAAAGGAATAACAGTATTGAGCTGGATAAAGTAGAAATATCTTAATCAATTTTACTTACACGTGTTTCGGTCTGGAGTTTATCCATGTACATGTTTCTCTATTTGTTATTTCTTAAATCCAAGGAATCGAAATAAATAATAGAAAACTGTAGAAAAATATTCTTATTCATACTGTGCCTAACTAGAGAGGGTGGCAAAACGGTAGTGCCACTATGTGACCTTGCTAAACTGAGTTCATGTGCTCTAACACCAAAATAACGACATTCCATACATGTTATATATATATATAATATATATTATTATTAATATTAATTTATAATTTTTGGACTTGAAGGCAATTATAATGCATGTAATCGTAATAAATTCGATAATTAAGAAAATAATCTTGACAAGAGAATCTCCGCACAGGATGGCTCGCCATGCTGAACCGTACAGACTGTTTGAACTTTTATAAGTCTCTTCAGCGAGATATATACAAGCTCTTCCGACAGGAATCGAAACCGGGCCTTCAAGTGCATAGTCAGAGACATATCCGTTCTGCACCGCCGGTACATAGGCGAACACATTCCTGCGAAATAATTGCCTCAAGCAATATATAGATACATAATTTATCTCAACATTGCCTTCTAATAAAAAAACCGTCAAAAATTTATATATATATAGTTATAATATATATTATATATATATATAATTATATAGTATTATAATATATATATATATTATATATATATATAATATATATCATATATGATATATATATATATATAATATACATATATATATCATATATATATATATTTATATATATATATATATGTACTAACTCCCCCGCCGAGCAAGATATGACTACAAGGAGAATTTCTTTAAGCGGAGTTTAATAGATTTTACTAAAAATTTAATAGTTTTCCCTCTCGCAAGACTGCTCCACAAATAGGTTAAAGCAGCCCAGTCTCTCCAACTATTTAGCTATAGCTGAGGGAGAGTAGTGGATGGATGCTATCAAAGGTATTTGCACTATGTGAAATGCTAACCGAGCTCATTCAGTCTTTGAACCGTGAAGTCCGATGAGTTCAATTTTGTACAACTTGTACAGTTAACACAATGGCGCATCATATACTATATATATATTTATATATATATTATATATATATATATTTATAATATATATCACCCGTCTGCACAGTAGCAGGAGCGGACTTCAATTATTTTAAAGCCGAAGTTTAACAGGTTTGGAATTCAGCAGTTCTTCCCTTCTCC
Source organism: Doryteuthis pealeii (assembly GCA_023376005.1). Classification (NCBI taxonomy): domain Eukaryota; kingdom Metazoa; phylum Mollusca; class Cephalopoda; order Myopsida; family Loliginidae; genus Doryteuthis; species Doryteuthis pealeii. The sequence goes on from CM042145.1 coordinate 122,295,202, forward strand.
TAGAGGTTACCTAGCCCTGGTTAAAGAACGCCAATCCTGCCCTGTATATACCATAGCTGGAGGGAGAATTGTATTCATATTTCCAAGGGCATTAAACGCTATGTGTGAACCAAACAGCTACTGTTCCACGAATCTGAACTCCCACCGTCGACGTAGTCCATTTCCTACGACTTCTAACCAATTAGACCACGCGCTCCTCTTAAGATTACACACATTCGCAATACAAATATCAGTCACCACGCAACACACACACACACACTCACACACGTACACACACAACTTGCACACAATATCATATATTATATTATAATATATATATATGTGCGTGTGTGTGTGTGTGTGTGTGTTTGTGTGGTGCCTGGGTGATTTGTATTTGCAAATCGTGTGTGTAATCTTAAGACATTTAGATTTTACGGTCGAGAATCAAATAAGAAATTAACAACAACGAAGGAAAACGTATTACCCTTTTTATTCATCCACGAAGTGGTGGTTTTCGAAACGTGATCGTTTGCGAAGTTTTCGGTACAGAATAATTTAAAGAACTTTTTTTTTATCAACTAAGTAGTGAAGATAGGCTCAAAAAGTAAAAAACCAAAAATGCTGTTCAAATTTAATTTTATTTTTATTTATTTTTTATTAGACGGACACAATTTCTTCGTCTAATGGTGTATTAATCACTATCTTTCGGCGGTACAGCACACGAACGAATAAGATGCATGAGAGTAGCTGAGCATGTTATGTTGTTCGTTTGACTCTTGTCAGCAAACACAGCTAATAGAATAAACAGCTTCATTGGGGAATTACAAATAAGTAAAGAAAAAAAGGGATGAAGCATCAGCTAATTATGGAAGTAAATCGTGTCTATTCAATATCTAGGTTGGGATTTATTCGCCTTGGTGTTAACATGAAAATCGATCTGTTGACACTTACGAATCTAAGGTAAATATAAGGAAGAAGAGGGAAGGAAGACTGAAACATGTTAACCAAGAAAGGCATATAGTCGGAAAATTAGTTTCAATAATAATAATAATAATACATAATAATTGATAATATATATATCTTATTATAATGATGATTCGCATCTTTCTGTCTCGTAACGAATACTTCATGCTTACGTCACAATGACCCCAGGAATTGTGTAGGTTTATCATTGAGTACTAATTTAATCAATAGTCAAAAGCATTAAAATACATAGAATAATCTGTCAGAATGAAAATTCAAGTTATATTTGCCTCAAAACAACTCATGCAGGTTCAATATATTATAATCGAAAGCTCTATATATCAAACAAAAAAACACCACCTTAAACAAAATAACTTCGAAACAAGTCAGCATGTTCTCAATGCCTATAATTTAGCCACTAATTCTCCTTCCACTATTCCCCTTTCATTCTCACCCAGACTTGTGACCCCCGCCCTACAAGAATATCTACTGCTATCATTGTTTGAAACCTCCTCCCAATTCTACTACCGTCCACTACCAATTCCTACGTTACTGCTCGTTGTTTTTTAAAAACGAGACACCTGAAACATCCCATCAATTCAATACCTGAAAATGGCCGAAAGCGCTCCGTAATAAAACTTTATATATATATGATCTATATATATATATATAATATTATTATAATATATATAGTTGTGTGTCTGTGTGTGAGGGGCAACAGCCTGCTCATGGGAGAGCTTTATGTAAACTCCATACATATGAATCAACATTTGCATTAACACGAATTTAAATGGAAAGAATTTTGTGACGATTAAATGGTCTTTTTCCTTCGTTCCTTTTCTATTCCTTAAAATGCATTTATTTCAATCCAGAATACATTGTCTAACATGAATATTTCGGTTTGTGCAAATTAGTATGTCATCCAATTTTATCATCTTTTTTATTTCGTTCCTTTCTGTAAATTTTCAACTTCACTTTTCCCTGTCTACAATCTATATTAAAAGAAAAAACAACTCCCATTTGAAACATTTCAAAATTTCGTTTTCCATAATAGAAATACAGCGAAACATGAGAGTAAAAGTCGTACCAATTGTATGGAGTACTTGAACGATCTGCAAGTGCTTAGAAAATAGTCTAGGGGAATTAGAAATCAGAGGAGAATCGATTCCATCCAAACGAGCATAGTCAATATCGACTAGAATACTCAACAGAGTACTGGAGACCTGGGGAGACTTACTTCTCATCAAGCTCCAGTGAATCACAGCTAAGGCAAGCGGAGGAAATTCTCATGGAGTGAAATAATAATAAAGTATATATGACCCAAAAGAGTATCAATACCTATAAGTAAAGTCGTCGGGTTGGCCCTAAAGTCGGTATCAGCCAATCAGCGAGGGAGTCTATCCCCTTTTCCCTAGCGCTAGACCAAGGAGATTATTTTTAGCGTCTGAGGTGGAGGCCACACCTACCTTCAGCTCTCACTTTACCGCACAGATCCCTGTGCTACTCATACGCTGAGTTTGGCGAGGGCCGGTATCGAACTAAAAACCTTGCAGTTTTCTAGCCGAACACTCTACCGACTGAGCTAACCCGGCCCTAGATTTTGAAACACAAAACCGATCACCTAAACCTTTCCCAGAAAGATTTAACATAGTTTTAATTAACACAAGAAAAAATAACGTCAACTGGTATTTTTGCGGTTCCGGCAGACAATAGAGTAAGAATTAAAACAAAAAGAAAAACATTGACGAATGGGTAGACTATGAAAAAAGCTGAATGAGCTGTGGAGAATAGGTTTGGTTTGTTTTGTTTTACGGCATATTGAACCTCAGTGGTTGATTTAATGCCGACAAAGTTTTGAATGTATGTATTCTTAATGGATACTCAATTTTTTTTAATAAATACATTTTTTCTATTTAGCCAGAGATGGAGCCCTAAGTTACTACCACTCCAGGTCAGAGTAGACCAGGGAGCAAAGGTGATGAAGGGGTGCTCCACATTCTCCAAACCTCCAGAAACTGAAACCTCACTATCAGATAGAGTTTAAACGTCATTCCAGTACCCTCTGAGTCCACCGCTTTTTAGCACTCATATGATAAAGGGCTCGAGCTTGTCATGAGGACAATAAGGTTGGGGCAAATCATATAAGTGCTAGGGCTTGACGTAACCAGCGATTGATCGGAATGAGATTCTCTGGCCACCCGTCTATCATAAGTAAAGGCCTAAGTGGGGTGTTGCGTGTCATGGACTGCTCAGCCACCTGGGTTCCATCCGTACCATCACGGGTCTCCACCCTCGGCCGACAGGTGGCCACGTTGTGGGAGTCTTACAGCCTCTGCAGAGGTGCAGTCGATGTATTCTAACGCCCCAGCTGACAGGGTGTGGCAAAATATGGAAAAAGTGATACCACTTGTACTTGCTTTCTGAATGAAGACTGGAGGAATTGGAAAGCAGAGGAAGCGAGACTATCCCGACAAAGCGGCATTGTCAACATCAATTAGAATACTTAAAAGAGTTCTGGAGACCTGAGGAGACCTGCAGTATTTACAACCTTTTGTATTCAATTTAACATAATTCATATTCAACTTAACATATTTGTATAAATTTTGAACCTCCTTAAAAAAGGTTAAGTATTTTGAATCCGTGTTTAATTTTGACGACGATTTACAAGTTTAGTCAACACGTGGGTTATTTTTCTCGGCTAAATTAAAAATTAAAACGGAAAATTTTTGGATTGTGCATAGGTTTTAATGATTTTGATTATTACTAAGGACACGATTTATGTTAATTTAGTGTCAATCTGCAGTTGAATTGATTCGAAAAAGTTTAAATTTTAGTTTATATATTGTCCGTTTATTCAAAATGGCAACCATCTTCTCAATAGTGAAAGTCAAGGGAGGTTAACTCTAATTGCTTATTATTTTTTTAATTAAATATTAAGTAAATATATATTTTAAACGGATTTTATCTATAAATTGGGGTATTTTTTTGTACAGTGTTTTTTTTTAAACCATTTTTTGAAGGTTTGTTTTTAAGCTAACACCGCCTAACATTTTTAAGGCAGGACGTCGGGATGGAACTCTGCGAATAGTACCGTTTTAAGTTTTATATAGTTATAATTTGTACCATTGTAAAAATTACTATTCAGTAATTTGTGCGTACATTTCCAAGTTTATTGTTTTTTATTCTTTATTATTATTAATTATTATTATTTGTTTTTTGTTTTGGTAGGGTTGCTCACTCTTCTACTTTTTAACATTGAAAATGTACAAGTCTTCAAACTTTAAAGACTTGTATATTTTAAATATTAATGCTTAATTTCTATATTTTTTTATATTTTATTTATTAAGAAAAGTAAAATAATCAAATATGTTAAGACCCAAGATTTTAGTTATACGTAATGTAATAGTGGGAATTAACTAGAATGTTGGATGACATATGAAAGGTCTACATGTTGGATTCTGGTTGGTCGCGGAGTGTCAACAGTTATGAAAGTAAAACGTTGGAGAGTTTTGCCTACGTTCTTGGCAGAGACTGGGCTGAGTGTTTGAAAAGAACAGACGCAAGATGAGTGTCTGTGGACCGAGGCATTTTTACTTGGGTTTAAAAACAATATATGAGCTCAGAGACCAAACATCAATCGTCTTGTTTCCTTATTAAAAAACTATTAACGACACAAGACAAGACATCCTAAGAGAACACAAGTCGTTCAGACTCAAAGAACAGAGAAAAATGATAGCCTAAACATAGATCCAGATAACAGCTACTGTGTTGAGAATAGTAAGAGACCGAACCAGATCCCCCAGAGATAAGTAGAATAGTTATGTGAAGTAGAGATACTACTCCTTAAATTAGATGGCACATCACATATTGAAAGTAAGAATTGTACATACACACACTGCAAATATATTCTAACACGTTCCCTATAGAGATTTACCCTACATCTTCACTACTTTTCATCGTACCCGCAATGTTATATTAACAAATTAATCAATATGTTAATATTTGCAATATGAAGTCGTAAACCATCGCATTTTTACTATAATTTAATATTTTGAACAATAAAAAATAAATAATCATTATAAACGTCCCTGGGATTTCGTGATTTTTTTTCCGAATTAAATATTTTTTTTTCGCTTTTTTCGTTATCTTTAATTTTACAATCTGCAGAAAAAATACAGCGTTAAGGAAACGATAAAAAATGGAAATAAAAAAGTTTAAAATAGAATAGATTATTTTCTGGCCCAATCAATGGGCTCTTTTGATCCATTTAACCATTGTCTGCCTTAAATAGACGAACAGAAAAATAACAGCGGACCAATAGATACCAATAGTCCAACGCTGTCGACTGAGTCCTGTAAAATACGGCCGACGCAATTGTAGAGGTCAAGATCGCCCGCTTAGTCGGGCTACCCTTTTGGCCGAGGTTGGCGACCCATGATGCTTAAGGGCCGAAATCCTGTTGCTGGAGCTTATGAATGAAACATCCCTTCTTTGGTCCATACTTAGGTAAACGGGCGGTGGGGAGGCCTCCGATCGGATCGGCTAATGTCACCCTAATCCTTATCTGATTGTCCCGCACCTATTCCCGTTAATGCTCCCAAAGTCCTTTATATATATGTGCTAGACAGGTGGTAGCTGACGGATCTTACGTGTCCTGCTGGCTATGACCGGTAAACTCGCATCTAATGGTGAAGTTCCAATTCTTGATATCTGGTCGACGTGTGGAGTACCCTCTTCATTGATATCACTCCGGTCACTCGATTCGGTAGTGGTAAGTACCTGTTGAGGATCCCATTAATGGGTTAATGGAAAAAGAGTTTCCATACCCATCAAGAACTAAATAGTACTCTTCTCGGAGTCGGCTAAATTTACCACAGGGGTGGTGACATGCCGTAAACGCCCAAAAGGCAACACTTTCACAAGTGAGCAAAGTGCGAAATGCCTACTGCAAGCCATCTATAACAATGAGGGAAGGAGACAAATGAAACGTAGGTTTTATACTGTGGATTTTTCGCGGGGCTGTCCTCAAGCACCATAAAAGGGCAACTTCAGGCAGTAGCACGAGATATCAGCTGAGTTGGCATCTCACAGTCCAGTATGGTTCGTCCAACCCTTTAAAACAAAACGCCAAGCAAACTGCATTCCGGACGCTGCCGATTTGGGTCTCCTCACGTTACTACTTTTACTCTACTAAAATACTTGCCAAAACATTTCGACTCGGGTCCCTAGTATTTTTAAATATTTCTCTCTTTTCCTTTTTTACTTAATGTCCAGCGATCGCTTTATACGAGAATGCGCGGTCGATTTTTGAGGGAGACAGCCAACAATCAACGACTAGGCTTTGGATCCTGGATTTTGAGGGTCCGTGCTCCAAGATTCCTGTTCTGGCCGATTGTGTCTCCCGTATAAAAATCTTAGCACAAACTTTTGAACATCAATCTAGTCATAGAAGAAACAAGCAATCATTATTTCTTTGTTGCTCTCTTTATTAATGTCCAGCGATCGACTATATAAACGAACCGCGGACGCCAAGGCACGCAACCAGCAGGTCGAATTTTTGGACTGAGACAGACAAATCGACATGTCTGTTACGGTCGGACAAGGACCGCGCCGCGCGTCGAATCATTTATTCGTATAAACTGATCATATGACACAACCATATTCATAAACGCTTGGACGTTGTTTATATTACCTCTCCATGTTAATATATCGAAGGAAAAAAAATTCTAATTATCAGGCTAAGTCTTTTCAAATCGTCAGTGTGGCTTGGCGGGTGGGACAATACAGTAAGCACTTTGACAAATGGTTATAATCCTGTTTGGGGCGAGGCTCTTGATTCAAGGCGGTCTATCGAGAACGGTGGGTTGTGCGTTGGTTGCTGGGGGGTCGTTTTTCGTTCGATACCCAGCCTTGACTGATTGGATACGCTGGTGCCCGTAATAGGAATTCGTCTTTTAGACGCCTGACTTTCTTATGTCGCTACGTTCGGGCTAAGCCGCACGTGAATGCCATTTTATACAATAGTTACCGCTGTTTATATCCGACCGAGTATCGCGGCAAGCTCGACGTGCCAGCTGACCAGATCGCGTTTCGGACTCTTGACAAAGAAGATCTACAACGCGGATTCAGTAAGAAAGGAGAGGAGGAAGGCGTGGGTGGGGGACGAAGAGGAGGGAGCGGGATGTAAGGCGGCGGGACGAAGAGGAGGGGGGGGCAGGGACGAAAGGCATGAAGACGTCGGTGGCTGGCCCGGTGGTGTTTGGAGGGGCAATCAAGAGAAGCGAACAGAAACGACACGAGACCTGGAATACGCGACCGATGATTAAACAGGTTAGAAAAAACCGCGTCGTTCCGACGACTAATGGATCGAGGTGGACAGGAACATGCAGTAAAAATAGAAATGCTTCGGGCTGCTCGGAAAGCTAACAAAGAATTTGGTTTCTGGTGTGAGGAAATTGGGTATGATATTTAGCTGGATGGTTAAAATTTTATGAAGAAAGAAAAAAAAAAAAAGAAACAGAACAAAAAAACATAAATGACTGGATGGACTTGTTGTCTGGGGCAGAAATAAGGACATTTTAAGGACAGTATAGATGGTGGTTAGAAAAAGTACAAAAGACACGAACAAACGGGTAATTAAAAAAAACAAGAAAAAGAAGAAATGCAACAAAGGGCAAAGAAAAAAGAGCGAATTAATTGAGAATTTGCATACACTATTTTTTTCTGTGTAGCATATCGTTTTAAACCCATCGTTCTTTCTTTATAACAAAAGGAAATGGTCATTTTAGCTGACGGTGACAGCACTACAGAAATCAAGGAATTCAGCGTATAAAGCACACCCAATAAAAATACAGGTTTAGGATTTTACATTTCAATCTTGGAGGAATTGGTAGACGGTCTTACTTTTTAACAGCAAGGGGTGTTGAAAAGATGATAGTGGGTACTTTTAGGAACAACGAGTATCATATATTAGATTCAGTGAAGGAGGTAAAAGATTAGGGGAGTTGTGGCGTGAGAAGAATTCGGTCTAAATACTCTCAAGCATGAATGCGTTAAATAAAAAAAAAAAAAAAAAAAATGTAAACAAAATAAAATATAATAATGATTATTGATGTTGGCTTTTGGGCTAAAAACTAAAGGAAATTTTTTAAAAGATTTTACGGCTGTCATCCGCCCCTTGTTGTTTATTTTAATAACGTAATTGTTATTAACTTAATTCATTCCACTTCGAGGAATACTCAAATTGATATTTGAAACACTATTTTTAAAAAAACTTATTTTTTCTTATTTAACCAAGAAAGACATA
>CM042145.1:122316049-122346049 GCA_023376005.1 Doryteuthis pealeii
CCGGTGTATATACTTGAAAATTACCGATCGAAAAGGCCTTCTTGTATCTCCCTTTCATTTTTATATTTTATTCCATAATAAAATATTACCTAATCACATATGATTCCTCCTCCACTTTTAGTGTTATATAAATTCTCCTGTACCATATATATATAATATATATATATATATATATATATTATATATATATTATATATATATACCTACGAGAACATATAATGTTCTATTAACATTAGGAACCAACAGAATGGCATAAATTTAAGTTTCCACTGCTAACATCCTGTCTAGACTTCTTTAGAGCTTTAAATCCTGATATATCTTACAGCACGATCTACAGTTTCCTGGAGTACTTTTGTTATTGTGCACGAGTGTTTAAATGCAATCATTGATGACCCGTAAGTGTGCCATAGTCAAATGCGTTGACGTTATCTTGAAACATTTACATTTACGTTGGCCAGGATCTGTCGATGATAGAAAGCCAGCATATATAAAATATTCGGTGATGTCGTGAATAGATAGAATAATAGAGGAGTAATTCCTTCCGAAAACTTTGCTCTCAAAAAACAAACTAAGTATGAAGCCAAATTTGAGATGTTGATAATAATAATAATCGAGATAAAGACGGACCTCCTTATTGCAGCCAGAAGACCAGCTCTAGTATTGATTGGCAAACACAAAAGAGAACTTGTCAACTGGTAGACTTTGCAATCCCAGCAGATCATAGGGTGAAGATGAAGAAAAACAAAAAGAAGGATAAATACCTGGACCTTGCTCGAGAATTAAAAAGACTGTGGAATATGAGGGTGAAAGTGATACCGATTGTAGTTAGTGCTCTTAGAATGGTCCCAAAACGCTTGTAAAAAGACTGGAGGAACTGGGAATCAGAGGAAGAATTGAGACCATCAGGACAACTGCATTGCTGAAATCGGCTAGACTACGTAGAAGAGTCTCGGAGGCCTGAAAAGACTTGTTGTCACTCTGACTCCAGTAAAAGGCCATCAGCTAATACTGGTGTGAAAAACTCAAAAGGAGTGAAATAATAATAATAATAATAATAATAATAATAATAATAATAATAATAATAATAATAATAAAAATAATAATAATAATAATGTGATACCAAATAATAAAGTGATACCAATTGTGGTTGGTGCACTTGGAACAGTCCCTAAAGGATTGGAAAAGGGTTTGGAATGTTTGGATATCAAAGGAAGGATTGAAACCATTCAGAACACTGCACTGCTGCAATCTGCCAGAATACTCAGAAGAGTCCTGGAGACCTAAGGAGACTTGATGTCACTCAGACTCCAGTGAAAGACCATCAGCTAATGCTGATGTGAAAACTCAATAATAATAATAATAATAATAATAATAATAATAATAATAATAATAATGTATTTCTGGCTGCATGGATTTCCATGATTCTCTCTCTCTCTTATTTTGTTTAACCGACCCCATCGGCTATCACCATCTAATCGCGAGCGGTGATCGAATGACATTAAGAAAAGAGTCTTTTGTCGTTTCTCTTGGGTCTGCTATCGCAGTGTGTTCTGTCACCAGTCACAGCTGAGGTCGTTGTCGGTTGGGTTGGTTGCATTTACCCTGCTTTCCCGCTCTGTGCCTTGGCTGGTCGTTGCATGTGGGAACGGGCCCAACTGGCTTGATCTGAAGTTGAAGTTTTCTCGATGCCGTCTCTTTTCGAACCCTTCGTGGAGTGTGGGATAAGGGATCATTCGTAGACTACATGCATTTTAGATTTCTTCTGTTTCTGTTTCTTTGACGGCATTCACTCTGGGTCGGTTGATCCGGTTCCATCCAAAGAATTTACCTGTGATGAATTATTGGAATAAGTAAATAGGAAATAGAAAAGTCGCAAGCGGTCCCCAAAACCCACATGCATATCCTAGTCGGGGGACGGAGATGCATTTGTTTGCTGCAGATTTTCTACAGACAAGTACGCCAAAAGCCGTTGAAACCTGACGATGATAGACGCCCTTTGGATTTACGCCGGAGCACCTTTGACCGGGTTGTAGCCCTAATACCACTGGGTGCCAGACCTGTCCGATGTGGGTGATCTTTCTAGCATCTTCAGTTGCCGACGGCATGGCTTTAACACAACCAGGTTTACACAGACTAATAAATAATGTGCTTGATGGCCGTTGAGTAAAAAGCTTCCTCAGCCCTTTTACATGCCTTGTTTTTTGTTCTGTAGGGTGTCTAGCCACTCTCCTCCCCAGTGAAAATCGGCGGGGTTAATGGTTTAGTCGCCGATGATCCAACTATTCTATGGTCTTCCCTTGTGTTAAACAGAGGCTGATCCTTAGTGAAGAATCCATTGGTTGTTCCACGGTGTTCCTTAATATTGGGTAGGATCATTTGGTTGAGCAGAGTCCTCCGTTTTAGATCCGTTTGTCCGGGACGAATACGTGCAAATGAACGGCTTTCAAGATCGGCGATAAAATAACCACGTATACGAGCTGTTGATTGGCTGGCTTTAATCTACGCGCCCACGCTGAGTCTATAATTTTAAGAGGTGGACTTCAACACACCTTATATCTCAAAATAATTCAACAATCAGGTATACATTTAGTATTGTGAAAGAGTGTCTCATTTATTATACTATACTGTAGAATGACAGAAAACCACATTCTAATCAGCAACGAGCATGGTCACATTTACTCGATATTTTTTGTCCGGCGCGCAGCTTATGTAGTCTTTTTTTTCTTTGTTTATCTTGACATGAGATTTTCTCGCATTTCTTTCTTTGTCCCATTCTCCAACACCTTCTTTGTTGCACAATGAAAAACACATGGCGTTGAAAGAAGACCGTGGAATGGAACAGCGGAAACCGTTGTGATTACAATGTCATAGACACACAAAGAAAATACTGTATTGTCCGAAGACGGTGATTAGGATATAACATGCATGTGAAATAAAGAATGAATTCTGATTCTGTAATCATTCAGGAGACGTTTCCCCAGCCCCACCTACCCCCAAGAATGACAAACAAAGGTCATCTCGGCATTACGTGATAAACAGTCAGAGATTAAAATTATAGAGATGCGGAAAATTGGGTGATCATGCTGAGAAAAAAATCTCAAAGACAAAAAATTTGATATGACGTTATATGCACAAAAGAAACGTTGAGAAACATGGACAAAATGTTGTGTATCAATTTGTGTTTAAAAACGGAAACTTGTATAAAACAAAGCGCATGAGTAACATCTATATATATATATATATATTATTACTCGTGTTCCTTAAAAGCACGACCGTTATCCTCTTGCAACACCCTCTGGTTAGAAAAGAGACAGTTCAAATCGTCCAAGATGAAATGTGAAAGTGTGAATCCTGATTATCTGATGTTGCTTATCCACCGAATTCTTATTTCTTACATTGTCACCTCAGCTAAATAATAGACCATTTCGTTTTTATTATAAAGAAAGAAAGAGAAGAAAAATGAGATACTAGAAAAAAAAATATAAAAAAGAAAAAAAGAAAGTAGAGGAAGGATACAGATAGGGGTGATGGTGCGGAAGCGATAACGCTAATCTCTTTTAATCGAACATAATGAAAAGAAGGAAAGAAAGAAAATAGTGAAAGGGATTTAAATCATTATTATTATATTTTTACTAACTATTTTGCAATAGCTCTCAAGTAAACATATCAAATTGTGTAATAATTAAATTCAACATCCTGTGGTATATCCACAGGTCCTACTAGTGTCTTATATAAAAAACGCAGAAAGTGATACCTTGACTTGCACGACTTTGCAATACACTTCCGTTACTGGCAATCAATTTTAATCTGTTTAATGCCTTTTTCAATTTAAAAAAAAAAAACGAATAACTTCGGAAACTTCCCACTTGGCTGTTGCGTCAATCAGGAGCTCCATGAAAATGACTGCTAAGCCAATTTGCAAGCAGAGTAAGTGGCTAGGGCATGAGTAGGCACAGGTACATGCACAACAAATATAACAGTGTTGCCAATAGACACAGGGACCGTTTCTGTACGCATTGGAGATCTTACATTTTGGATTATCATCGTATTTTTTGCTTCTGTCCCTTTTGTTGCTATTTCTTCCAGTTCATTTTAATCTCTTCTTCAAATTTAAAATTTGCTGGTACTTTGACTTTTGAGTTTAATTTGTTCCGCTCATTACACAATTTCCTCGTATATCAAATCAAGTTTCCCCATTGAAATAAACGGAAATGCCACTAATCCGCTTCCGTTCATTGCACAATTTCCTCGTATATCAAATCAAGTTTCTCCATTGAAATAAACGGAAATGCCACTAATCCGCTCATTACACAATTTCCTCGTATATCAAATCAAATTTCCCCATTAAAATAAACGGAAATGCATTAATCCGCTTCCGCTCATTACCCAATTTCCTCGTATATCAAATCAATTTCCCCATTAAAATACGGAAATGCCATTAATCCCTTCTGGCATTACCCAATTTCCTCGTATATCAAATCAAGCCATTGAAAAAACGAAATGCCATTAATCCGCTTCCTCACCCATAACCCAATTTCCTCGTATATCAAATCAAGTTTCCCCATTGAAAAAAACAGAAATGCCATTAATCCGCTTCCGCTCATTACCCAATTTCCTCGTATATAAATCAAGTTTCCCCCATTGAAATAAACGGAAATGCCATTAATCCGCTTCCGCTCATTACCCAATTTCCTCGTATATCAAATCAAGTTTCCCCCATTGAAATAAACGGAAATGCCATTAATCCGCTTCCGCTCATTACCCAATTTCCTCGTATATCAAATCAAGTTTCCCCATTGAAATAAACGGAAATGCATTAATCCGCTTCAGTCCACTAAAAACACCGACACTTTTTTTGTTACATCTTTTTTTTTTTAAATAAGAAAAAATATCACTTGCAAAAAAGATTGTAATTAAAATTTCATAAAAGTTCGAGAATAAAAAGCTTAGATAAAGATCAGAAAAAATAAAAAGAATGTCAAAAAGTATTTATCATTATCCATTCCAGAAAACTATTGGAATCATCACGAATTCCTCAGGGGAGTGTTTAATGAACTAAGTGAAGATTCCATTTCGAACTTAACCGTAATTCTGCTGAAAGCAATTTAGATTCTGGAAGACCCACAACAAACAGGACTTTCGAAAATGTATTAGGCGTGCAGGCTGCACTTAAAGCTAATCGGCTATTGACAGTTCGTTAATTAGCGAATCAGGGGATTACTTTTATTTCAGACATTTCAACCTGGCATATTGGCACGAAACAGGGGAAATGGACACGGCGACACGAGTTCAAATCCGAGACGGAACTGGTGGCATTTCAAGCAGTTGATTACAATTACCATATGATAACAGCCTTCCTTCTTCCCTCTCCAGTGAAATTGCTGACCAACAAGAAAGCGTCTACTATGAGGATTCTCGCGGAATGTGCGAGAAAGGTTCACATGGGAGGTGACAATTTTTTTAAATGGTCAGTCCGTCAGTTAGTAAGCCGCAGAGGGTGAGTAATGAGCTTATATTTCCGAGCCAATTACACTCCCAACATTGTGGATGGGTCCCGATGTATGGAACAATTGGACAATTGTAAAAAAGTGAATACCACGTCATATCGTCCTAATTTGAGACCGGTCTAGGAGAGATTAGAATAGACTAATCAAGTGAGTGGTATTTTTTATTCGACCACATATCTGACTATTTTTCTATGATTTCCTTGCGATATCTTCATCTCGTCTTTGTCTCCGGCAACCTTTGTTGAACTCCAGCAATATGATACTCTTGCATTGCTCTCGGTAGGCTATTTTCCCATACTGTTAATCGTATATATATGTCACAGAATTCCTTCAAATTATATATATATATATATATATATATATATATATATATATATATATATATATATATAGTGTGTGTGTGTGAGATGGTTACTGTTTCAGCTTTTTCTGGAATGGCGTACGAAAGGCAGTATTCATTGGTAGAATGCTCAATATAAAATATAGCTGTTATATAATATAATAAGTTAAATATATAAAGGTTTTACATGTCTATTTATTAGGTGACAAAGGAACATTAACGACCATATTGGTTTCATGCGATGCAATCATCAGGTGAAGATGTTTCATATATTTATCTTATTATATTATATCATATTATATATATATATATATCGTTTTTTTTTAAAGTCTATTGCAATGCTAAATCAATTGATTAATGTTTTAATAATATAAATATACATACATACATACATACATACACATATATATTTATACATGAAATATCATTTGGTTAGTATTCTTTTTGAAAACACTTCATCTAACTCGTGTAATTTAGATTGTTATCCGGATTTTTTAGTTTGATGTCCTCAACTTTATTGCTATACACACAACTTTTCGGTCAATCTGCTCTTCGGCTTTTTTTAGGTATAGCTTCATCGAACCCGGGAGCCTTCATTCCGGAATTGGGAACCATTACGGAATTTTGAACCGAATCCTTCATTTAATCAATTGAAGTAGATTGTTATCATTCTGCTAACTCTAACCGTGTACAAGCTCGACAAGTAGCAGCTGACGAAGGCCATGGGCACATCAGCGGAAACGTTGTGTACATTATAATAAAAACGAGGTACAACGGCCTGACAAATGTAAATAATACAAATTATCGAGCGTCATCAAAAATCAGAGGAATTAATCAAATGTTAGATAGTGTAAAATTAATAGATAGTTGTTATGGTCCAATAATAAAGTCATCTCCTCACTTTTCTTATGTCTATAATTATCTATATTAATAATCATTATCAAGAGGGATTAAAAAGTTTGAGTTTGAGTTTGAGCTTTGTTTAACGGCATATCAACCTCTGTGGGTCATTTAATGCCAAAAAGGTTGTTTTGGATTTCAGACTTTAAAGTAGTGGTTCTATGGAGATAATTGGTTATGTTCTGTTATATTTTGTTGAAAAGGTTGCTTTTTTTGAATAAAATTTAAAATGTTTTCAGGGTTTGTATTCTTAAAGATATCTTTCAGGTTTCTAGCTTGATAGTAATTTGCGCGGATATGTTTAAGTCTGTTACAATTTAGAAGGATATGCTTGGTTGTAAGTTGTACTTTGCATGTTGAGCACACTGGGGCACCATCCCCTTTTAACAGGTACGAATGGGTAATGTGGGTGTACCCAATACGCAATCTGGCGAGTATTACTTCTTCTCTTCTAATACTTCTGCGGCCCGTCGGCCACTCTCCAATAACTTCTTGTATTTCGTGGAGCTTGTTTTGAGTCAGATTATCCCATGATTTCTGCCATTTGTCTAATATAAATTTGTTTATGCTTGGTTTCAGATCTGTATATGGGATTTTAGATTTGCTCATATGTGTCTGAAGTGCCTTTCTTGCGGCTTTGTCTGCCTTTTCATTTCCTTGGATACCAATGTGACTTAGTTACTCCCTATTTTAAACTATTCATGATTTCTTTATATGCAGCTACATTTCTCAATTCTTTAATTTAGTATTTACTATATGGCAATTAAATCTGTGTTGTTGCTGTTTTTCTTTACTCCTCCATATCTTTCTATTGTTGTTCGTGAATGGCTGAATTAACATTTTCTATGGAGATGGATGGGTAGACATGGTCCTCATGAGTAATCGGACAGAAACACCTGATTTAACACCCAGCGACTTTTTTCCTCGGTGTGAATTGAAGAAGCATGTATACTTTATGAAACCAACGACTTTGGAAGAACTAGATAGAAAAATACGATACTTTACTTCTTCCATTCCACAAGAGTTCCTGAAAAGATCAGTTGATGCGATTCCCGAGCAGGTGAGGAGGCTGGAAGCAAATGCAGCTGCCTATATATAATTTTAAATAAAACTCCATGTTATGTGTATTCCTCTCGTGTTTCTTTTTTGTGTAAAAATAATGATTCAGAAATAAATTATGAGATTTTTAAAATGGGGAAGAGAGTTACTCTAGAATCCACCTGTACATGATTCAGTTAGTGTATTGTACAACTGTTTAGACATATTATCAAAACGTATATTTCCTGTGTTTAGACAGTAAGCGAATGAATATTAATTGGAAATGAAAGAATTATTAAGATTTTTATTTGGGCTGATAGCAATTTGATTTTAATATAGGTGTATATCTCTCGACATTTCCTCTGTTATATGTTCTGTCTTTCATTTATCACAGTTATGGGGGTTTAAATGTTGCGACAATTATCAATAAAGACGACGAATTGGGAATTTCAGCTAATATTCATTAATAATTCAGAAGAGACTGTCTTCTCTTTATAGACAAAAAAAAAAAAATGGTTTCCATACATACTGATTAGTATCTGGATGAGGGTTTCAAAATAAGAAATAGAACAAAAAGAGAAATTAAAAACTATAAAGAATAATCAGATGGAAGATATGTTCCTTCTAGACGTAACAAAGGATATACAATATAAATGAATAAATTTCAAAAGAGTGAATTGAGAAATATTTGTAAGATTAGAATTATAATGCAAAGGTTGATAATACGCAGAAGGATAGCAAGTATTTTGTGGTTATAAATAATGCCTAAATATATATTTCTATTATATAATGTTCACCAAGAAATATTAAATTCATACTGTCTTTGGTTTATAAAGTAACAGATGAACATTCTCAAGAAATTATGAGTAGCCAACTAGACATCAAAAAGATCTTCGGCATAGAATAACGCAAGGGTTAACATGCCGTAAAATCCAACAAGCAACCAAACATTATGAGCCTAATCGACACAAATTGGAGTTACAGCTCAAGTAAGTAAGTAAAGTAAAGTCGTCGGGGTGGCTTAAAATTAGTATCAGCCAGACAACGAGGGAGTCAATCCACATTTCCCTAGCGCTAGAGCAAGGAAATTGTTTTTGCGACTGAGATAGAGCGCTACACCTGCCATCAGCTGTTCACTTTACCGCATATATCCAAGTTGTGCTACTCATACGCTGAGTTAGTTGTAGTTCCTCGGCGGACGCTCTACTGACTCAACTAAAGAGAGAATTATACTGAAAATGTGGACAAGCAGGACTGCGCTGATATAATAGAGGACAAGGAGGACAGAAATACAAAATGCTAACGAATAAGTTCGATATTTCGGACTGTTGTTCTCGTCCTTATTGTGCATAAATACAACGCCCAGGCCACGGTAACCCCGGACTGTTTAGATGTTTTTTAATACTTTAAATTACCCATGAATTCAAAACGTAGTTTGGGAGCTAAAATCGTTACCACTAGTTTAAGGGGACTCCCTGCAGCATTAATGCCACCAGTCTTATTGACAGAAATGTGATTAGACATAGAAAGAATAAATTGGAATAAGTTACTTA
The DNA here is from genome assembly GCA_023376005.1 of Doryteuthis pealeii. Taxonomy (NCBI): domain Eukaryota; kingdom Metazoa; phylum Mollusca; class Cephalopoda; order Myopsida; family Loliginidae; genus Doryteuthis; species Doryteuthis pealeii. The sequence continues at coordinate 122,325,388 of CM042145.1, forward strand.
TTATAAAATGCCAATACATCGTAAAGAACGCCACCACTTACCTAACCGCCTTAATCTGACCAGGGACATGAAATGGGAAGGTCCCAAAACAGTGGCATGAGCTTGGTATTTATAAACAATCAGGATGAGGACAGCAGTTCGATATATCGAAATTATTCATATCAAGCCTAAAGTATAAAAATCTTAGAATATTGTTATTTTTTCTTTCTCCACAGTTTATATTGAACATATTTGTCTCTTTTGTTCTGTTATTTTGTTCCCTAAGGATTTCTAAATTAAATTTCTTTTGTTTGTAAATTTATTTATAAGCCATGCAATGTGTATGACGATAAACAGTTTCTAGTGGTAAGGTTCGAATTCTGGAGCTCTGGAGAGTGTGGAGCATCACAACATTGCCACTGCATCCAGATCCATTTTGACCCAGATGAATAAAAAAAAAAAGGTCTTCGGCATAAACTATCCCAACAACTGTTGACATGCCGTAAAATCCAACCTGCGAACCAAAACAACCAAGTATTGTAAACCCCATGGACACGACGAAGATCATTGTGGCTGACATAAATTGGAGCTACGGTTTAAGTGAGTAGACCTTTAACTAGTGAAGAATATTCGATGAATGTCCCATACTTAAGACCCATCCGTGGTGAACGGGTTTAGTAAATACCTCTCCAGGGGTTATAGTCAGCATATCATTAGCCGGTATGACGTTAAACTGCATCTTTTTTTTTTTCAAGTATGTCTGGACCACAGTATTCTTATAGTGCCAATAAAACGTCTATAAATGAGAGGAATGTATCAACAAATTAATCTGAAGAACAAAACCAATATCCAAAATGTCGAAAACCCAAAATAACACTGGAGATTAAACTCGACTGACACTTACTAATGACTGAATGAAATGGAAATTGAGTTTCCTATTCAACTGATGCAATTCATTCTTATAGGACATAAGCTACAGTTCAGCAAGAAACTGATGGAAGTGAAAGTAAAAGTAAAAGGAACTGCAACATTTACCTGTGAATTGTCGAAGGACAATATAAAATCTGTATGGATGAAGTACCAGTTAAGGACCCATATGTGGATAAAAATGAATACGCAACAAGAATAGATAAAACAAAACAAACAGATCTTCAGCATAAAATAACCCAACAAGGGGTGACATGCCGTAAAATCCAACCAATGAACCAAAACAACCAAGTATTATAAGACCTGTCGATAGGGTGAAGACTATAATAAAAGAAACAAACTAGAGTTACTGTTCAAGTAAGTACAAGATTATTTTTTATTTGTTTTTTGAAATATACTCAAAAATTGGACAACCAGTATTGCGCTCACAAGGAAAATAGAAATAAAACAGGAAAATATTTTTTTCTTTCCTTCATTCATGTATCCGGTATAAAATAACCCAAGAGTCGTAAAATCCAACGAACGGAGCAACCAACCAACCAACCAACCAACCTAACATCCAACGAACTATACATTGTGTAACAAATATGCTACATTCAGCTGGGCATAAGATGAAAAAAGGGATGGTAGTAAGAAGATTGGGTTCTGTTTGTTCTTCGTGTAACAATCTGGAGTTACGATTCAAGTAGGGAGAAGTTTACTTTCTATTTGATTTTTGATTAGAGGACAAAAATATACTCAATAAGCAGGAATGTACTAATATAATAGACGGCAAGGAAAAAAGAAATACAATATGACAATATTTTTCCTTTTCTTTTCTTTTTCTTTTTTCTCTCAGGGTGGACAAAATGCCATTTTGTTTAGGACAGGTATAATTACCAATACAGCAACATAAATAATACATCAAAATGAAGCTGGTCCTCTGTGGTTCACATCCCTACATCTCCACATTAGTCACCATTTCTCTCAATAGCAATGTTCCACCTTTGAATGAGAGCATGTATCCCTTCCTCGTAAAATTCTGTTGACTGTTCTTTGAGCCACTTCTTCACTACAGATTTCACTTCCTTGTCACTGGAATAATGTTTGCCTCTCAAACTCTCTTTAATGGGGCCAATGGGGTAGTCTAAAGGCGATAAATCTGGTGAATATGAAGGATGCGGTAAAATTACCCACCTGAAATGAGGCGTCCTTCTCCCTTGCCCTGATGATGGGTGTGGTCAAACATTTTCATGCAGAAAGGGGACATTCTTAATTAGCAAGCTAGGTTTTACTCATCAGATTCTTGCTCTGAGCCTCGTTAGGGTCTCAATTTAGGCCTTAGACTTATATAAAAAAATTAACATGAAAAAATGAAAATTGCATTACTTTTTGACTGACCCTCTACAACATGAGAATATTTTTCATTTTCTCTTCTTTTTCTCTCTCACTCATACAAGCACACAGTTTTTATTGAACGTATTTAGCTCTTTTGTTCTCTTCTTCCCTAAGAATTTCCAATATAAATTTATTTTCCCTAAAACTTTATCTATACGCCATGCCCTGTGTATGAAATTAAACTGCTACTAGTGGTGGGGTTAGAATTCTGGAGCTTTGAGGAGTGTGGAGTATCAATTTATTACTATTAATTCCAAAATCAATTTTGACTCGGAGAGTTGGTACCTGTTAGAGTTCCATCTACGGATTAAAAGTCTATCATAAAACGTCCGCTACCTAGCGACTATACCTCATTCAAAGGAAGCGCGTGGTGTAATGGTTAAAGTCGTAGGAAATGGACTCGTCGCCCCGAGTTCAAATCCTGGACGTGGTAATTACATTTCACTTAGCGTTAATACCCTTGGGAAAGGTATGAATTCTACTCTCCCTCCAGCTATGTGTAAATAGTAGGGCAGACTGGGCTCTTTAACCTTGGTTAGGCAACCGGTCTAGGAGAAGGAAAACTCTGAATTCAAACCTGTTAAACTCCGCTTAAGAAATTTACCTTGTGTCACATCCTGCTCGTGCGGAGGGGTTGGTAAATATATATACCTCATTCAAAGGAAGCCGAGTAAACCGCGAAATGAAACCCGGAGCTGGACTCCTTAAGCTGTTGTGACACTTAACTTCAGCGCTATCCAGCAACTTCTGCGTCAATACTGTTGCCAAACTGCATTATTTTTGTTCTTATTTTTTTTGCCAATAAAAGCAGAAAATAATTTAATTTTCTGCTTCTCTCTCGATGAGTCCGGATTAAAAACATTTACATCTAAAAATGGACCTGATTATCATTATGCTCTGATGATGATTTTTTATGAATCGAAATATTGTCAATATTAGCTATGAAAATGATATAAAAATATATTCATTTTAACAACATTGTGTGTTTTCATACCCTTTTATCTATACATATACTGTCAGATTCATTTCCTTACTCTTATATATATATATATATATATATATATATATATATATATATATATATAATATATATATATATATATATATATATATATGATCTCCACCCCTGGTGGGTTGAGTTCTCTGTGGAGAGAATGTGCTGGGGCCGTGAATTACACTAAAATTGCAAGGCTCTCTTAAAAATGGATAGAGCTCTCTAGCAGCCTTTAATATACTTATACCAGTAAGAATTCCAATCCTTAAAGTGGATTGTGCTGATGGCCCAGTTAGTAGAGTAAGTTTCAATCCTGCCCTGAAGCAGGCTGCAATGTCTAGCCACACTGAAGAGTTGTAATACAGCAAAACAGTACTGTATGTGGATGACTATATATATATATATATATATATATATATATATATATATATATATATATATAAGTGCTGTCCACTTAGCAAGCAGCTCCTTATTTGATCGACAATAGCAGTGTGAAGAGGATGAGCTGCTGCTTGGGCGACAGCTCATCTTTCATATCAACCCACCCATTGTTTTTTTGGACACTACGCCATCGTCTCACTATACGGAAAGATGCAAGTAATATGGGTTAAATAAACAAAAGTGAGTATTTTTTTTGTGAGTTAAAACAATTGAATACCCAACAATAATAAATAAAACAAAACAATAAGGTATTCAGAATACAATAACCTAAAGGTTGACATGCCGTAAAATCCAACCAACCAAACAAACAAACAGCAAAGCATTATAAGCCCCATTGACACAAACAGGAGTTACAGTTCATATAAGTAGAAGTTGATTTTCTATTTGTTTTTTGATTAGAGAACAGAAATATACTCAACAATTCGACAAGCCGGACTGCACTGATATAATAGACGACAAGGAAAACAGAAATACAACATAATAATATTTTTCGTTGTCTTTTCTTTTTCTCTCCTTCATTCAAGCACACCGTTTATATTGAACATATTTGGTTCTTTTGTTCTGTTCTCTTCTTCCCTAAGGATTTTTCAACATCAATTTCCTTTTCTTCCAACTTTTACCATTCGAGATTTCCTATGTTTACATGATCTTTTATTTAAAGATTTTTTTTTTCATTTCATTATATTCTTCATTCTTTTACATTTCGATAGATTTAACTGCCTCGATACAGATTTTCCTTTTCCAAACATGTCATATCATTGTAGCTATTTTTACCACTTATAACAATGCTAAATATTCATCGAGAGAAAGCTTGCTGAAGGGTACCCGGCCCTCATGCATTCTAAAAATAGGCAGGATAATTAAATCCACAGAGACTCAAATCTACTTGAAGCAGTAGAAAATGTTGAAACTTTGCGTATTATACATAACACATACACACAAAAATATATGTAATAAACGCACACATACACACATGTGTAATATAATCACACTAGTACACACACACACACACACACACACACATATATATATATATGTATGTATGTATGTATGTATGTATGTATGTGCACACCCACGTATATATATATATAGACACATGTAATAAAAACATACACTCTTATATATATGCACCCGCATATATATATATATATATATATAATAGATACACACACAACACATATATACATATAATGCACACGCAAGCACACACACACACACACACATATATATATAATATATATATATATATATATATATATATATATACACACACATAAATTGATATATATCTGTATACATTTGTCTCTCTCTCTATATATATATAATATAATATAAACATACCTGAATATACACACACATATGTATATAATATATACACGCAAAATACACTCATATAATAATAATATACATATATGTGTTTACACATATATGTATATTACACAGATATAATAGCAATACGCATATATATGTTGACACATGAATATATATATATATATATATTATATTATATATATATATACAAACACACATATATACAAATTTATATATATATATATATATATATTTACACATACACTATATATATACACAAATGTATATATATATATACACACATACAATATGTATATATTATATATATATATATATATATATATATATATAACCGAATGCATTCTAAGAATTAGCATTTCACTTCAATAGTTGTAAAACAGAGTGGATGGTTCTATTTTAATATTTCATGACCTTTGGGTTCTGAATATTATTCAAACCGGAACATTTCCTTTCATAAGATTGCACGCTTAATATAATTCTGAATATAGAATCCTATTGTCATTAAAAAAGGCATTTTATAAAACATGTTTGTAATTCAATAAAAAATTAAAGGACGACGATATACCCATTTTTCCTTCTTTTCCCAAATGAGCTTATTCTTCGTCTCTCTCTTTTTACGATGGTTTGTTAATTTTTTCCTTCGTTTTTTTCTGAGCTTTTGGTTCCAACAAATACTGGCCAACCGAATAGATTTTCCCGCAAATGAGAATTGTAAAACAAATTTGTAAACAGGTTTCAAACGGAGGTAACTTTGCATTAATATCAATGATGATTTATTTTTAACGGCATGCCAAGGTATATCTCACGCTGTACGGTTAGGGAAGTGTGCATTGTTGTGTCGTTGTTTCTCAAGATTATTTGCTCACTATTAGATGATGTCAAATATTCCCATCTAATACAAATGATTATATGATTCCAAGTATTCCTATCTAATACAACTTTTTCAATTATTTTATTTAATACAAATAATTAAATGGTTTTAGGCATTTCTATCTAATACAAATAATTCTATGGTTTCAAATATGCCTATCTAATTCGAATAATTCTATGGTTTCAAGTATTCCTATCTAATTTGAATAATTCTATAGTTTCAAGTACTCTTATCTAATACAAATAAGTATATGGTTTAAGTATTTCTATCTAATACAAATAATTATATAGTTTTAAGTATTCCTATATAATACAAATAAAGTTATGGTTTCAAGTATTCCTATCTAATAAACATAATTGTATGATTTCAAGTATTCCTATCTAAAACAAATTGTATGGTTTCAAGTATTCCTATCTAAAACAAATCATATGGATTCAAGTATTCCGACCTAATACGAATAATTAGATGCTTTAGAGTATTTCATCATCATCATCATCATCATCATCATCATCATCATCATTATCATGTCGCGCTTTCAGCGCGGATATCCATGACAATCTCTCTCCATCCGTCCTTATCGCTCATCATTCTCGGGAGGCCCTCTATGCAGCATCCTGCATCCGCACAGAGCTGATCAACGTACGTTTTTGCTGGTCGGCCCATACTGGCCTCTCCATGTGCTGGCTTCCACAGGAGGACGTCGCTTATGAGTTCTTCCTTGCTTCTCCAGCAGTGTCCCGCGTGTCTTGTCCGTCTTACTCGGATGGTTTGGGGGATATGTTGTAGGTGGCCGTACAGCTGTTTTCGCGTAGGGTGCTGTTTCCAGTTACCATCAAATAAGGTATACTTGTATGTGTCAATTTATTTATGAACGTAGATAAATTGTTTAAAAAAACTGATTTTCAATAAAAAGGAAATTGAATACCACTCAAGAATTTATAAAACAAAATGATTTCGGCAAGGGTTGACATGCTGTAAAATCTAACGAACCAACTTTACTGTAAAAAATAAGCCTTGTCCCATGATGAAACATGAATATAGGGTTAATTCATTTGTACTTGGATCAATATATCAATCTGTACTCCACACCCCGCACTTAGCAGCACCTTTAAAACATATATTTCTTTCTCCCTACTGTTTGTGGAGATTTATAGCGGAAAGTGTGACTCAAACGTATGATAGGATTGTAGTTACAAACGAGCGTATTGATATAGATAGTATTAGTTTTGTGTTCGTCATTTGTTCGTTTTACCTTCGTCTGGGTCACAATTTTACGTTCAAACGTTTTGCTATACTTATGGAAAATAAACATTAAAAGAAAATCGAAAGACTTGAAAAGTTTTTTCTTATATTTTAAGTCAAATTCCTGAATTGATGTTTCTTTTCCTCAAGATTATATTAAAAAATACCCAGACAGATGGACTCATAATCTGTCTGAATTGAATGAAATTAAAGATCCAATCGAATGAATATATGTGGGGTGATTTGGTGCATTTAGATCTACTAGCAGAACCCATGGATATACCACAGTATGGTGATAATTTAACTATTAAAACGTTTGATATGTCTACTTAAGAACTATTACAAATAGTTCTATATGTCTAGCACACACACTATTGTTTCCTTTCATTATATTTGATTGGAACATATTAGCATTATCGCTTCCGCGCGCTCACATCCTCTCTATTTTCCCCTACTCTCTTTCTTTCATTGTTATTATATTTTTCTATGTAGAATGTATTTTAAGTTCCCTTTTTCTGTCCTTAGAATAAAAACAGAAAGATCCATTAATTAGCTGAGATGAGGGCACTCGTACGAAATAAGAATTCGGCGGATGAGCAACACCCAAAAATCAGCACTTACATTTTTGCATTTCATCTTGAACGATTATGACGGTCTCATTTTAAGCAAGGTGTATTGCAAAATAATCACGGTAAGAAGATTAAGGAACAACACGCAACACACACACACACACACACACACAACATATATATATATATATATATATATATATATAATATATATATATAAGTTAAAAGAAAGGAAATTAATCCGACAATATGAGTAAGAAAAGGTGGAATGAAAACATCACACAATGCTGTTAAAGAAGAAAACAATTTATAATATAATCATAGCTGATATTGATCAATATTTTCGATTTACAAAAATCATCATCAGAGCTCATTCACTCCGTAGTTGTTTGGTCGGAGAGGAAAGTCAAAATGAGTTTACAAAACAATTTCTTTTTTTTTTTTTGCAGTATTAAGGTTTTGTTTTGTAAACTCATTTTGACTTTCCTCTCCGACCCAAACAACTACGGGAGTGAATGAGCTCTGATGATGATTTTTGTAAAATCGAAATATTGATCAATATCAGCTATGATTATATTATAAATTGTTTTCTTCTTTAACAGCATTGTGTGATGTTTTCATTCCACCTTTTCTTACTCATATATATATATATCTATATTGTTGAACTGTGCAGCTATTTTCTGTCTGCAAATCTTGTTCTTGGTCCTTTCGAGTTGCCGGATTGATATAATTATATCAGGCAAAATTTGACTGATGTATTTGCCATAGCTTATTTCCCGAGTACTTTCTACCCTGTAACGGGCCACAAATAGGATTTGATGCAATTTCAATTCATCAAACAGATATTAACAGGTTTGTATTTACACGGTTTTATCGTTCTTTCAAACTGTTGGAATATTTTAGTGTATATAAGCCGTGCTGCAATGCACGACTTAAATTTATAGACTAAACGAGATCATGTGGTTCAGACCTCAGTCAATCAACAACCCAAATACGTGGTTGGTTAACTACTTAATCGCTGATATTGACAGGTGTAATTGAAGCCTAAGGATGGCCACAAAAATCGTAACACAACTACTCTTGCACTCATTGATGAACGAACTGCAGGGCTGAGGAACACAAAGGAATAACCACAGAATCATACCCAGTATTAAGGGACACTAAGGAACAACCAGAGGAATCTTAAATAAGGATCACGGTCTACTTAACACAAAGGATCTCCGCTGGACAGCGCTCTTGCTTGAAGCCTAAGGATGGCCACAAAAATCGTAACACAACTACTCTACACTATTTACTAAAAATTACAGTTCATCCTTATCCATTATATAAAACTATTGCCCCTTGGGAAACCATGAATCTATCTCTTCTGTTTTTCCTACCTACAGTTAATAGTAGTGCAAGTTGGTTATTTAGCTTTTAGTAACCAGTCTAGGAGAAGGAAAAGTCTAAATTCAGACCAGATTTAAATAAGTAAAAGTAAAGTCGTGGGGGTGGACTAAAGTCGACATCAGCCAGATAGCGAGGGAGTCAATCCTATTTTCACTAGCGCTAGAACAAGGAGATTGTTTTTGCATCTGAGGTGGAGCGCCACATCTACCATCAGCTCCTTACTTTACCGCACAAATGCCTGTGCTACGCTGAGTTGGAGATGGCCGGTATCGAACCAGGAACCTTGTGGTTCGTAGGCGGACGCTTTACTGACTTAGCTAAACCGGCCAGATTTACCCCGCTTAAAATGTTGATCTTGTGTCACATCCTGCGTGTAGCAACAGATTTGGTTAAATACATATATGAAGTAAAAAGATAACGTCGACGGGTTGCCTAATATTGGTATCAGCCAGATAGCGAGGGCGTCAATCCCCTTTTCACTAGTGCTAGACCAAGGAGATTGCTTTTTCCTCTGAGGTGGAGCGCCACACCTACCATCATTTCCTCCCTTTACCGCACATATCCCCGTGCTATTCCTACGCTGAGTTGGTGAGGGCCGGGATCAAACCAGGAAACGTGCGATTTCTAGGGCAAATGCTCTACCGACTGAGCTAAACCGGCCCAATACATATATACATGACCATAAAACCCTCTTTCAATATTCAGGATTTTGACTGGCTTTGGATACCTAACATTAGGAGAGAGGTTCTCCCGTGGCGCGGAGGCTCACGTGCTGGACCACGCCGTCTAGCACTACGCCACAGGGACTCTATGCAGAGGAGAAGAAAATAAAAAATAAAATAAAAACAGAGAACTCAGAAATACGTGCGTATGATTGGCCAATAGATAGACTGACAGACGAAAAGCTTGCACTCTGTGCATTGGCCGACATCACGAGATAAATAATGATATTTGAGTCACGGAATAAACAGACTATGTTGACACGAATATTACTTAGGACTGTCTATTGTCGTCAAAATATCCGGAATAGAGAGCCTCCTGTTGTGAATATCGTGTCACATTTATACTAATAGAAATATGACATAATGTATTCTGACAGAGATTCATCGGTAGCAAAAAGTTCTTTTTTTTTTTTTTTGCCTTAAACTTCCTTCAGTGTTTGAAATCTGATGTTATCTCAGAGAGAGAGAGAGAGAGAAGAGAGACAGACAGACAGACAGACAGACAGACAGAGACAGAGACACAGACAGACAGACAGACAGACAGTGGACAGAGACAGAGAGATATATATAGACAGACAGACAGTGACAGGAGACGTGACGTTCTAATCGTGACGTTTATCGTGGTAGGAAATGGAATAGTTGACCCGATTGTCGCACACCCAGTTCACTGAACTGCTTTTTGAATTCTTTAGATTGTTAGGAAAATAAAGAAAAGGGAATTCCTAAGTGAAAAAATATATTATAATAAGTAATAATAATAATAATAATATCTTTTCAGCTAGTATATTAGGTCTGAGACCTGTCAGCTGTTCCTTACAAATATTCATTTTTAAATCCACTGAATATTTAATGTCATTCCACAGATTATCCAACCTTGCCTTGAAGGAGCTTAGGGATGGGGCATTCACTACTGATGAAGGTAGTTTATTCCATGTATTCACCACTCTGTAGCTAAAATAATTTTGTCTTGCGTTTGCTTTACAAGATTTTTTAAGGAGTTTTAATGTATGTCCACTTGTATAGGTATTTTGAGCAATGTTTAGTAGGTCAGAGTTCGCTGAATAAAAACCATGCGTGTATTTGTAGGCTTCGATCATATCACCTCTCATACGTTGGAAAACCAGACTTGCTAGGTCAATGTTACTAAGTCTTTCTTCATATGAAAGGGATTTTAAATTATTCACTAATTTAGTAGCTCTCCTCGGGACTCCCTCAATGAGTTTTGTGTCCTTGATGAGTCTTGGGCTCCAAACCACATTAGCAAACTCCAAATGAGGTCTCACCAATGCAGTGTACAAATTTTTCAGCATTTCCTCATATTGGCGCAACTGCAAATTTTCTTGATTTGTGTTTTTTTTTCTTTTAATTTGTCATCTTTTGTATGGGAATGACATATTTATTCTATCATTTCTCAAACTCAATTTTAAAAAAAAATCTTTAAATTCATTTTCTGTTCCATTTAAATGATAGATTAGACCCTAACAGATTCCACCACTTTGGGTCAGTGTAGATTTGATAGAAATGACAACGAAGAAATACTCTGCATTCACTATAGCTCAAAATTTGAAACTTCAGCATTAGATTCAATGATTTGTAAGGGTCATTTAAGAGAGAGGGACAGACAGACAGACAGACAGACAGACAGATAGAAGGAGAGATGGTGTGCACTTAGCGTGACGGTTATCGTCTTTGGAAATGCAATCGATAGCCCCATTTTCGCGCAGTCAGAAAATAAATCAAAGACAGATTTGTTAGAATTTTGGATGGATGTTCGGATGTTTTGTTTCATGACATATCAACCCTTTTCGGTACATTAAATGCTGGATCAAGACATTTTTGATAAAGTGCTACATTGCTGGATGATTTAAGGAGTTATAGATTGTAAAAAAAAACCCATTTGTAATGGAATTTTATATCTGAGGTGCCGTCTAATTGAGGAGTATGTAATTTAGTTTATATGCTTATCTGGTTCTGTGGTTTCTGCTAATTTTCATATCTGCTATTCTGGATCGGAGTCGCTGGTATTCTCTGTCGCTCGAATCGAGTTAGGGTGTAATTAAAGTTATTAAGTTCCATGTTTGGCGCTTGGTGAATATAGCTAGATGGCTCAACTATGTTTTAGGAGCGATATTAATATTTCATTGATAATATGGGTGCTATATATTCCGTAAACAATGAGAGATAGATGGATGCTGATATAGACATACAGGGAGAAGGCGTATTTAGTGTAACGTTTATTGTCGTAGGGAATGGAATCGGTGGCGACCCTATTTTCGAACTGCATTTGTTTCAAAGCTATCTTTTATTCTATTCAATCAGAATTTTAAAAATAAAAAGGCCGCTCGAAAAACAATTTAGTGCAATGGCCCAAGCTGAGACTATTTAATATTCTGATATTTCAAGTAGTTTGTTGCACAAAGAGAGAGAGAGAGAGAGAGAGAGAGAGAGAGAGAGAGAGAGAGAGAGAGAGAGAGAGAGAGAGAGAGAGTATGACATTTTGCTAAAATATTCAGAGGATTTTTCTACTTCATAAATAATAATTTTATATATATAATGTTTTCTAAACTAGCTCTACAACGTATTGAGCACTTTATATTGCATTCATAATTATGACTTGTTCGGGTTTTGCATTCTTCATTAAGTCACATGCCTTTTACATAACACACACACACACACACACACACACACACACACACACACACTATATATATATATATATATATATATATATATTATATATATATATATATATAGGGTGTTCCAAAATAATATATACATTCTTCTTTTGTATTCTTTCTCTTGTATCCATCTTATTTACGAGTCAAAATACATAAATTTAATAAGTTATAACGATTCAAAGAGTGTCACATTATTTTGGGACACCATATATATATATATATATATATATATATATATATATATACGCAGAGAGAGAGAGAGAGAGAGAGAAGAGAGAGAGAGAGAGAGAGAGAGAGAGTATGAAATTTTTAAAAAAATATTTAGAGGACTTTTCTACTTCATAATATAATTCTATATATATATATATATATATATATATATATATATATATATATATATATATAATATATAGAGAGAGAGAGAGAGAGAGAGAGGTGAGATAGAGAGAGAGAGGCAGGAAGGGAGGGAGAGACAGAAAGACAGAGGGAGACACATTGAAAGCGAGGAGACGAACAGAAGCGTAACGTTTATCGTCGTAGAAAATTTAATTTAATTTCTACTCTATTTGACCAGAGTAAGGAAATAAAAAAAAAAGCCGCTCGAAAAACAATGAAATGCAATGACCCAAGCTGACATTATTTAACATTCTAATATATAAAGTAGTTTGCTGCACATCGGGGTTTGTTGCCCATATTTGCAAGAGATGAGTTGTGGTCATTGGCAAAATGTCGAAAACGTAACTGGAGATGCGCATCCCGATAAGAGAAGCGCCTGTATCCGATATCTTCTGGTGGCTTTGCAGGATGTGAAGCAATGATATTTATTCATCTTCCAATAAACAAGTCAAATCTGGCGTCCGGTGAATTTGACACGTTCATAAATAATGAATGAGAAGGAAATCAACGGCATCGTCTTTTAGTTCCTCAGTGGATTACGTAAATATATGTCTCGCTTTTCACTGAACTGCTTTTTGAATTCTTTGGATTGTTAGGGAAAATAAAGAAAAATACATTCCTAAGTGAAAAAAAATATTGCCGAACTGCAAATTTTCTTGATTTTTTTTTCTTTTTTTTTTTCTTTTTTTTTTTTGAATTTGGGAACTTTTGTATGAGAATGTCATATTATATATACAAGCAAAAATTAAAAAAAAAGCCTCTCGGGCGGTGTAAAAATATTTTTTTCAAACATATAGTCCAAGGATGAGGGAAACATAGATAGATAAAATAAAACGTTTTAACTTTTTTAAAACTAATTACTTACCAAAAAAGCATCATATTCATTCCACACCATATTTGAGATATTTGTTTTGTTTTACGAGATTAGGCCCCCCCCCAATATTTCAAAAGATTTCTGGTTTAATTATTCAGAAAATTTGATTATTAATTTGATTTTCATGGAGTTTAATATATATATATATAATATATATATATATATATTATATTATATATATTATATATACACACTTTCAATAAGAGAGAAAATCTTATAAAATCGTCATTTGGCTAATATAAATTTATTTTGACTGAACTCAATATATGAGATTAGTCTCATCAGCCAGCCAGGTACATAATGGTAAAAAAAAAATAGAATAGAGAAAATAGTTTTACCTTATCATTCACTTCTTTTACAAGTCCAGTAAAAACTAAATAAAAAAACTATATATATATATATATATATATATATATATATGTGTGTGTGTGTGTGTCTATTTATCTCTCTATTGTTTTTTTTTTATTATTTCGTTCCTTTTTCTATTTTTCTTTCTATTTTTCTTTCTTTCACTTTTCTTAATATTCTGCCGTAAATATCTTTCTTTCTTTCCTTCTTCCATATGACTTTTGTTCCCTTTCATTGTTTCAGAAATCCTGACAATCTCGCTCACCGTCCCTAGGAGGTTCTCTACACAGCATCCAGTATTCGCGCAGTATCTAGTATCCGCGCAGAGCTTGTCAATCTAAGTCTTTTCTGGACAGCTCGAAATGGCATGTCCATGTACTGGTTTCCATAGAAGGACGTCGCGTAGGAGTTCGTCATTGCTTCTCCAGTTGCATAACCATGCTACACACAACTGATTTACCCGACCTAGAATATACTTACACCCACTCGCCTTCCGACCCGATAACGAGTGAAAGAAAAAAGAAAGTATATTTCTAAATCGACCAATTTTTGTTTATTTAGAATAAACTAAATTGAATCCAATCCTTTCGTCCGTTTTCTTTTGCAAACATTCGCTTGTTTATAACATTTTAAAAAATTTCTTTCGTTGCTTCTTCCCATTTTCTTTTTCTGTTTTCATTCGTTTTATTGATTTACTTCTGTAATTTGATTCATTTTTTTTTCCTTTTTCTAATTTTATTTCTTTCTTTTTTTCAGTTTTCTAATATCCATCAGTAATTTCCTTTCTTTCTTTCCTTCTTCCATGTGACATTCTTTCTAAATTTCTTTCGTTGCCTTCTTCCCATTTTCTTTTTCTCGTTTCATTCGTTTTATTAATTTACTTCTGTAAATTTGATTCATTTTTTTCCTTTTTCTAATTTTCTTTCTTTCTTTTTTTCAGTTTTCTTAATATTCATCAGTAATTTCCTTTCTTTCTTTCCTTCTTCCATGTGACATTCTTTTCTAAATTTCTTTCCTTGCTTCTTCCCATTTTTCTTTTTTCTTTCAATTTTTTAATTTCCTTCTGTAATTTCATTTATTTTTTCCCTTTTTCCAATTTTCTTTCTTTCTTTAAGTTTTCTTAATATCCATCAGTAATTTCCTTTCTTTCCTTCTTCCATGTGACTATTTTCCATTTCATCATTCCAGAATCCTGTGTTAAATAAACACCTAATAAAAAGTCGAGTAAACCTAATAACCAACTAATAATCGACTCTCAATACTTCCGATCTTATTGACTTTCCTTTATTTGCACGCATAACATCTTCGAAAAATATTCGAGAATAAAAACATTTCTAAACATCATCCGTATTTAATTAACATACAAGATGTTTTCTTTCCTTTCAGAATTCAAATGAACTGATATTTTTATTCTTTATTTGTTTGCTTTCAGATAAGACAGTTTATATGCATATTAGAATACAAAATAAACATTGCATTAGAAATTCTTAAATGTTATATTCATCGTCTGCATTAACGAGTCAAAATGGCGAAATAGTTATTAAATCAGAGGAAAGATGTCTGCTAAACCAGTGCGAAGTATTTTTATGTTATGATATTACAATTCTTTTATAAAAGAAATAATATCTGATTTATTATAATTTCCTGTTTTTCCCTTTCATTTCGATTCTGTTCTTCTTACCTTTGTGTTTTCTTAAAATATTGAATATGACGCACAGAGACTTTCAAAAATATTATAACGAAAATTTAATCTAATAGAAAAATTCTTGTATTCTGAATCATCCAAGTATTAAAGTGGGTTAGATACATAAGCCGGACTAATATCGAGGGCCTATAGACACGACTGCTTATATATATGGTGGACTCTCCTATCGATCGAGAACGATAAATGAGGGTCAGGAGTAGTGATTTGATTCCTCCCTGTTGTGCATGCTGTTTAAGAGCATTTTAGTTTCCTCGGGTGTTGACAACAGCCCATCCCTGCTGCGAGCCACGAATCCACAACTGAAAACGAAATGTTTCCAAGGCAGGAGTAAATGTTTTTTCTTTTAATATTATTTATATAATATTATATTATATATATATATATATAAGTGGCAATCACCAAATATATATATATATATATTATTATATATATATATATAATATATATATATATACCTACAGTCGGGTATGAAATCTGATCGTTTCACCAGCATTTGGACAGATTACCCTCTTGGTTATCATCACCCACAGAATATGAAGGACATTTTAACTGTTTCAATACACACATCTGTGTGTATGTAAAGACTGTCATAGAGTGCTCCATCCCTTATATCGGAGAGCGTTGCGTTTACGGTTTAGTTGGCGGCCGTCAGCGAGATCCCCTTCCAAAGTGCTCAACCCCAGGGGGAAGGAGAGCGTATATAGTCATCCACAGAGACATGTTTCGACTTATCAAGTCGCTTCAGTGTGGCTAGACATTTTGTGATCTACGTACAACCAGGTTTTTTTAATGCAAAGCATGAGTGATGTGTACAATAAATGAAAAAGTAGGTAGGATATTATGTACTGAGTTCCAGTATTTATTCCAATACTTCGAAAGATTTACCTCTTTCTTTACAAAGATGAAAAAAAAATGACTAGCTAGAATAGTCACTGATGTTTTTATGGGTCAGGGGTGACGAATTTTCGACCTGTCTTTGATGTTCAGGTGTCTTTGCTACCCTTTTCAGTGGCTGGTTTGGAATTGGCTGGAGTGGAAGGAGGTGTAAGTATGCAAGTCGTTGATACTGGGGGTATGTTGAAATATTTGTAAGCGTTTACGTTACATAGATCTAAGTTTAACCCATGTGTGTGTGTTTGTGTGATCAATGATCCATGTTCGATCAGTTCTAATTGATTAAATAAGCTTGTTTTCAAAGCCAGTCAGCACCTTCGATTTGAAATATTGACGCAAATCAATATTTTATCCATTTAAACAGTACTCTTTCTCATATATATATATATATATATATTATATATATATATATATATACTCCTTAATCAGTTTTCTAATCTCATTTCTAATGATATATTTTGTTTTACTATTAGAATAATTCAATAAAGCTATCAACTCGGTGTAAATCAATTTTATATTTGTCGGCTATTTCGTCCGTTTTTGGAAGTAAATAAATTCCCTCTAAACCCACGCGATTGAGCTCCCTCCTAACATCCCATTAAGACATCGATTTATAAATCCCTTGATGTCTTTTGATCAGTACAACTTTAGGTAACATTGGTTTTATGACCTTCTTGATTATCTCCACGTGTTCGTTTGTTATATTGATGAAATAAATACATTATCCTTGTTTATTGCTATGTCCAACAAAGCGTTTGGGATTAAAAGATAGAAATCGATTATATCGAACTGCATCTATGTTCATTTATTGCTTTCTTTATTATCAGAAATTAATGCTGTTTCTGCCTTAATTCCACTAGTTTACTTGTAAAAATATCCCTAAGTTTAACTCATATCCTGTCTTGTTTGATCTCTGATCTTTTGAGCCAAAATTTACCTTCGGCCGAGTGAGCATTTTTTGTGAGATTTAATATCTGATATATAAAATATATTTAATAATTTCTGTATATGAGTGTATAAAAAGTTGGCGCCTACATCAGCGATCCGAGCAGGATGAAAATTTACGGACACTTTAAGCTAAGACTCAGGAATAGTATTATTGGATTTCAATTAAAAAAATCAATAATTAAATTTCTGAAGTAAGAAAGATATTTCATTGAAATAGGGAAAATATTATTATTATTATTATTATTATTATTATTATTATTATTATTAGTAGTAGTAGTAGTAGTAGTAGTAACCACTCTTCTCCCTCTCAAACTGTTTATGGCAATTCTTAAATGTGGCATTTCTTAATGCTACAACTACTACTACTGCATAATCTAATTGTTTTAAGAAATGCTCTAATGATATCACATAAAATAATGTCTCTATATAGCGTTCGGCTAGAAACCACAAGGTTCCTAGTTCGATATCGGTCCTCACCAACTCAGCGTTACAAAGATCTGTGCGGTAACGTAAGGAGCTGATGGTAGGTGTGGCGCTCCACCTCAGATGCAAAAACAATCTCCTTGGTCTAGTGCTAGTAAAAAGGGGATAGACTCCCTCGCTGATTGGCTGATACCGACATTAGGCCGCCCCGACGACTTTTCTTACTTTATATAAGATATTCATTTTAAACCCCGAGCAACAACAGGTAACTCTGCTAATATATATATATATATATATATATATATATATAAAGCAATCTACAGACGCGCGTTTCGGGGTTTACCCCTCATCAGTGCAGCTATACTTATTTTTCAGCAGCTACCTCTGGTCGGGGTTCAAGACCGAACGAACTTTCGCTCGTCAAGTTCTTACCAATGGGTCCACAAGCAACTGCCAAGAATAGATGGCAGAATAATCGCTATATTTCCTTAACCGGAAATAAAACTCACCAAGAGGTCTCTAACTTGTAAAACAACTGAGACTAGCTTTGCGCCGAAGCGGTGAATTTTTGCAATTAGTCCCTTCTAAACAGAGTGCTCAACCTGAAAATTGGGGAGCGTATATAAAGCAATCTACAGACGCGCGTTTCGTGTTTACCCCTCATCAGTGCAGCTATACTTATTTTTCAGCAGCTACCTCTATATATATATATATATATATATATATATTATATAAATATATTAATATAATATAATATTCTCTTGTATACATACTGCTATTATGTTATCGTTTGTCATTGATAGATGGTTTGTGGAGCCCCAACTCTAACGACTCCCAACTCAGAGTAGAATCCACATATACAGGGAGCAGCATAGTTAACAACATCAAAGACACTTAATCAGCAACCAGGCTAAACACCAAAACACCACCTCTAAAGGAAAAAAAACAGTCTATCGCAAACCTTTGAGAAAGAAGGTGTACCTTGAAATATTAGTAAATAAGTAAGATTTAGGACAATACTCATCCTTTAGTTTCTAATCATTATTTATTTCATGCTTCTAAAATTACCAAACATGATGTTCCTAAAATATAACACACACCACACACACACACACACATATATAATAATATATATATATATATATATATATATTTGGGAGAATATGTGCTTAATTGAAGTCGTACCTAATTTTGAAAGTTAATTAATTATTAATTAATTAACTTTTAAAATGAGGTACGACTTCAATTAAGCACATATTCTCCCAAAAATTGTCGCTAAAAAAATCCATATCAAACACATCGTTTTTGTGTATATACTTATCATATATATATATATATATATATATATATATATATATATATATATGATGAAACATTGAGGTATAAAAGCCGATAAAACACAAACAACTTCATTAAATTAATATTTTGTCTCGGTGCATTATTGAAGCTTCATAAGAAGTTTTATTTTCTTAAAAAATCAGATATTAATTGGTTGAAGTTGTTTGTGTCTTATCGGCTTTTATTCCTCAACTTTTAATCACATTTTGTGGGAGTTTAGCCAATCTCTTCATATATATATATATATGTATATATATATATATATATGTGTGTGTGGTGTGTGTGTGTGTGTGTGTGTGTGTTTGTACGTACTGAACCAAAGTTGCTACACCGATAGATAAATAAGAAGCGACTAGCGTAAATAGACGTCTATTTCCGTGTTCCCCGTGCATATTCAACCGTACTTTTAACACCAAGTAAGTACACACACGTACGTATGTGCACAATGTCGGGATGGGTATATATCGATGACAGAGGAGATATGTCACATGACTATTCAAATTATCATCGGGTGAACTCGGTTTGTTAGGGAACAAGGGGTGGGGTGCTATCAGTGGGATACAGACAAGGACAGACATATCTAAATAGCACATGTCCTTCTTCCAGCGCCGTCTCCCTTACAGCCTCGAGTACACGACCAGTTCCACCTCATCCATAGTTCAATGGCACTTAGTTTATTCAGATGCTGATCAACGGACCGCTTTACATCTGCAAATTCGTGTTTTGACTGCCCAATGACTTAGCCGAACTGACATATACATCCGCATACGAACATAATCCGGATAGTAAGCTAATAGACGGTGGTTTTCAATTACATGAGTGGCTCGTCGTTTTCATTGAGAATGGCGTAAGCGACCTTATACGCTATGGCGATCATGAATCAGAGGAAAAATCTATTTTTGGTGAAGTGATTGAACAAAAATCTTTGAAAAAGTGGGGATAGAGTGAAAGTGAGAAGGGGAAGGTTGAATACGTATAGATGAGTAGAAGAATTGAGAGAAAGAAAAAAGAATATAGAAAAAAGAAGTAGTTTTAACTCATGATTTGAAGATGAAAGGATATAGACGTGTGTGAAAATTTTATAATGGAGATTCGTTGTCTGTCTGTAACCAAAACTACATCATTGCTTACGACAGAATACCGTCATGAATTGCGTAATTTTATCAATGAGTATTTAATTTATAGTCAAAATCTTGAATGCATAGCAGACATCTC